>CM053615.1:15501612-15545011 GCA_028646535.1 Procyon lotor
AAGCAGGTTCCATGCTGAGCAGAGAGCCCGATGCGGGGCTCAATCCCAGGACCCTGAGATCATGACCTGAGCCGAAGGCAGAGGCCTTAACCCACTGAGCCACCCAGGCGCCCTTCCCTTTGGATCTTAAATCCTTCTTTACATTTTTACATTTTACTATAATCATTATATAAATATCACATATTTATATACATATATGTAAATTTTATATATACCCATATATAAAATTTTATATATGTGCAAATTTTCTGCCCTATCTTTTCTCAATAAAATTATATTTTAATTATTCTCTTGTTCTGAGCTCTAAAAAATACAATTTAATAGCTGCATCTTATTGGATATATATTAGAATGGATTCTAATTTGCCAACTTGGCATTAAGTCCATATTAATATATGTCTCTCAGAAACTGGGGTCCAAGTAGATAGATTGGAATATACCTAGTTGGAAAATTGTAAGGGGCGCCTCGGTGGCAAGTCTGTTAAGTATCCGACTCTTTATTTCAGCTCAAGTCATGATCTCAGGCTCCAGGGATGGAGCCCTTCATCATCAGGATCCCCACTGAGCAGGGACTCTGCTTCTCTTCCTCTCCCTCTGCCCCTCCCCCTGCTCTCTCTTAGATGGATAAATAAATCTTTTTTAAAAAAGAAAAAGTTAAAGATGTTACTTTATAACATCTCCCGTCTACTATCATGTACTGTGAAGTTCCAGGAAAGGAACTTGGTGTACTCATTTCTCACACTTAATTAAACATGGAACAGTTTTCACCATGGAGCATAGCACAACATTGGTGTTCCCTAGAGCACACTTTGGAAAACAATGGCTTAACCATTACCTTATTATTAGATAAGTACTTTCTAAGACTTTTCACTATAATAATTAAATAACAATGTAACATCATATGCAAATAGATTATTGGATATTTAGAAAATTTTTTGAGGTTATATTCCCAGAAGTTAGAATAAAATTAAATAAATGGAAAACTTGCTATATTTTTAAGGTCTTTAATACATATTGCCAAATTTACTTTCTAGTTGCTTCACTGGTATATTAATTATTTTTTTTGAAAATATGACACTTTTCCATAGAGTCAGTTGCGATGCTTTGGACAATCAGTGCTGCTCTTGGATTTGAGTATGGCTGAGAAAACCAACCAGTTCATTATATAATTGTATAATCAGCCATATAGTTCTACACTCTGCTGGGTGCACATACTGCTGGTCTCCTGAAGTATATCCCCTAATGAGACTTATTGAGTTTATAAGTACTGCAAAGTGATTTACCTACTTCTGATTATCACACACTTGGATGGTAGGCAGAGATTATTTTCTGGTGTTTATAAAGAGGCTGAAGATGGTGTTGTGTTTTTGAGATACCTACAAAGTTGCTGATGCATGAGGTATGCTGAATAAATATTGACCAAGTGGAGGAATGATGAAATGCATGAATGCATACCCACAAAATGTTTCCTTCTGACCAGCTATCTTGAGATAGACCCTATTTCACCCATACCCCCCTCACTGTGGCCTGCACCATACAGCACTGCAAAACTCTAAACCATGGACAGTCTAGGTTTGCCATGGCACTTAAATATGGCACACCAAAAGTGGTCGATGTTTTTGTAAATGCTTACTGCAAGCAGCAGATCTTGGGAGCTACAGGCCATTTGCTGGCTTTATGACCTCTTCATCAAATCTTAGACCTCTCTGAACTTCGGTTTCATCATGTATAAAAGGAAGTTAATAATACCTTTTCCTGGTGTCTGGAAGCTCAGCTAGATATAAAAGCACTTTGAAAAGTTAATACTGCATTGAAAATATGAAGTATAATTATTATTTTTACCAAATCTACAGAACTCATCCCAAACAGTGAGAAGATCTGGAAAATGGAGCGTTAGGAGTTTGCAAATTAAAGAAAAAAGTAATGGAATTCCTGGGCATTGATTTTCCTTCAGGTGGCAGGCCTGAAGACAACACCAATGTTTTCCCTAAAAGAACAAAAGTCTTCCCTCTTGCTGGTGTTTCCAGTTTCTTCAGAAGTTGCTAGGAGTAGCAAACATCAGAGTAATTTGCTGACTTTTAAAAAAATACATTGTTGACAACTGGGATTACATTGTATCTCTTTTATCCTAGACTTTTTCCTGATTCTAGTTTTATTGGGTTTTAATGAGACGTGATCTTGTGAAATGCTTTGAAACCTGATTAAAAAGCAACATGAATAAAGGTGAAGAAGAAATAACAGCAGTGTTGCAGACCTAAATAATAAATTAATGAAAAGGCAGTGGTAATTATATATAATTAGACACTTGACATTCATGAGGGATACGGACTGAGACCTTTGGAGTCCCCAAATTTATGAATTCAGAAATATTAATACATGCATTCTTGAGAGTCATACATTTCTCAGGCATATCTCCATATCAAATTAACCATTATTTCAAACTTTGAAGGTTAGATCTTGCTCAGTTAGTAATTCTGGCAGTGGCCGGCACATTTTTCTAAAACAGTTTCACGAATCTAATTTCCTGGTTTCCATATACAGTTTATGATGGTCTTGTTTATCTTATTTATTTATGTCACTGCCAAATAAATATTACACTTACTTGTTTTCCTAAAACTCCCTAATTGTGGGGGCCCCTGAGTGGCTCAGTGGGTTAAAGCCTCTGCCTTCAGCTCAGGTCATGATCTCAGGGTCCTGGGATCGAGTCCCAAATAGGGCTCCCTGCTCCATGGGAAGCCTGTTTCCTCCTCTCTCTCTGCCTCCCTCTCTGCCTACTTGTGATCTCACTCTTTCTCTCTCTCAAATAAATAAATAAAATCTTTTAAAAAAAAAACAAACAAAAAAATTTTTTAAAACCTCCTAATTGTATGCAAGAACCCATCATTCATTTTCTTTCTTTTTTTGAATTCTTTTTCTTTGTCTTTCTCTCTCCCTCTCTTTCTCCCTTCTATCTTTTTTTCCTTCCTTCCTCTCTATCTTCTTTTTTTAAAAACCACTACAACCCTGAGACCGGTTAAGAGTGCAGACACAGAGCAAGTGTGCTCAATAAATATTTGCTTAACACTTTCTTATACTTTTTCACTTCCATGTCAGTATGAATGGTTGGCTTTATGGTAAGGATAATTTTTGCACAAAGAAACAAAGTGGGTTTGTTTGCTCGTTTATTTTGTTTGCCCATTTTATGAGATTACTGTTTGCACTCCCACTCTTGACTTTTTTTCCATGTGGAAGTCCTAATGCAATAAACACCCCTTGGCCTCTCCCTTCTAAAGTGGTGGTGGTTCTCAACCAGGGGTGATTTTGCTTTGCATGGCAATGTCTAGGGACATTTGTCACCAGTGAGGTCGGAGGGATGCAACTGGCATGTAGTGGGTAGAGGCCAGGGATGGCTCGAAACCTCTTATGGTGCACAGGACAGCCCCTTACAACAAAGAATTATCCAGCCCAAAATGTCAGTTATGTCAAGTCTGAGTTAGAGTGATGTGAGGTTTAGGGATAGTTGAGGATTCTTAAACCAGTCTTTGCCCCTTTTTCTTTTTTTCTCTTTGTGCTTACAAAGAACACTTATTTCCCTCTGTTTACACTATTTCTTAGGGTACAGTTAGTGGGGCAGGACCTGTCTCCCACAGTGCAGACCTGCAGTTTGGGGATGCATGTTCAATTCAAGGAGTAATAGCAAGGCCATATATCTTCACTCTCTAAAAATTAGCTTAAAATGGGGGATATTTTAATCTCCCTCTGTCTGAGTCCTGAATCTCTGTCTCTCAGTGCATTCTAAACTTGAGTAGGAAAGATCGCTATTTGGGGGACATTGTTTATAACGAAGACAACATGAGATATAAATGCTTAATGGTCAGCTGGGTTTACTGACTAGCTATGGCTGTCCCCTCCTCACACCAGCGCTGCTAACATACCACTGAAATGATGGTCATTATAGCAGTAGATACTAAATGTGTGGCAGTGGGGAAGATGAAGTCCTTGAGGCAGGGGAATTGAGGAGTTCATTTATTTAAAGATAGAGGAATGGCTATGAAGGGAGACAAAATATGTAGACATGGTACCCATTTGGGATATGCCCACTAACATGTGTGTCCCGAACTTGGATGCTAGAATGGACATGTATTATTTTCATCTGTCCAGAATACATCTTTTCAGAACAGAACCTACATTGTCCTTGGGGGATGACATTTCTTCCACTCTTGGTCCATGTGGGCCAACACCACAGCTGGCTCTAGGGGTAGACATGAAAACTGGCCCATGAGAACCTCTATTCCCGGGGGTCTCAGTGAATGGATCAGAAATAGGCGCACACCCAATCAGAGCCAAACCAGTTTCATGATTTTACTGGAAGGAACGGAAGATAGAAACTTTTTTTTTCCTGCTGGGCTTGGGACTATGAGTTTGTTAGCCTAAGCTGCCATAGATATGATGCATGAAATAGAAACCAACATACAAAATATAATGAGCTGGGAAATGGAGAGAAAGAATCTAGAACCTCATGCTGTCGTTTAATCACTGAGCTCCAGCTGAGCCTAAATCTTGGATTCCTATGTACATGAACCAATAAATTCTACTACTTCACTTTTACAAAAAAAGATGAAAACAACTTTACAACATAGAGTCTTAAGTAACAGAGACATCAGATGTGGACTCACCATCTCAATGTCCCTAAATAAGATAACACCTCTTAATTCTGGATACATATACGTTATCCATTATCTTTGCAAATTACATACTCTTGATGGCCCTCAGTTTCATTTGTTCACCTGCTGTGGTCACATTTGAAAATATTTCCTACTGGTCACTAGACACGCTGCTGACTATGGGTAAACTGATGCCCTGGATCAGGTTACGGGTGAAACACAGTGTCTCTTGGCACTTATCTGATCAAACCCCAAGAAAAACCCACCAAATGCTATTCTACAATGATGACTAAAATAACAACAAAACTGACATTACTAGCATCTGTAGTTAATTAGTACTTTAGCACTTTTCAGATACTATGTGAAGTGTTTTTTGTATTATCTCATTTAATGCTCTCCCCAACCTTGTAATAGAGTCTTCATTTTTCTACTTTACCGAAGAGGAATCAGAGACAGAAAGAGGTTCAACAGCTTACCAGAGGTTACAAACTTAGCAGGAAGTGGTGGCTTTGCAAATCAGATCAGACTCCAGACCCTGGGGCCCTAACCACTGTTTTCTCCTACTTCTCAAGAGTACTTACTGCCGAGTACCTTTATAGCAAGGTTTTATAGGGATCAAAAATCTTACTCATTTTTCCTGGGAAATTCATTCATAAAGTGATTCTTTTCTGGCATCTACCAAGAACAGTTTTACAATAGAAGATTGACAGGTGAAAACAAAGTAGGAGATGTGATGGCCACGTGAGAGACACAGGCCCTTTGCCATCGTCAGTGTCTAGCCTTGGTCAACTATTGACCTCTCAGTCTGTGTCCTCCACTGCAAATAGAAGAGGGTGGCTTAAGTGTAACCATAGTGATCATCATTGATTGAGGACCTACTACGTGCTAGGTATTATACCGGCCTTTTCCATCCACTGGCTCTAAGCAATCATTCATGCCTTTTTAGGTCTAAACCTCCCGTGATAACAATCTGTCTATGAATTAAAATGGTTTGGAAAGGGATGTGGGAGAGAATACAAAAATGCAATGGCCTGCAAGGGTTGGATTAAAAATTCCAAATACTACAGTCTCCCAAAAGTCAAGTTTTACTTTTATTCTTGACAGGGCTGCATTGTTTGTCCTTGGCAAGCGCGCACACTGCAACCATTATCCCCGTTCCATGGATTTGGTGTGAATAAGGAATGAAATGCTTACAGCTGAGCTCTTGGTGGCCTGCTTAACCTTTTGGCGGAGTCCTCTTGCCCTGCTGACAACCCAAAGGGACACGTGAGTACCCAGAGTGTTTTGTTACTATGCAGGCATTTTCTCCAAGGGCCACAAAAAGGCCTCCGTGACTCAAAGATGAGGTTCCTTAGCAGCAAACCGCCAGTTAGTAGGAAAGGCAGAGAAATTCCAGAGGAGGGAAGGAAAAAAGGAAGTCTAAACTTCAGCCGCTGTTCTCAGTTATAACTGAAAGCAAAGAGGACGGTAGATGACAATTGCTCATTTCAGCTGTGTGCCTGCGTCAGAGTCCTCTTGAAGCTGGTATCCCTGGTTTGTATTTATTTTTATTTAAATATCCTGGGACAGGCACATTATTATCTGCTGCGGACATCTTTAGTAAACAGGGAGCTTAGGCATGTTTGCATTGTTCCGGCTTGTCGCAGTTGTTGACCTGATTGGATCACGCACCGCTTTGATCACATAAAAATGAAAGCAGTTTTTACTGCAAATTGCGCTGGAATGATTTGAAAACTAAACAAACCAAAAGGACATGTTCTATTTATTCTTTATTACTTACACATTTAAAAGAACACACAGACCTCCCTTCTCGCACTCCCCAAAATGGGAATGTGTTTAGAATGTACTTTTGAACCACCTTCTCTTTGAACGTTCTAGGCGAAATCCTCTGGAGGGTGGTTCTAAACAGCATCTGTGTGCCAGCAATTTTGGTTTGAAAAGGCACACTTTCTTTTTCCTCGCCAGACTCTCACCACAGCCCTGTCTGATGGACCCAGGAGTTTTTGTCTTGACTCTAGCACTTACTGGCCTTGTAAACCCCAGCACAACAGCTAACCTCCCTGAGTTTCACTTTCCTCGCCCATAAAATGGGGATAGTGGCTTAGTCTTATTGAAGCAATTGAATTATTTAAAGTCCTTGGTTGATATTCAAGGAAATGTGGATACTATTTGTAATTTTGGTGTTGTTTTTCAATTGCAAATGAGAAAATCGAATCCCAAGGAAATGAAATGACCTGTTTGAATAGTCACAGCTTTAAAGTGGTAGAAAGGAGCCCTATTCTTTTGCCTTAAAATTCATCTCTTCCTATTTCCTTCCATTACTCTAAGTAAAAACTCTGTGCCTGCTATGCACACATACCTCTTTTAAATGACTCCGTCCCTTGTCACCCCTACTAGGTTGTCAACTCAAATTCCCTAGGATAAAGACATTCCAAAGCTGCCATTTTCTCTATCTTGTTTTTTTTATTATTATTAAAATGCCCCATAATTAAAGGACACCATTAGGAAAATGAGTGGAAAGGCAATGGTTTTAAAACCACTGTTTGCATAATGATGTATCAGTTGCACTCGCTGCCTTTTCGAGCCTTTTTGATCAACAGCCATGATAGCCTTATCGTTTCAATGCTACAGTCACGAGGTTATTAGAAGGGACCAAATACCCTAACAGCCTCATACCTTTGATTTTCTGCCATACTCTCCAAGTTAATGAGTAAGAGGGTCAAGGGAATTTATTCCTGTGCTTTAGGAAATCCACAAACAATATTAAAAGAGAAGTTGGTGGCAGATTAAGAAACTTTTAATAACCTTGTGTAAACCTTCCAGACACTCATTACTCAGCTTCGGTTAGCTCATATAGGTGATTGAAATATGCAATTTCAAAACATGCTGTAGGAGCTAGAAGACACCCAGCGGCTGACAGAGAAGTAGTTTAGGCAAGAAGAAAGAGGTCTCAGGGCCAAGGAGTTCAGCAAAAGAGTGAGCTCTTTTATTTTGCTGTATTTTTAACTAGAACCACCACATGAGAAGGAATGTTGGAAGCCTTGGAGGGTTTTGTATGCACACCGTTTTGAAAACCACTAAGGACCACTGATTGATTATGTGAGCCATGTATACTGCGGTTGAAAGAGAACACTGTATTCTCTCTCCTCTTTCCCTTTCTCTCTTTTTCTTAAGGTACTAGATTTCCAGGCAAGCGAGTAGCTTCTCAACTGCTCTATCAGTTCCGGTCTAAGAAATAAAAATTCTGAGGTATATTCCTATTCATCTTTGAGCTGGTATTTATCTTCAGGGTGCTCTTTCTTAGAGCCAACTGGAAATTTGTACCTAGCTCGAGATTATCAACCAGATTCCAACTTGTAGCCTTAGCTCTTTCTACTTCTGGGAACTTGGGCCAGCCACTTGTTAGTTTCACATAGAGTGAGTTAAGTATTTTATCCATGCTTGATAAATGAAAATCTGAGGCTCAGAAAAATTAAGTGACTTATGCGAAGTTACACAGCTGCTAAGTGGAGTTTTGAACGTTCGATTTACGTCAGTCTAGCTCCAACGTCCTTGATATTGGACCACACCCTGACCTCTGTTCCCTCTCCATAAAATAATAGTCATCTCTGCTTTATCATCTCAAAGATTTTTTGTAAGAATCAGACTAATATTTGCAAAAGTGTTTTTATCAACTCAATAGAGCAATAAATCAATGTGAAGTTTTCTGAGAGAAGAGAAGGGCACTTTTCAGTGGAGGAAACCCCATGGTCAAGGGCAAGAAGAGGGGAGAGAGGGACATTCCTAAAATACAATCTCAATCACACTGACTTGAGTGGGGATTCATGTAGTAGAGGAGGGAGTCTCCAGATTTTCTTGTCAAAGGCCAGTAAGCAAATATGTTAGGCTTCTCAGCCTACCTTTTTTCTCTCAAATACCTCCTGCATGAAAGCAACCCAGGATGACATGTAAGTCAATGACCTTGGCCGAATTCCCATAAAACTTTACTTATGGACACTGACAGTTGATTGCATATAATTTTTGCATATCACGAAACATTATTCTTGTTTTGATTTTTGTTTCAATTGTTCGACAATGCAAAAACCATGATTAACTCACAGGCCATTCAAAACCAAGCAGTGGTCCCACGGGGAGGTTTGCAGATCCTTGTTCCAGATTAGTGAAAATTCATGAAGTGGCTGAGTTATTCAGATAATGTCTGCTAGGCAACATAACATCACTAAGGCTTACTAGCAAGGGGGTTGATTACAAGGCTACGTCAGTTTGGAATGCTTTGGGCTGCAAAGAAACCCAAAAAAAGCTAACATCCAGTTGGAAGCCATTTCATAGTACAGTTAACAGGCAGTCTGAATGGAGGGATTCCAAGATCTCAGAAATTTAACAATGTCATCAGGGATCCAACATCTTCCCATTCTTTTGTTCTGCCATTTGTAGCATGTTGAATTTCCACATTTATTCTTGAGATTGCTTCTGTGGCTCATCGTGTCCCCACATCACCAGCATGAAAGAAAGGGAAGATTTTTCACCAAGAACTCTCCCCATTTCAATCTCTTTTGTCTGAAAGCAAATGCTTTCACAGAGGTCCTTCAGCAGACCCCCACTTGGCTAAAATTGGGCCAATGGCCACATCTTTGCATTGCAAAGGAAAAAGCAATTGTCCTCATCGGCCTATGTCCATCATCACTTGCCATCAGGCTGATATAACAGAATACTATTGACTGGGGGCTTACGGAGAAGGAATTTCTATCTGCCAGGCCAGGAGGTGGCAAGTCCAAGATAAGGGCCAGCTGATCCAATGTCTGTCAAGAAGCCTCTTCCTGGTTTACAGACCATGTTCATTTTGCTCTGTCCTCACATAATGGAGATCAGAGAGTAATCATCTCTCCTCTGTCTCTTCTTATAAGGACCCTGATTCAATTTATGAGAGCTCCGCCCTTATGACCTAATAATCCCCCAAAGGCTCCACCCATCACATCGGGATTTTAAACTTTTGACATATGAATTTAGGTGGGGGGCAGACATCCAGTCCCTAGCAGTCATTTAGCACATTGGTCCAAACAAAACTAGGATTCCATGAGCACAGAGGAGGTATAGTGGTGACTCTTGGAAATGCCATTGACAAGATCTGCCTCAATGAATGAAGCAGCATTTTAGGAGAAATTGAGCTAGAAGCCACACTGAGACAGGATGAAACTGCTGGATCCTACATGGACTTCTATCTTCCCACTTTCCATGTACAATAGAAATTATCAATAAATACTTTTATTTTCTAAATCGAACATCAGATGGCCGAGGGCCAGGACCACACCTTGTTCATCAGGGTGCTGTCCGCGCCTGCCTAGCATGTGGCTCCCCTTTAGTAGGCTTTGAGAATACCAGCAAATGGAAGTGTCCGAGCTTGCACACAGAGTTAAGGAGATTCCCCAGTAAAGGCATAAAAGTCTGAAGTAGGGAGAAGAAGAATTGGGTGTAAAAGGGAATGTTCTTGAATCAAAGTTGTGCAACCTTACCTTTTTCTCTTCGCTGTGGGAAGCAGTGAAGCCTCCCAGCTACGAGGGCTGCTCCTCTCCAATGGTTCCTGGCCATGTTGAGTCCTCAGTGGAACAGAAAAGACCAGATCCCATCTTTTTGCCTCACGGTGAGTTAGCTGGGAAAGTTATCAGTGTCCCTCCTGACACTTGTCCCTGGGCCAGGGACAATCTGAATAAACTTGAAAAAAATTTCAGTAGAAATGTGAAGGTGGGCTCACCGCATGGGTGGTTCTTTAGCAGCCATGGTCAGAATCTGGAGCCCAGTGCAGAAAATTAGGTTTCCATCTTCTGTTCCTTTGTTTTCCACAAGCTCTAAAGTGTTATCATCTCCTCTAACTTGTGAATTGGTGGCCATAGTTCCCTGAACAGATGGCAATACCCCAGTGAATAAGGTAAGCAAATCTTTGTTGCTAAGCAAACGAAAGAGGATGGATAAATTGCCTCTTTTTCAAATTTTTGCATCGCGTGAGTTCAGAGTTGTCATCAAATAAAATGCACAACAAAGTTCATCTGTTACAGATCAATAATATGCTCAGTATTTGTCATTGCTGCACGGGTAGAAAGACAAAGAGAGTAAGCAGGTCATGTACATGGCTATCATTATTATTATTAATCTTATGTGGCCAAGCCAACGTCTCACAGTTCGTTTTTCCTTTATTAATCAGCATCTATAACGATGTCGATATATATTGCCTTTGCTAACGTTTTGTAGTTTTCTCTCACATGTGCTCTCCCAGCACTATTCAGAGCAAGACTCACACCAGTTCACTTACAAACTCATTTCTTAGGTGGCTTCCTCTGAGGCTAGAGTTTTCTGTGGGCTTCACTCTCTTAGCCTCCGGGCTGAGGCCCTTTGTTCCACCCATGCCTCCCATTCCTGGTTCCTTCTTCCACCCTTCCCACTCTGTCCCACATCCCATCCCCTCAGGCAGATAGGACAAAGGACTTTTATCTGGGGTGGGCCAGGTTCTTCTTGAGTTGCCTCATAGTCTCAGTGGTTCTTAGAAGGTAAGAACTTGGCTTGGCCCTACCCAGACCTACAGAGGGCCTGCTTTCCATGTGACAGTTGCAGGAGAATTTAAGACAGCAAGCGCTAAGGCACCCAAGACCACAGTGGCCCAGGCCAGTAAGAATAACCTCACTGTATGCACTAAGAGGGAGATGATGGCCAAAATGCGGGCTGTGGGTGAGCGTGCGCAGCAGGAATGGACTTGACAATGAAGCAGAAGAGGAAAGAGTAGAACCACTTGAGGAAGAGGGACTGTTCTCAGGCACATCTCCTGCCTGCAAAGTCCACTGTCTAGGTCCATCAGCTTCACGGGAAGAACAGCTCATGGATGTACCAGGTCTCAGGAAAAAATCTCTAGGGACCACACTGTCATCTCACTGTGTGTGAGAACAGGCCTGCGTGTGCACACACACACCCGTGCGCGCCCGTGTGCAGGCATGCACACACAGTCTTATCTTTTTTCACTGGATTTTCTTTTTTTTACAATTTTATTTATTTGAGAGAGAAAGCAAGCACATGAGCGGAGGGAGGAGCGGGGGAGAGGGAGAGGCCGACTCCCTCGCTGAGCAGGGAGCCCCACAGGGGCCTCAATCCCAGGACCCTGAGATTGTGATCTGAGCTGAAAGCAAACACTTCACTGACTGAGCCACCCCGGGCGCCCCTCCTCATGGATTTTCACACTTCTTTGCAACGTCACCCTTCTCTTGGATTATCCTGTCTCCCTGGAGGAATTGGTTGCACAGCCCTGGAGCTGAAACCGAGGCTGTTTTCTTACCAGTATGCTGCACCGGCCCAGAAGCTTACTTTCAGTTTAGGTACTGTGCTGCCAGGAGAGCAGAGTGGGTGGCACTTTACAGAGAAAGCCCTCAGGCAGTGGTAACTGGGGTCCCGTGCAGCCTCCCTGGCCCACAGCTTAGAAGGAACAGGGCCCTGACCAGGTGGAGAGAAGCTGGAAGTCTAGAAATGAGAAGAGCAGATGGCTGTGGGTGACGCCAAGCAGGAAGCCTTCTGTGTCTGGGGAAGGACTTGGCCCCGCTGCCTTCAGGTGGAAGCCCTCCTGCTGAAATTAACCTTGATATTGACAGCCCCGCCCCCCTAGCATATTAGCCAAGGTCAGAGGCCTTGCCACCCGCTCTGGATTACCAGGATTCTCAAAACAGAGGCCAAACACTTTTCTTCCACAACTCAGTTCACACGGATGGACTACCTGACGTGAGGTGGGCATTGGGTGCTTGGAGAGGTGATTCTGGCTTGCCTCGGGGAGTTTACAATCTGGAAAACTAGAGGGAAAAAGGAGGTAATAAATTAGAGAAGTAACCCCCTGACTCAAGCTGGTGGTCAGATGCTTCTCTCTTTCACCATCAGAACCTTGTTCATGGGATTGACACCAGGGGCAAAGTCCCAAATAATCCCTCACAACCACAAAATTGTTTTGGAAGCAGAATGCCATAGACCAGTGGTTTTCAACCAAGTGTCACTTCGGTCCCTTTTCCCCAGAGGACTTTGGCAATGTCTGGAAACATTTTTGGTTGCTGCAACTGGGAACAGCATGCTTCTAGTGGGTGGAGGCCAAGGAGTCTGCTAGAGACCCTACGATGTACAGGACAGGCCCCCACAACAAAGAATTATCCCAACCCAAAGTGTCAATAGTGCCAAGGTTGAGAAGACCTGCTTTATATTAAAATTCATGCAAATTTTGCATTCTACTCAATATTGAGAATATTATTTAACATTTTGTGTGTATGTGTTTTTTGTTGTTGTTGTTTTTGTTTTCTGAGTAAAATTGACACTGACGGAAAATGGGGTCATGTTTTTCTGATGCTCTGGCCTGGGCTCTGGGCCTCAGGCACCACGCTCTAAAAAGCATGGCCTCATCCCTTCTTCTCCATTGATTGAACTCATCCTTCAGCTTACTTTCTACCTCTTCTGTGAAGACATCACAGAAGCTTATAGCGGAGGGGTGTCAGGGCAGGCAAGTAAAAATATGAGATACCGGGTTAAATCTGACTTTCAGAAAAATAATCTTGTAGTGTCAGCATAGCCCATGAAAACAGTTTGGACAATTGAAGTTTAGAATTTTAGTTTCAATTTGGAATTTGAATTTCAAATAAAGAAGAAATACTTTTTTAAAAATAGGAACGTGTCCCGTGTGATATTTGGGATATGTTTATACTGAGCGATGTTTATTTTTTTAATCCGAAATTTCATTTTAACTGGGTATCCTGTATTTTATCCAGCAGCCCTACCTACCCCAGCTTTCAGTGTTTTCTGTCTCCTCTCAACTCGTATGATGCTATGGTTTGTACTCCTCTGGTACTTGCGTTTCATAACCGTAGTTGAGTAATTCTCCTTTAGCAAGGCTGTTTTGTTTTGTTTTGTTTTTAAGATTTTATTTATTTATTTGATGGAGAGAGAGATCACAAGTAAGCAGACAGGCAAGCAGAGAGAGAAAGGGAAGCAGGCTTCCTGCCGAGCAGAGAGCCCCATGGGGGGCTTGATCCCAGGACCCTGAGATCATGACCAGAACTGAAGGCAGAGGCTTAACCCACTGAGCCACCAAGGTGCCCCTAGCAAGGCTGTTTTAACCCCCCTAAGTAGAATCTAAGTTTCATAAGGCTGGAATCAGGGCCCATCACTTTGTTCTTCTTGTCTAGAAAAGTGCCCTGAATATTGCAGGAACCCAATAAATATTTTGTGACTGATGCATTATGACATTTTCCTGCTATGCTGGGAAGCTAGAAACTTTATTAGATATCATTACGTGATACATACTCATAAGACTAGGATTTTTTTTTTTTTAAGATTTTATTTATTTGACAGAGAGAAACACAGCAAGAGAGGGAACACAAGCAGAGGGAATGGCAGCGGGAGAAGCAGGCTTCCTGCCGAGCAGGGAGCCCGATGTGGGGCTCGATCCCAGGACCCTGGGATCATGACCTGAGCCGAAGACAGACACTTAATGACTGAGCCACCCAGGCGCCCCCATAAGACTAGGATTTTAGCAGTGAGGATAGATTATGTTGGTTAGAATTCACTTGGCTGTTAGGACTCACCGAAACAAACAAACAAATAAAAATCATCCCTAAAACCAGACCTAAGTGTACTTCTTTCCTGCATAAAAGCAGGCTGGAGATGAGCAAGGCAAGGTCAGATGGTATCTCCACTGTCAGAGCCCCAGGCTTCTTTGAATTTTTTCACTCTGCTATCCTTAGGGTGTGGCCTTTGCCCTCACCTTCCAAATAGCTGCAGGAGATCTCGCCCTTGTATCCACATTCCAAGAACCGGAAGGGCAGGAGGGAAGCAGAAGGGCTCACCCTCACAGTTTCCTCCACTTGCATTTCACTGACCAGAACTCAAGCATATAGTCACCACACAGATGCAAGGGAGACTGACAAATATGGTCTGTGTTCAGGGGAGAAGTGTGCCCGGCTAAATGTGAGATTAATTTGAGAGCAAAGTGAAGATGTATTATTTGATGAGCAAAGAGCAATCTTTGATACAGTTCTCTCCTGGCCCGAGACACAAATTCCATTACCACGTTTGACTTATAGCTCTCATTCCGAAAGAAATGGAAAACAGACACTAGAAGAGTTCCCAGTCCCCATCACAACCGTTCACACCTTGTTTATAAATGCCACCTCCTTCCCTCAGCCTTCTTAGGTTCTTCCTTTCGCTTATATCTTTATGAACCATCCAAGCATTTAATGTATATGCAGCTACCCATCATACCAGGTTTTTACCTTGCCTCATAGTTATTTCTGTGAATCCCCATTTCCCCAGTAGACTATAGACATCTTGAGGACAGCGTCAATAAGGAAATCTCTGTGGTCTCTTGATGTGTCGCACACACAAGGAGTTCACCTGTCAGTTTTATGGGGGAACAGCTGTCTCACACCTGTGGGAAAGGAGCAACAGCCTCGCACGGACGGGCACGGGAGGGAAATGTCCACATTCTCTTTAATGATGGCCAAGATAATACAGTGTAGGGATTATTTCATTTAGTTAAGCGGATTTAGTAAAGGGGAAAAACGAGTTTGTTTGGAGACTACAGGGGGCTTTTGAATATAACCGATGTGAGAGTCTCAAGATTTGGGCTAAAATCCTGCCCCAAACTGCTCACGAAAAAAGGCACGTCTGCAAAAGTTGCCATTACTGAATCCATTGGTGTAGGAAGGCGGTTAGTGAAGGCTAATGCCTATACAGATGGTGTAATGAAGAAATGGGAGGTTTAGGCAGGGGAACCACAGCTCCAACAGAAGGAGCTGAAAAGATATAGATAAGATTAGTGACATATGTAAAGGCCCAGATACTGTGTGACAAAGTCTACCCAGCTGAATAGGCTGGGGCCAGAAGTAATAGGAAGGCCATGTTCTCCCTAATCCGCCAAGATAAGCTGTTCCATCCAGAATTATCAGCCAACAATCTTCAGGGTATCAGGCTGAAAATGAAGTTTCAGACTGCTTTGATTCCTCATCCATAAATGAGAAAGTGCCTGAAGGATCTTTATTTATTCTCGCTCCCACCGAAACACTCTTCAAAAAGTGCCAATATACTAGCAACAGATGCATAAAGCCTCCCTTCCTTTGATTGACAGAACATGATATAAAGCAACCCTCACTTGACATTTCAGTTTTATAAGTCTCCTAGCAGGGGGAGGGAGAAAAAAAAAATCTTGAAAAAAATCCACCAGAAAATAAAGAGGATTTTTGCAAACTCACATGAATGTTTTCAGAATCAAATTTAACAGTTTTATTTCTCTCCAGCCCTTATGCGATATTTCGGGTTGCAGATGAATAATTTCAGCAGAAGTAATTTCAGCCATGTGCTTATTAATGGTTATGGCTTATTAAAACAAAGTATTTACATGTTAATGTTTGTTGATTACTGGATGTTTAAGTTGCTTAGTTATAAATAATTGGGATATTCACTCTGGGGAGGAGATATTTAATTTGGTGCTGTGTGTGCTTTAATTTAGATTTCAAAATAAGTAACTGAGTGAGAAAATGTCATCCACACCTATGCATTTCAGTTTCGAAAGGTCATCCCGTGGTTAGTTTGTACATTTAAAAATTCTTGTCACACTGTTCAATAAGATATTAAAGTCAACCTCACCCCTCTACGTATTTCTTGCAATTGACATATAAGTATTTTGTTTGAAACAAGAACTGAATTTAATGCCACATATTTCTTAAGGAAGAAGGGCCGAAAAATCTTCCAGGGGAGCCTTTCAGAAAGATTCCAATGCTTTTTGTCTTATCAAAGGCATCTCCTTTGTATTTCATTCCTCTCTGAGCTTTCACTGAGGTGATGATGGGTAGCTGGAGTGGTCCACGTCCTGTGGCAAACATGGTGGACGAGGATTTCAGCGCACCAGCATTTCCCCGACAAACATCAAAGCTGCCTTGGATCCTAGGGTTGACTTTACATCACTCAAAGAGTATTTCAAATGGTAATCTTCAGACTGTAAAGAAAACTCTGGATGACTAAGAGCAAGAGCGAGAATATATACCAAATCTGACAAACCTTAGCTAGATCGAAGTCGGTTTTCTTTCAAACGTAATTTACTTATCTGTGTCTTCTGTTTTCCCCACTGGCCAACCAACTGAACAGTTAGAGAGCATGTTGCCAAGAATGGTGTTATCACTCTTTGTCCTGCTTTGGGTGATATTAGTGGTGGGTTGGCTCCAAATCTTATTTATTTTGCCATAGGGAAGTGGGAACTTGAGGAAAGCAATTAGGGTGATAATATTCCTACTGCAGGCTGCAAGCTTGTGTCCTGCCAAAATTCATATGTTGAAGCTTAAGTACCTAATATGATGTATTTGGAGATGGGTCTTGGGGAGATAATTAGGTCAGAAGGATGGAGCCCTCATGATGACATTAGTGCCCTTATAAGAAGAGACTCTCCTCTTCCCCTTGCCCTCTTCCTCCCCCTTCTCCATGCTGCCCTCTCCCCTGCTTCCTCTCCCTTGTGAGGACACAGCAAGAAGGCAGCCATCTACAAGCCAGGAAGTAGTCCTTGGGAGACATCAGAACTGCCTTACCTTGATCTTGGACTTCCCAGCCCCCAGAACTGTGAGAGAGAAATATTTGTCCTTGAAACCACCCAGTCTGTGGTAGGTTTTGTTTTAGCAGCCTGAATTGACTAAGACAGTGCCTAATAATAGTATTTTTATTGGCATAGAGATACTCTCAGGGAAGCCAGGAGTAAATTATTAGAACACTTCCCCCAACCTTATTTTTTTGATTGGATAAGAGATTCTATAATGTTTCCAGATGTCAACCAATAACCAAGGAAAACAGGAATTAAATTGAGAAGATTGAACAGAAAGTATACAGATATAAATATTTGCATAAATTCAGGAGAATTCATTTTTTTTTAAAGATGTACTCATTGATTTTAGAGAGATCATGAGCAGGAGGGGCAGAGGGAGGGAGAATCTCAAGCAGACCCCACACTGAGTTTGGAGCCTGACATGGGACTCTATCTCACAACCCTGAGATCATGACCCTGAGATCAAAGCCCTGAGCCAAAACCAAGAGCCAGACACTCAACCGACTGCAACATCCAGGTGCCCCAGGAGAATTCATTTTAAAAATAGAACTTCTAGGGGCGCCTGGGTGGCTCAGTCGTTAAGTGTCTGCCTTTGGCTCAGGTCATGATCCCAGGGTACTGGGATCGAGCCCCCCCCATGGGGCTCTCTGCTCGGCAGGAAGCCTGCTTCTCCTGCTACCATTCCCTCTGCTTGTGTTCCCTCTCTTGCTGTGTTTCTCGCTGTCAAATAAATAAAATCTTTAAAAAAAAAAAAATGGACTTCTACTCCCCATTCATTTAGGACCCAAATATTCATCTTAGATACAATAATTCAGATGATATATGCAAAATGGATAAAGAGCATGAGATGGGATGGAATACCAGGGCTACACAATCTAGCTCCAGGAAAAAAGGATCTGATTAAATTTTACATATATGCCCCACTATGAACCGCGAATCAGAAACAAATGGTTAATTTTTTCAAAAATTTTTCAAAATAGAAAACTGGCTCCTAAGAAGTTTCAGGCTTGACTCCCAAAGACATCAATGGGATGTCTATTCGGACTAACTATAGTTCACAATGCCTCCACCTCCTTCAATCTGTTTTATCAGTCCATCTGGTGATTAACTAAATCATATCATGGCATAAAATAGCCTGTCTTTTCATTTAAACCTCGTGGAAACACCCAAGATGATCCAGGTTAGGAGTGCCCAAGTGACAACAGGAACTTTCATCTCCTGGGAGAAAAGTGAAAATGGCTATAGCATTTTAGAAATATGTTATCATAACTTGACCTTAAATGAGAAACACATAAAATCAGCAAACAGTATTAAAATAAGCTGGGTTGGCATAGGAGTTTCTCCTAAATTAACATGGTTTTTTTTTAATGCATATTACAAGACAGGAAATTTTTCTACTTTATCTCACTTAAAATTCCCAATAACTGTGTGAACAGAGTGCTATCAAAGCCCCCGTTTTACCTAGAAGGAAACTGAGGCTTCTTTCTGAGCCAAACAGAGCACGGTCGGGTCACTTGGTCAAGACTGTATAGCTAGTGAGCAGCGTAGCCCAGCCTTAATTACACTCGGCTGTCGGATTGCATGCCCAGCCTGCAGTCACCACTTTATATGACTAGTTTTTTATTCTTTTGGTTGAGAGTTGCTTCTGTACATCTATTACACACATACTTTTTTTTACATCGTAATGCGAAAAAAAAATCCATAGCCTGTGCTTGACTTCTAAAGCATCTGGAACATTGGACATGATAAAAATATTTCAGAATATGTAGTGTGCACAGAATTGCCACAATATGTTTATATGGTAACAGCTAAGCATGATGTGTGTGTGTGTGTGTTCACATGCGTGTGTTTAAAAGAGTCATTCTGTTATTCTAAAATACATTTTCCATACATAAGTGTACATCGTTTGCTAAAGGCAGCATGTCAGAATGACCCTTAAAATTTCAGGATAAGCACAAATTAAGTCTACCACATAAAATACAAAAATCCCAAATACACAGACTTGATTCCAAAAATGGCATTTAACACAGAATTGTTGAATAGTTCATTCTGTGCTATATAGGCAAGTCCTGCACTCAGTTGGCATTCATATAGGTCACATATAACCTGGTGCACTTTACTATAACTTGTGGCCACTATTTATTGTCCAAATGTCTTACAAAGGTATGTGATGTTGCCTGGAGGTAGACAAGATAAGAATGTGGATGACTCCATCAAGACTCCTTACCATGTGTTCTGTACAAGTCAGCAATAGATGAAGGGTACAAATGAAAGACTACGCTTTTTATAAAAAAGTAAATATAAGCATATTCTCATGAGCACAGGAACTGCCTTCCTAGAAATAGGAATGCTAAGTGAATCTGTACCCTCCATGTTTATTAGGTCATAGCCCTTGTGAGGATGTGGTCCCTTTGTGGTGATTGTTTAATCATTAATAGTGCCTCCCATAGTCCTTGTTCTAGAGCAGACACTCAGTATTTGTTGAATGAATGAATGAATGAATGAATGGATTATCCATTCACTTCGGCTTCCCTGAAGTCATCACATATCTTTCAGCATTGTTTCTTCTGGGTACTAGCCACACCACCACAGTCTGTCTCCCTGTCTGCGGGGATGTTTGTCTGTTTGAGGGCTTCTGCCCATCCTGGTTGGGGACTGATCCTTACCCTCGGTTTCCCCACCTTCAAGCCCGTCCTTTGAAGGTGCCTCAAGCCATTATCAACCTCGAATATTAAAAACCCTCCTAAAAGTGTTGCTTGCACTTTTTTCCCTCCTCTGGCATGTTTACAAATACATTTCTTATTAGCTATTATGAGTCAGAATTGCTCAACTAAACACACAGCAATGGCAGAATTAGATACTCCAGGGAATCAACAAATTGCCGGACAAACACAATTCAAACTGAGCCAAGTATTTCATGGTCTGCTGCCGGTCTTTGAAAGAGCCTGGCATCCCGGCGCTCTCTCCTGTACCAGCTACCCTGTCATAAGAAAAAGTAGCTATTAATTACATTATTCACTAGCTACGTATTTAGTAAAACTATTTTCTGAGACAAAGAGTAAAATATCGACAGGGTGCTTGAGTGGTTCAGTTGTTAAGCATCTGTCTTCAGCTCAGGTCATGATCCCAGGGTCCTGGGTTCAAGTTCCGCATCAGGCTCCCTGCTCGGCAAGCCTGCTTCTCCCTCTCCCTCTGTCTGCTGCTCTGCCTGCTGTGCTGTCTCTCTCTGTGTGTGTCAAATAAATAAATAAAATCTTAAAAAAAAAAAGTAAAATATTGAATCAGTGGTATAGGAGGAAATCCCAAATGTATGCCTCCATTCTAGTTAGAAAACAACAGATTTGTTCTGTTTTGCTGCAGTGTAGCATACATACCATAAAGATGCACGTCTACGATATTCATTGTAACACTTTTACTAAAGAAACACAATCGCCCCACAATCAATATAAAAATCATTACCAGCAAACCAGAGGTCTCCCTCAAACCTTTCTTCTACTCATTACTTACCCCATTCCCGACCCACAGCAAAGGAACTCTGGGATCCATTGCCAAAGATCTGTTTGCCTATGTTTTACTTCTTATAGTTGTGTTAAATCTCATAGACCCATCTGTGTCTGTCTTCTTTCACTCAACCTTTTATCTGTGGGATTTATCCACGTTGTTGCAGGTAGCTGTGATTCATTCATTTTCATTGCTATATAGTATTCCATTGTACTAGTATATCACAGTTTATTTATCCATTCATTTTTAATGGATGTTTGGATTTTTTTCCCAGTTTGGGGCTGTTACTGTACATTATTGTACAAGTTTTGGTACACATGTAACATGTGTACACATGTAATTCTGTTGGATATAGAATGAGGAGGGAAATTATCTGATTAGAGGATAAGCACATTTTTAATTTTTAGAAGGTATTTCTCTACAATTTCCCCAAGTGTATGAGAGTTCCCATACTCTACACACGTAAGACACTTGATATATTTTGGAGCATTTTTGATTTGGGTTTATTTTAGTCATCCTTGTGAATGTATACTGTTACCTCAGTATAGCTTTCTTTGCGTTTCCCAAATACCTAACAATGTTGACCATCTTTCCATATCTTCATTGATCATATAGAGATCCTTCCTGATAAAATGTTTTTGAAGTTTTTGCCCATTTATATTGTTATCCATTTTTTGTTATTGAGGTACACAGTTTTATATATGTAAACACACATATATGCATATATAAACATATACATATGTAATGTATATATACAATGTATATGTTCAATAATAACATGTGTTATAGATATGTGTGTATATATATATAAACACGTATAGAGAGACAGATAGAGAGAGGAGGTGGGAAGAGTTCTTTTTTCCTTCAATGAAATAAAAATAGAACCAACTCCTCATTTTAAACTTCTGGAGCCTTTTCCTTGAAATGTGACCTCCAGATCTCTCCCACCCAATTAGCTGGACCACACCTGCTCAGCCACTGTCCAAGATGATCAAAGCCTGACTCCATAAAATACTCAATCCCTCCATGTCTCTACCTGCTCCCTGGGCACTGTGACACAGTATCTCCATTGTACTTTGGTCTGATTTTCACTTTCATTGGCAAATGAAAAGTAATGAAACTGCCAACCGTAAGAGATCAGTTATGGGGGACGTATTTCTTCATTAGAAAACAAAACAAGCAAACAAACAACAAACAACACCCCCCAAAAAAAACTAACTTCAGTCTTCTGTCATTACTAAGAAAAATTATTTCTTTTTGTAAAAGTCTAATGTACTTTACACTGTATCTGAAGCTAAACTAGAAGTCAACAAAAGAAAGCATCCCACAGAGAGAAGGAAGGAAGGAAGGGAGGGAGGAAGGAAGGAAGGGAGGGAGGGAGGAAAAGGAAGGAAGGAAGGAAGGAAGGAAGGAAGGAGAGAGAGAGAAAGAAAAGAAAGAAAGAAAAAGAAAGAGAAAGGAAGGAAGGAAGGAAGGAAGGAAGGAAGGAAGGAAGGAAGGAAGGAAGGAAGGAAAGAAAGAAAGAAAGAAAGAAAGAAAGAAAGAAAGAAAGAAAGAAAGAAAGAAAGAAAGAAAGAAAATAACAGAATATATTAAATTAGTAAGAAGGGTTTTTTTGTTTTTGTTTTTTGGCTATTCTTATACCTTGTTTAATGTGCTATAGCCCAGGAAACATTTATATTTGCACAGATTTGCAAGCAGAAAATATCATATTACTCTGAGAACCCTTCTGTTTGAATTTAACCTTTCTAAGGTTCTGACTTTTCCTGTTGTAAATATGTCCTTGCAGACTTATATGAGGTAATGTATGTAAAAAGTGCATAACACTACAAAGATATGTATACTCATGTGTTGTATTATTATTGCAAGTAAAGAAAGCGAAAGAAAAGTATTAACACTACTTCTGTATAATCCCCTCCATTGATTCCGAAGAGTGTTTTTGCGAATACAAAATGTCTTATTTCTTGATTAATGAAACATTTCTATACTGACCATTTCAAGTGTATATGCCATCATGTAATCAATCTGTAACTTGGAGCCCTCTTTGTGTTAAGATCTCCAAGTCTTTTTGGGGTACTAATAAATCTTCTCTGGAGAGATTCTCTATTAGCAAACCTCAACAATATGCATTCCCCTATGTACCTAAACATTGAAACAAAATAATGATTTGTAGATGTTATAATAGACAATGACCAAACTATACCATTATATTTATAGTTACTTTCACAAATATCTTTGAGCACACTGATACATTCTCCAGAGCTAGATTTTCCAATTCAGAAAACCAAGAGGTTCTCAGAATATTAGGGGGGAAAAATAACATGAAAAGTCAAACATTTAGAATAACAAACTCATAACAACTGTCATTCCTGTTGTGAGGACTCAATTTATTTGAACAGACTTGACTAGAAAAATAATATTCAATGAATGTGAGGATGAGAGATCATTATTGTATTTCCTTGAAATTGTTAATAGTAGTTAGAAAGACATCGTGACACTATAAGATGAAACTACTTCCAATCCAGTAATTATTCTGCTGTTAAGAACACATGAATACAAACTTTGTCATCAGAATTTTATATCTTCTATAAAGTGATCATTTATTCAGAGGCCTTCAGTCATCCTATCGCTTTACTGTTCTTTGGCTTTTTGTCATACTAGGGCAATGATTTGGAAGAGGTGGATCTCTAGGAAGTATTTACTTCACCGATTGGCTTGTGTGTGATATAATCCTTTATTCATTGACAAAATCTCTATATCCCATCTTTGTTTCCCTGTTAGCTTCACTCTAAAATGAAGAAAGGGAAAGATGTGAAAGTGCTTTTTCTTCTTAAGTCTTCTGCCATACTCAGCAAACACTGTCAATAAATGAGAACCTCAGTGCCAGTTATGAGAGATGCATGGAAGGTATTTTGGAATGTCCTAAGATGCTTCCTATTCTTAAGTGCATCACACACTTAGAAAGAAAGATGCCTTTATAAGGGGGGAAAATAAAGACACAAGAGTAGAATTTCCAGTTTCAGCTTTACGGTGTCAGTAAGTTCAGAGAAGGAAGAAGCAGGCAACTTTGACAGTCCTTACATATTCCTGGAAAGCAATACATTGCCCAGTATTACAACACTGAAATCACAGATTTTGCCCCAAATAAGTCTACCTGTCAATCATACATGAAAAATTGGATTATAAAATCATTAGAAAGAATTTAAATGTGTTTAAATTGCCATTTATATATTTGTGGAGATTATATAAGTGTGGAATAGCACCAAAGCCTATATAATGAGGAAAATATCATGCTTAGCATAAATCAGGCAAATCAGATTTAATATTTGATGCATCTGAACATTTTTTATTGGAATTTCAGGCTTCTCTTCCTCTATCTTCTTTCTAGGTAATGCTGTTAATGAATAATACAGAAAGTATAAAGTAGCCAACCCCCTCCCATTCCCTTTTGTTGGGGCTGGACAATCAGTTGGTGCGTTCAATGGGACAGAGTTGTTTATTGGGGTTAGGGCTGAGGGAGAGCCTATGAGATCAGAATATTGGCTATTTAGGGGTATTGAACAAATATATAAAACAAATGGACTGAGGATAATGGGGAGCAGAATTCTCACTGTTGAAGACAGTATAAATAGAGAAAGAGGGAATGCTGGAGTTAACATTGTACTACTAAACTGGAATTGAAAATGTTGGTATGGAATCATGTTTTTCAAGATACATAAATAGAAACAGGCATAGCTGTCTATGGGCATGTGTGGGTGTGTGTATAAGGGCACATATTTCTTAGTTCTCTGCAGAAAGAACCTAGATGCAATGACACACTGGTAACAACATCCAAGGTACTCAGATCTTGACTGCTAAGTAGCTTCCGCTGGTTTCAAAGAAACCAAGGGTTCTGGGGAAATGACTGAATGTAATAAGGCTGGGACAGGGAAACAACAAGATGAACCTGGACTATGTTGTGCCGGAAATTAAAAAATGTCCCAAAAAATTATGTCAAAAGGATGTAGGAGCCAACTTGAAGCAGCTTTCATTGGCTAAGCCTGGGACAATCTGATCATCGAGACATATAATAATAATGGGTTGTAAGACATTGAATGAAATGGGAATCTGGGTCAAGCCTGGTATAGAAGGTAGGGAGGTAGATAGAGGATAGATAGATAGAGACAAGTCGGTTTGTGTAGCTTTTATGGTGAAAGGAAAACTCTATCATACAATAGAATGACATACGTATATATAAAAATAAGATCCAATTTATAAGATCACCATTTGCCAGCCATCATAGAAATAATAAAACTGGTGAGTAAATATCTGATGAGGAGCAGCATATTTACATAGTCTCAACACTGTCTCCACAAATTAATTACTTATCAATTAATAGGTACAAAACACGTAGAAAGTAATCTCACAATGGAGAAACCTGGAGAACATGATCTAAAGCAAATGGTAAGAGTTAATAGCACCAAGAATGGGACTTATGGAAATTGTGCGCCTCCAGAAATGATGCACTGAGAACACTCTTCACTTCTACGATGCTTCTGCCAAAAAATGCATACATTACAAGAAAACATCAGATAAATCATGATTGTGGGACATTCTACAAAAATTGGCTAGTACTCTTCAAACTTTTCAAGGTCATGAAAGATAAGGAAAGACAGAAACTGTTCCAGATTGAAGAAGACAGATGAAATATAACTAAATACAACATGTGATCTTAGATTAGGTCTTTATAAAGATAGTTGTTAGGAGAATTGGTAAAATTTGAATGGGTCTGTGGATTAGGTGGGAATATTTTCTCAATGTCAATTCCTTGATTTTAAAAGTTTGATGTAAACTTTTAACATCGAACTGTAAAGTTTGATGTAATCTTTAAAACTTTTTTTTTAAAAAAACTTTTTAGGGGCGCCTGGATGGCTCAGTCGTTAAGCGTCTGCCTTCAGTCCAGGTCAGATCCCAGGGGCCTGGGATCGAGCCCCGCATCGGGCTCTCTGCTCTGCGGGAAGCCTGCTTCTCCCGCTACCATTCCCTCTGCTTGTGTTCCCTCTCTCACTGTGTTTCTCTTTGTCAAATAAATAAAATCTTTAAAAAAAAAAAAAAAAAAAAAACTTTTTAAAGTTTTTAAAAAACTTTTTTAAAGTTTTTAAAAGCTGATGTAGGAGAGTGTCCTCATTTATAGAAAATATGCATTGAAGCATTAAAGGGTAATGGGGTAAGGTGTCTAAAACTTAATCTCAAATGTTTCAGAAAAATTTGTCGTAATGTGCACATAGATATAGTGTGTGTGTGTGTGTGTGTGTGTGTGTGTAAGAGTGATAAGATAAATGGACTAAAATGTCAATATCTGAGAACCTGATTGTAGGGTATACCAGAGATCTTTGTACTATAATGCACCTTTTCTATAATTTTAAAATCACTTCAAAATGAAAGTTAAGAAAAAAAACTCAATTCTCCTCACTTCCCAATAAAAGGATATGAAACCATGATTTTAAAAAGCAAAATAAAACACCTACACACATAAATACAAGGAGCAATGGTCCAGGGACACCTGGGTGGCTGAGATGGTTAAGCGTCCAACTCTCGATTTCAACTCAGGTCTTAATCTCAGGGTTGTGAGTTCAAGCTCTGGGTTGGGCTTGGACTCCATCCTAGGCATGGACCTACTTAAAATAAAAAATGTGGTTCAGAGTTTGTACAAAAAATAATTCAGAATTGTTTTAAATTATTAAAATTTTTTTCTTTTTTTTTAAGATTTTATTTATTTATTTGACAGAGAGAGAGAGATCACAAGTAGGCAGAGAGGCAGGCAGAGAGAAGGGGAAGCATGTTCCCTGCTGAGCAGAGATCTTGATGCGGGGCGAGATCCCGGGAGCCTGAGATCATGACTTGAGCCAAAGACAGAGGCTTTAACCCACTGAGCCACCCAGGTGCCCCTAAATATTAAAATTTAACAAGGAAAAATAGTTGTGTGTTTTACCCAGTTCTCTCTCCCAGGAGACGGTTGTCAAAATTTGGATTCCAAATTTATACCCAGTTTTCTCTGTTTCAATTTATTGATTTCTAGTTTCTCAGAGAGTCATTTTGGCAGACTGCATCTCTTTCCAATATTTCTCAGTGAGACTACTTTCCAAATATCCATCTAAATTTTTATAAATGTTCTCAATATGACCACATGTCATATCTCTCCCCTCTAGGAAAACAGAGATTTCTTAATTCCTAGACAATAACTAGTATTTTAATTTTAAAAGCTAAAAAAATAGCTTTTCCCCCCTAGTTTGGACTTAAATAAGGAACCTTTAGATGGTATGCAGAAGAGAAGAATATTATCAGAGGTGTCTCTTTTCAGCTTTGGAGTTTTGTAATATAGCAAGTTTCATGTTTTTTCTATGTTTTTTTTTTTTCCTAATTCTAGATATTGAGTTTCATGATTAAAGCTTAAGACTATTTTATAGGTATGATTTTCTAAAGAGGGAATCTTTGTAAGTCTCAATATTTATTTGAATTATAAACTACGTTAAGCAACACTTTTTCACTGTCACATTCTTCTAAGTTTTCAAATTCTTAATCAGTTTGTAATTATTTAAAGTTAAAAAACTTCTCCCCCAAAAGAAACTAAATGATGTGCTTACTGTGTTGGGAAGATAAAGTAATTGAGTTTGGGTAGAAATCTAGGGTTAACAGAGGTCCAGCTAGATCCAAAATGTTGATGATGTTGATGATGTGGTGATGATAATGATGGTGATGATAATGATTATGATGATGACGATGATGTTGGTGGCGATGATGATGGTGATGATGATTATGATGGTGATAGTGGTGGTGATGATGAGATGACGATAGTGGTGGTGGTGGTATTGGTAGTGATGATGATGATACTGATGACGGTGTTGGGGATAGTGGTGGTAATGACGATCGTGATGATGATAATGGTACTGGTGATACTGATGGTGGTAGGGGTGGTGATGATGGCGGTGGTGATGAGATGATGGTGGTGGTGGTGATACTGATGGTGGTAGGGGTGGTGATGAGATGATGGTGGTGGTGGTGATACTGATGGTGGTAGGGGTGGTGATGAGATGATGGTGGTGGTGGTGATACTGGTGGTAGGGGTGGTGATGATGGGGGTGGTGATGAGATGATGATGGTGGTGGTAGTGGTAGTGGTGGTGATAGTCATGATGATGATGAAAGAGAAAGAGGGAGATAAAATGATGATGATGATAAGTGCCAACAATGAGAACTTATGTAGACCTTCCTTTAAGGGTCTCACGTATCCTTGACATGTTTAATCTTTCAAATAATCCTATAAGAAACTGTGCCCATCTATAAATGAAACAGCTGAGTTCCAGAAACACAGATAAGTTACCAGAAGTCACAGAATCAATAAAATGTGGATCCATGCTCCAATCCCAGGTCAGTACATCTCATTCACCCTAACATGTTGAATTAAGAATTGCTCTCCCTTTCCAGGCCTCTCTACCAGCACATACTTACTATATTCTCTAATTTTTTACTGGAACCCAGTAAGGGTTCTGGAACCCAGAAGTTGAATGACAAAGAACTTTAATTCTGTCCACTGCTGTAGTTCAGATATGTACAGACACAACTGACCGACTTGTGGGGCAGGAGGCCTGTGGTAGCTAGATTGTAGACACCAACAAAGAGGTCTCACACACACACAGAAGTCACTACCATAGCCATTAAGGTCTGAATGAGCTGACTCTGTTACCTTTTTTTTTTTTAACTTTATTTATTTGACAGAGAGAGAAAGATCACAAGTAGGCAGAGAGGCAGGCAGAGAGAGAAGGGGAAGCAGGCTCCCCGCTGAGCAGAGAGCCTGATGTGAGGCTTGATCCCAGAACCCTGAGATCATGACCTGAGCCGAAGGCAGAGGCTTTAACCCACTGAGCCACCCAGGCGGGCCCCCTCTGTTACCTTTCTGACACCATTTCCTGACACTTTCTTCATTGCTTATTACCACTCCTATCACACTGGCCTCCTTGGTGTTCCATGGATACATTAGGCGTATACTAAACCTCAAGGTCTTTACATTTGCTAATCCCTTTGTTTACACAAATGACATACACACATCCATTTATAATGTGTGTATGTGTGTCTGAGAGAGAGATTGATTGAGATTCATAAGTAAGAGCAGCCTCAGTAACTGACTGAAATAAAGGGAGCAGTGGTTCAAGATAAAATGGAGACACTGTTATGGAATCCACGCTAACATAGAGTCTGGGAGATACATGTTTCTCTGCCCTAGAACGATGGGACTAAAAGGCAAAACCAAAAGAAATGCAATTGAAGGATGATGCAACTCTGCTGGGTGGCTCTCCCCCATGTCCATTGTAGCTGAAGAGGGGGACACTAGAGGGGACAGGCACTACCTGAGCATGATGGGCAGAGTAGTGACCCTAATTACACTCAAGGGAGTGGATGGGTTAGCACCACTGCTGGGCAGCCTAAGCTGACATCAGCAGCCAGGAGGCATCAGGGCTCAGCACTCAACCACCCAGAGGGACAGGCTGAGCAAGAAGTACAATCAAGCAAAGCAGAGAAACAGGAAGGTGATGATGTGCATTTCACATGGGGCAGTCTTTCCTGGAAGCCTGAACTGAGACCCAAGAACACTGAAACAACTGAACCCAAGAACACCTTCAGACCAAGAAGGACTGAATTTCTGTCTTTGAGGGACAGGAGCCCTGGAGTTCTGTGACTTAGGAGTCAAGTCTTAAGGTGATCATCGCCAGAGCTACAGGGATTCTTAACAGCTGAGACATTCGCATTAACACTAATACTGAAGAGACCACTCGATTAGATCTGCTTTTTTTTTTTTACGATTTTATTTTTTTTATTTGAGAGAGAGTGAATGAGAGAGAGCAAAAGAGCACGAGCAGAGGGCGAGGAAGCAGGCTCCCCACTGAGCAGGAAGCCCAACACGGGGCTCGAACCCAGGACCCTGAGATCATGACCTGAGCCCAAGGCAGGTGCTTAACCCGCTGAGCCACCCAGGTGCCCCTAGATTTGCTTTCTATTATTGAGTTCTTCAAAACCCTACTTTTACTTTGTAACATTCTGTTATAAAAGAGGAGCTAGGAGCAAATTAAGATTCTGTATTTTCCTAACAAACTGTCCAGCCATCCAAATGCAGAAACTGATGTTTGCTATTTTTCATTGCTCCCAATACAGTTCAATGCTTGTTCAGAGACATAGAGGGATCTGCTGCACTACCATGACTTCGTTCACTCACTTCTTCTGCAAACACCTTTAGAGTGTTTACTAGGTACCAAGTGGTTGATAGATCCAGCAAGCAAAGTTTACGGTGTGGGGGGAGAGATCATTAACACAGTGTGCAATTCATAAGTTAATTCTTGGGGGTGTTAGAAAACACAAGTGCTATGGAGAAGGAAAGTAGAGTAAAATAAAGGGATCAGGGATGGCAGACAGGGGAAGAGAAGGGAAGTTGCCACATTAAGTTGTAGAAATAATTTTAATGTTTAGCAATGAGAAGAAGTCAGAATTGTTTAATCTGACCCATCCCCGGGCTGCCTCCAAATGTGCTGCCGGGAGTTGTCCAGATGAGAATATCCAGTTGGAATAATTTAACTAGAGTAATTGAAATTCTTGAGTATAATAATTTAACTTTGTGTGTGATGATATAATTGATGCATTATAGAATTGTATAGTTTTAGAAGTAAAAAAGGTCTAATTAGAAAACTGTTGACTTCTCATCCCGCAGATAAAAATACTAGACCCTGAGAGTTTAAGTGTTTTGCTGCACCATCGCTCAGCCAGTAAATGGTAGAAAGAGAACCAACCTATAGTTTCATCAGAAAGTCTTTTTTGTAAACACAAGTTTCAAATGTTCCATCGTGTAAGTTTATTCTTCTATTTCTTGTTTAGTCGTCTAATTCTCACATCATTTCCAGTCCACCCCGTTCCATCCTGCTTTGCCCCTTAGTTATATACCTGTGTTCATGTGTATCCTTTAGGTGCTTCTTTATGTAAGTACGAAAAAATACGAATACATCCTGTGCCCTGTTTTAAGCACAAAAGTAACAGACACTGCTCTGTACTTTTGTTGACTTCTTTGCTTTTTAAGAGATCCCTTCCCCATTCCCCTAAATACTCCCGTTCCTGTCTTGCACCAAAGGATATAATACTAACAGTGATCTTTTCTTAGCAGAAATTGGGACTATAGAACAGAGTTCTTTAATCAGGGTTTCAGCGAGAAAGGCTACAGTTTGCAGATAACAGAAACCTGATTTACAGAGACTCAAACAAACAGGCATTTTATTCTCGTCTTATAACAAGAACCCCCCAGGTAGGTGTTTGCTGGCTTTGAGTCAGCAGTTCAACAGTGAATCAGGGAGCTCGATCTTGTTTTTTCATGCTTCCATTCTTGAAAGCTGGCTTTTATCCTCGTGCTGTCGCCTTGCCATTGTAAAAGGCTATTGTGCCTCCGGGCATTACCCAAGGCCTGTCTCTCAGGCTGCTTTGTATTATTATTCCTGAAGGAAAATCCTCCTGCCAGTCCTCCCATTACACCCCATTGGCCAGAACTGAGTCACAAGCCCATTCCCAAACCAATCACGGGCCAAGAGGAATAAGGTTACCTGGCGCATATAAACCAACCAATCCTAGGGGCGGAGGTAGGATTCTAGCTTCACATTAGGAAATTATGTATTCCAAGAAGTGTGAGCGTTCTCTTAACTGTTGAGAGTTTATTACACTTTCTCACATCCCACCCATTGTTTCATTGTCTGGCCTTGCTTTAATATATTTGTTCAAGGGCACAGATTTTAAAAATAATAATAAAAGGAAAAATCATATGAGAACAAGAAAATGAAAGATTGGGGACAAGGGGAGTAATTTCTGAGATAGCACATAGCAGGAGAGGAAAAGAGAACAGGGCCTCCGTACCTGGGTAGATAGAGGTTATCTTAGACTAAAAAACCTGTACTCTATTAAGGCTTTCCCAATCTATGTGATAAATATAGGTGTAAATAAATATTAATAAATCCTAGCTCTGTCCTTATTGTTGTTTGCTAATTACAAAGGGAAAAATAACTTTACAGTGGAGAAATCTGGCAGACATCACCTTAATCAAGGAATCAAAGTTAACATCACCAGTAGTGAGATAAATTGAAACCATGCGTCACATAATAGGATACAATGAATAACTTGCCAAATATGTATAACCTATGTCTAATCATGAAGAAACATCAGGCAAGCGCAAATCAGGTATAATCTGCAAATTGACTGGTCTACAATCATCAAAATGTCAAGGTCAAAAAATTAAGAAGAGACAGAAAGCAACTAACTATTCCAGAATGAGAAAGGTGACTAAAACTTCATGACCGCTAAATGCACAGATGATTGTGGACTGGATCCTTTTGCAACAAAGGACACTATTGGGACAATTAACAAAAATGGAAAGGAGTCTGGGGATGAGAAGTTGGCAGCATACTGATGTTACAGATGAGCATACTGATTTTGATGTTTGTATGAGTAGTATTGCAGAAGAATGTCCCTCTCTGTAAAAAATACATACTAAAAACATTTAGAAGCGATGGAGCATTATGTCAGCAATTTACAAAAGATTCAGGGAACAAAAAATTTTTGTATTATCTATGCAAGCTTTCCAGAAGTTTGATTCTGTTTCAAAATAAAAACACTCTTCTGCTGTTTTCACTAAATGATATATAGAAATGCCAATTCTTTGTGATGTCTACATAGTTTTCCCATGCAGGGAGGTAACTAGTTTTCTACTGACGGACATTTAGATCGCTTTGCGCCCTGTACTGTTACACCCTATGCTACAGTGAGTATTTCCGTACTTAGTATTTTTTGTTTGTGCCACTTTTTCTGAGAAATAAATATCCAAAAGTAGAAATTATTTTAACTTCTATTATTAAATTATTAAAACAGAAATTATTTAAACTGATTTTAAAAGGAAGCCAAGTTCCAAGATACATAGTACACTGTGCTCAGTGATGACATATTTACTAAAGCTATTTGAGGCTGATTGATCTGGTTTTGTTTTGTTTTGTTTTGTTTTGTTTTGTTTTGTTTTGTTTTGTTTTTTTAGAGACAGAGGAAGCATGGGCATGTGAGGGATGGGGAGGGGCAGGGAGAAAGAGGAGAGGGAGAATCTTAAACCTGCTCTGTGGCCCAGCACAGAGCAACATGGGGCTCAATCTCATGACCCTGAGATCATGATCTGAGCCCAAATCAAGGGTGGGACCCTTAACCAACTGAGCCACCCAGGCACCCTGATCTGGTTTAATATTTTCATTCATTGGTCAAACAAATATTTTTGGTTTGTTCCTACGGAGTAAGCTCTGTATTAGTCCTAGAATACAACTGTAATCTTTGCCTTCAAAGGATAGAAACATTTGAGAGATTTCACAGGCTGAGGTTAATTAATTTAAAACTTTTCCCCATGTAAAATATATCTTAATATTGACAAATCTTAAATGGAGGCAGACAAAAATTAAAACCCTTTTTCTCTTAAGGTGTATATAAAAATGTTTTCAACATGGAAAGGAAATCCTCTAAAAGTTTTAGATATTTTACTGAAATCATTTATCAGCCTTAGTGTTGCTATTAATATTGTATCTATTAATACTGTGTATGTTATGATGATTTCAGTTAAGTCCAGTTGGCAGTTTGACACAATGTTTCCTCTGTCTTTTTGCCCATTTTAAGGTTTCATTGCACTTCGTTGGGGGTCAACCATCTCCTGAAAGATGGAGAACAATGGCCCATCTCTACAAGAATTAAATACTGTTTTCAAAGTTGTTTTTTCCATATATTTCCTGGAAAGAATTCAGAAGTAAACACATTCATAAAATTTTTTTGATTGTAAGTGGAGGCCAGTAAAGACTGCCACTCTAGGGAATTGACACTTACAGAAATGACAAATTGCTTAAATGTCCTTTTATGGATGTTGATACTAGCTGTGCAGACAGAGGAGACTCTCCATCAAGAATTTATCAAGGAGATTCCCCAAAATAAATAATAGTGCAAATCCCAGGATAGTCCTAGCCAGCTTTGTTAGGGAATAAATAATAACAATTAAGACTTCAATTACAAGGAAATAAATCTCTGAAGTTCAAAAAGTCATTCCTCTAGGAGCGCCTGGGTGGCTCAGTCAGTCAGGCATCTGCCTTTGGCTGGGGTCATGATCCCAGAGTCCTGGGATCCAGCCCCTCATGGGGCTCCCTGCTTCTCCCTCTCCTCCCCGCTTGTGCTCTCTCTCTATCTCTGTCACTATCTGTCTCTCTCACTCAGATAAATAAAATCTTAAAAAAAAAAAAAGTCATTCTTCTAAATTGAGGACCTCCGTGAAAAGGGTTGGAGTTGGAACTAGATATTTGTCCCAATGTGAAGTCAGTCTCTGGTATTGAAAGGGCCAGGCAAAGCCCCGGATGCAGAAGTGTGCAGTGGTTGGGAGCCTGGTGGCTTGGGATGCATATCCTCAGTATTTCATAGTGTGAGCGTTCAGTGGGTCAGCGATTTACCTTCTCTGAGTCTCAGTTTCTTCAGCCGCTTAAGGAGATAATAATGCCAACTTTTACCCAAGAACTAAATAAAAGTAATCTAACCTAACTAGTAGCCCGAAGGCCGTGAGTTGAAATTTGCATGTGAGTGTGCCTGCATCATTAAAGACCTGCCCTGAGCCTGCTTTTCCGGCCTCCCCTGTCTCCACACCTCCCTTCCTAAACTACACTTCAGAAATAATCCCCATGATGCCATGCAGTTCCCTGTGCCATTTCACATCTGTTCCGGTAGCCTGGGATGTTTTCTGATTCTCATGATCAGCGCGAGGGTAATACCCATCAGGAAGCCTCAGCTCACCACAGGGTTTCCTACTAGGCCACATCCAGCATGGGTGCATGTGCCTATTCTTGTTGAGGAGGAATGGGGGTGGGGGCAGAGAGAGGAGAGTCAGTCGACAGGGAGCGAAAGACTCAAAGGGTCTGAGGAGGTCCTTTGGGGCCAGATGGGGAGGGCCTTACATGACCCAAACATGAGTTTGGTCTCTTCTTAAGGGTAAAATCTTACAAAGGCTACAGAACATTTTACTAGAGAGACACGATCAGCTATCTTTTATTCAGAGAGATGATCAGCCACAGTGACAAGGATAGATTAGAGATGGGGAAACTATCACAGATCCAGATGGGATCTCTCGTCTCTCTGAATGATGAGAACAAGTCTCCCTGCCAGCTGCTTTCTCCTCTCCTCTGGAGTTTCACAGGAGTTGGTTGGTTGGTGTGTGGACCCAGACGGGGTGGCATTTGACGGGAGTCCTGGAGACTTACCAAGCATCAGGGATGAACATCAGGGGCCCTGAGGGGTGAGTACGACTGTGGCAGCCCAACCTCTCCCCTCGTTCTGCTCTCAGCCCTCCTTTCCTTGTAAAAGAGAAGACAGAAGGCAACACACATTTCTTCTAATAACGACAACAGAGAGGGAATTGGAGAAGCAGGGGTAGACAGCAGAGGAAGGAGGGGATGCTTCTAAAGGTCGTTACCACTTTTGCCCACGGATACTCTGCTAGAAGCATTTCCTCTTCAGTGGTTCTCAAGCCATTATAATCACAAAAAGGGCTCATTAAGCCATAGAATCAGCGATTCTGATTCTACAGGGTGGGCTCGGGGCCAATAATTTGTCAGGCCCCCAAGACCGCACGTGAGGCTGATGCTGTTGGTTCAGGGGCCATATTTGAAGAATCACTTGTCCTGTTTTGTCTCGTCTGTTCCTCTCAATAACCCGGCGAGGTGGTGCTGTTGCAACAGAAGAAGAAACCACTCCTGGGGGACTTGGTAACCTGCCCCCTACCCTAAGTCAACTAGCAGGTGAAGCAGAACCAAACTTTGCGGCCAGGTCGTGCTTGGCTCAAATGCCCGTGTGTTCCCCACCTCACCTCCCTTCCGCGACAGCTGGCTTGAGACCTTAGCTAGGACAGATGGAGCTTCCAGCTTTTTCCTTCCCATCAGGGTCCCAATTGCCCACAGCTCTTAAGTGTGAGGGTGGTGTGTAAAGGAACATATTGTACATCTGAGCACTTCCTTTTCTCCAAAAACCGTTTTAACTCCTTTAGCTGTGGTTCCTCACTCCGGCCCAAGAGGTGATATCAAACTATTGCCTATGCAGTTGCTCCAGGAACATTTTCTTTGAGAGAGGTACGAAATGAACATCCAACTGTTCCACACACAACATAATGCCTGGAAGTCTGCAATCTGCCCACATACATCTTGCCTCTGATGCCTTTTCCAGTAAGTTCGGGCCTCCCCTTGTGTTTGCACTGTTAACCCTTAGCACAGCCACAACCAGGTGGTTTCATATGGAATTGCCCACTGTGCTCTCTGCAGGCAAGGCTTCCCGTTTTTTTCTTTTTTTAAATATTTCCACATGCTGTGGATGTCCTGCCAAATCCTGTTTCTGACGTTGGATCGTTTTTACTTGCTAGTTGTCCACTTGGAGCTAGAAAGAAAGAAAAAGCAAGTGCCCAAGGAAAGCATTCATTTTCCATATACCTGTGCTTTGGAATTAATGATTTTATCTATAGGTAATATGTAATTACCTGTTTGGGGCCTGGTTTTTGGCCAAAGGAAAAATTTTAACCTAATATTTCCTTATTGCTGTTTTTAAAGGTAATTTTCAACCTATAAAGCAGCAAGGTTGGCTTGAGGAATTTTATAAGTTCTTTCTTTCTGTGTTATTTACAATGCATAATTGTATTTTTTGTATATATATATATATATATATATATATATATATACAATTAAATTCTATTTAAAATTGTATTTTAAAGGAATTACAATTCCTTTACTGCAATAATCCAAAGAAGGCTAATTGCCCTGAGATTTTTTTTCTGCATAAGTTTGTTTTCCCCCCCGAATAAAGAGGTAGTAAACACCAACAATAAATTTTTCCCACCTGAGTTTGCACAAGTTAGAACACGATAATCCTCTTGAACTTCCAAATTTACCTCATTGGTATAGTTCTTATTGACCTCATTAACTTAGTATTAGTTGATTTAGGATTAACACAGCTTAGTATTCCTTCACTCTGAGTAGAATTTTTGTCAATGTTGGATTTTCTTTTTAAATCATTGGACTATGCATAGTGTAGGAAAGTGAAAAATCTATTTTCATAAATGTGAGTTTTCAGTCTAATTTATTCTTCCTTTTCTTCTCTTTTGTCTCTTTTTCTCTTCCCTCCTTCCTTTTCCCCCCTTTCTCTTCCTTTTTTTTCTCTTCCCTTCCTTTCCCAAGAGTTCAGCCTCAGACCTATCAGGTAGTGAAGGAGGGGCCAGCTCAGGGAGGGATGTCACAACTCCAGTGAAGGGTGGAGGGCTGTGCACTGGGGGATGGTCGTGCTGGGTAGCCCAGCATGGGAGGTTGCCAAATTCAACAAATAAAAATATGGGAAGCCTAGTTAGGTTTGAATTTCAGTGAAACACTGAATGGTTTCCTTTTAGTATAAGTGTATCCCATGCAATATTTTATACTTTAAAAAAGTTCATTTAATTGAAATTCAAATTTAGCTGGATGCCCTATATTTATTTTATCTGCCAACACTATCAGTGTGGATGTCAGAACGCAATCTCAAAGAGCAGGGCATCCATATGGGGAAGGAGCAGTGGGTTAACATAGGGTGTCAAAGCTAAGCAAGATGACAAGGACATCACTAAAGTAGAGGGGTGACGGCCCCAGAGACTGTTTATTCAAAAAGTAATTGGTCAAATAGGGAAATATATTGAGGATAATGTTGGGGATAGGAGTCAAAATTTGGAAAAAGAAAAAATTAGAATGAGCCCAGTTTTGTGGGGTTAGGATTGGAGATATCGGTGTGAATTCATGGTTGGTGATGAGCAAAGGGTATATATATTTGCTTTACATGCATAGACTGTCTCTGGAAGATGCATAAGAGAGTAGTAATGGTCTTTACCTCTAAGGAATAGAACTGAGTGGCTGGGGTATAGAAGGGAAAAATGACTTCTCCTTATATTTCCTTTGCTACTTTTTACATTTTGTGCCACATGCTCATGTTACCTGCCCTAGACGATATTTTTTTAAACATTTGAAAAATAGAACTGGCTCTATTTCAAATCACAGTATTAGAGGTAGCAAGGACCTTAGAGATTTTTCAAAGCCACATTTGTGAATTTAAGATGTTGTAAGAGAAGACTAGAAACTTTAAGTGAACTTCAAGGTCAGAGGATGAAATAGTGTGTTATATTGGAAAGAAAGAGCGCTGGATGAAATTATGATTCTCTCCCATGGCAGCATGGTGCCCTTGGGCAAGTCACTCGCCTTTCTGAACCTCACATCCCCCCATAGTACAGAGCACAAAGCAAGGGCTCAAGGTCAGCTCACTGAGGGACAAGTCCTGGTCAGCTTCACTTGTCACAGTGTATGAACTTGGGCAAGTCGACTGGCCTCTTTAAACTGCAGAATCTTCAGGGCGCCTGGGTGGCTCAGTGGGTTAAGCCTCTGCCTTCGGCTCTGGTCATGATCTCAGGGTCCTGGGATCGAGCCCCGCATCGGGCTCTCTGCTCGGCGAGGAGCCTGCTTCTCCCGCTACCATCCCCACTGCTTGTGTTCCCTCTCTCGCTGTGTTTCTGTCAAATAAATAAAATCTTTAAAATAAATAAATAAATAAACTGCAGAATCTTCATTTGTTATGATTGCGTTAATTTTACTTTATCAAATCTAAGAAGCCTTAGATTATTTAAAATGCACCATTATTTTATGTTCCACTAAGAAATTTTTAAAGTGCAATTAATTTAAAGTGCAATTAATTGTAAGATGGTAACCATCGTGAGATGCATGCTGATTTCAAAATGTTAAAATGTGAAAAAAGAAATGCATCTTAGAATCAATATAATATGATAGTATTTACCAAGGGAACAGATTTATAATATAGGAGGTGGTCCAGTGGTAATTGAGAAATAAATGGATTTAAGTGAAGAAAATCAGGCTGGCATTTAAAAACATTATGAGGACTGGAGAAAACAAGAAACAGAGTAAAGATATAATGGGAAGTAAATATCATAATCTTTAAACAGTTTTGATCCAGAAAACAGTTTGTACACACTTTAAAGTGTACACAACACAAAAAAATAAAATAGAACTGGAGTCCCTCCCCAGGAAGACAGGTTCTGGTGTCAAGTAATTTGACCAAGAACCAAAACGTATCCTCTGTTTTTAAAAAATGAGATGTTAGGAGGAGGTGGCAGATGTGTGGTTCTGGCTCCGGAACCAGGCATGGAAGTAGGCAGCCCTGGGGAGCATCAGGTTGGGTGGGGGTAAACACTGCCTCTGGGCCAGCATCTGGGTAAAGTCAAAAGGAGCAACAAAGTAAGAAAGGGATCTTGTGAGTTCTGTAAAATATGTGACTTTAAATGTGAATGCCTGAGAACTTTGGAGGAATGGTGGCCCTATTTAATTGTTCCATTGATCCTGGTAAGATACGAAATTGAAAATAATATGTTTCTGTGTCCAGGTTGCGTCACCCATCCCACTAACTAATCAATACTGGATCGAGTCCCAGAATGAGGGAGCCATGTGGGGGAAGGAACAGACGCTTACCCTAGAGCCCCAGCCTGGGATGACAGACATCCAGCCAATCAGTTGGTCAGGTCAGTCTGACCTTAAAATCCCCCAGTGAGGCCAGAAAGTAGGATATTGAAGAGGAAGAAAACACTTAACCTCAAAGAGGTGTTACGAGAATTAAATGAAATTACTACATCTGGCACGTGGTAAGGGCTCAGTAAATGTTAGCTATTGGCAAATGAAAAAAAAAAAAGCTTTATCAACCATAAATGCCATACAAATATTTATATCATTTAGTTTTTTAAGCACCATCATGATCAGATCCTGATTCTTGAGGCTCACAATCTAGACCTCTTTGCAACGTGCTACATTATGCTTATTTCATGCACTATTACTTTAAATTGAACCCTTTTGCAATAAACTGCATTATATACACTTGTTCATAAACAATAGTTGTGTGCATGGGGTGCTGTTTATCTTTCAGATATTTCCATAATGCATACACATGATGTAACATAGAAACATAGATTTTTCTTTTAAAGAGCAAAGCTTCAGCAGTTTCTCTTGAATTTTATTCTGTCATTTGACTACATTATATTTCTGATGTTCAATTTGCACTGAGTACATTATGGACTTCTCTAGGGAACAGAAAGAAATTTTTTTAAGTAAACATAAAATGCTTTGATAAATCAAAACACGTGAATGAAATTTCTGTTAAAAACGTTCCAATCTGTTTTGAGACTTGAAATAAAGCTCTGTCTTTAACATAATAAAAACCGTTAACCCAAAGGCAACAACAAAGTAATAATAACTTGTTTTAGGAGTAATGCATAAGGCTTATTTTAAAAGGTCAGTTGTTATATAAAATACAAAAGGAAATCTTGCTATAAACTAATTGTAAAGAAACTTAAAAGCTGTAAAGTCTGTTCTTTCTGATTTAAACTGGCAATAAGAAGTGTACGTTGTTTGGAATCCACACATAACAGCTTATATCATAAACTAGCCATAATCTCTCACACTGAAAAAGTTACCCGTATCTAAATCATGGAATATCAACTAAATAATAGCTCTGTGAGAATGAGACTCTGCCTGGCCCATCACAGCTGTATTCCCAGTATCTAGAATGATGTCTGTTCAGAATAGGGCTCAGTAAATATTTCTTGAATGAATAAATGAATGAGCAGTTCATATAGAAATTCAGCGATTTTAGAAAAATCAATAAACAAAATTCTCAATACAAAAAATAGGTAATTGGAGAATGATAATTTAAAATACAAAACAGGGCACCTGGGTGGCTCAGTTGTTAAGTAGCTGCCTTCGACTGAGGTCATGATTGCAGGGTCCTGGGATCGAGGCCCACATCAGGCTCCCTGATCAGTGGGAAGCCTGCTTCTCCCTCTCCCACTCCCGCTCCCCCTGCTTGTATTGCCTCTCTCTCTCTGTGTCTCTCTCTGTCGAATAAATAAATACAATATTTACAAATAAAATACGAGACAGTGCTATGAGCTTGCAAGTTTGGTACAAGTCAAAGGAGCAGTGGAATAGAGTTCTGAAGAATCTTAGCTAACTAACTGTATTTAGTAAGTCACATAGCTGAGCCATTTAGCTTCTGAATTTTAGTTTCTTCACTCCTAAAATGAAGAGGGAGGGGTGGCTGGAACTAATGATTCTAAAGGCCCTTCCAGTTCTAAAATTCTATTATGCTGGAAATACAAAGGCCCACCCCCAGGCATATATGTGTATGCTTGCTCGTTTTTACTTGAGATAAAAACAGATAAATTTGTAGCTAAATCACTGTCAAAATTGACAATGTGGAAGAGACTTCTGGGTGTCCTCCAAAACCTGCTTTCCCCTTCTTCCTGGGCACAGAGTTAGGCTACATATCTCGGCTTCTGCTGCAGGGAGGTGTGGCCGTGTGTCCAAGTCCTAAGGATGAAGCATTAGGAAGTGATGTGTGCCGCCTTTAAGCTTGCCGCGTCAGACCTTCTGGCTCTCTCCTCCAAACTCTTCTCCTTCTGGCTGTCTGGGATGCTGACACACCCATCCCTCAAGTCACCTTAGAGGCCACATATTGAACATAGCTGAGTCATCATCAGTCTGGATCTCTGAACCCCTTTGTGCAGTACGATGCCTACTCCCTCCCTCGCCCCGGAAATGGTAGGCGCTTCTCCTTGGGTCTCTCCTGTTCCCGGATGTCCTGTAAACAGAGGCACTGGCTCTCTTTCTTTCAGACTCTCGTCAAGGATGCTGGTACAGTGAACATAGCCTTGGAAGACAGAGATAGTGTCTTCCTGAGAAGCAAAGGGCAGGTTTCTTTGTTGTCCAGTGTGATAGAGGTAACATCTTCCTCGGGGTAATAAAGGGCAGTTTTGCTTACAGCTCACTGTAAAAGTTCCAGGTTCCCTAAGCTTAGGGATCCTTGGTGACGACTCAGACTCACTCTGTGTGCCGAGTTCGCACTGGACAAGCTATGTCCTCCTGTGGGACTTAGAAGACGTGGAGAACTGACACAAGCATGAAGCTCACGGTGCTTTCGGTGACGTGAGTAATCAAGTCATATGTGCTTGACCCAGAAGCTGTGTCTTCTGCCAGCTTCCATGAACCGTGGTAGGCTGGCTAACTCATAAGCTCACGAGTGGGGTCAGATCCATTGAAAAATCAATAAGAAATTAGAGTCGATTACCTTATCTTTGCCAAGTAAGGTGATGAAAGTAAAGGATATGAGTCTGTTAAATGAGGGGATTGAATTAGATAAATATTTTCAAAATGTATCCCGGTACACGCTAGCGCTGTTATCCCGTGAAAATAATGTTCTGTATTGAAAGACGTTTGCAATGCACTCACTGTTTAAATCTTATTCCCCCTCCTTCCCTGGAGAGTCACAATGCACATAAGTTTATTAAAGACTCTGAGAAATCCTGTGGTAAAGAAAATTATTTGCATTATTTAACCAGCAGTATTTTCCTAAATTTTTTCAGCATAACCTCTATTGACATTCTAGGAAATGAGTGTTCCATGGAATACACAGGGGGGAATGCAGGGCGAGATCATTCCTGACATCCCTTTATGCCTCTATGAGTCAAACATCTGAAAATAAGTAAGAAACATATTTATTCATTTATTAGACTAATGTGAATATAGTCGGTGCTTCTTAAACTTTAATGCACACCTGGGAATCTTGATAAAGTGTAGCTTTTGATTCTGAATATCAGTGTAGGACCTGATACCCCGCGTGTCTGTTGAGTTGCCAGGTGATAATCAGACCAATGTTTGAGTAACAAGGATCTAGACAATACAGAATCTAAAAAGTGAATAGTCACACTTAAGATGATTGTGTTAAGACGTAGCAAATCTGCAGTTATGGATATGTTACTGCAAATAAATTTTTATTACATATTTAGAGGAAAAAATGCTCCAAAGTTCATGTTATACAACTTAGGGGTGATTTCAGCATTGAGTATTACCTGTTGAATTTAGGGACATGTTGACTAACTGGAAAAATGAATGGGTATCAGTTTGGAGGCTCCATATCATCATACAGCCTCTTCCTATTTAGAAGTTTGAACACAGAGTTGGGATCTTCAGTGAAGACACTAACAAATAGTTTGTGATTCAACCCAGCAGAAGGGACTAATCTGACCAAATTGTTGCCTATTTGCTCTACATTAAAGATGGCAAAACTTTTATCTCTCCAGAAAAGAATGTTTTTCTTTCTTTTGTTTCCTCCTAACTCAAATTTGAATTTTTCTGGCCTATTTTTCAAGAAATCATTTTTCCCACTCTACTCTTAACAGTTCTATAGCAGAATTTTTTCAACAAAATATAAAGGCATGTGAGATCAGGTAGAAAGGTTATAAGGAGATGAGCTTACAGAAGCATAAAAACTTAATATCACTGAAGTTACTTCCAACAATGAAAACGCGAGAAAGTTTGGCATGTGCTAATTAAGGAATTTGATATGTGTGAATTTGTTTCCAATTATGAGATCTGAGTCCAATAATGAATTCTTTGAACCTGTTTCCAAAGTAACATATTTGGTTCTATAATAAAACCTCATAGCAATCCCTAAATAAAAATAATTTGCAACCTTCACGCT
>CM053615.1:15545111-15593030 GCA_028646535.1 Procyon lotor
AATGGGGACACGTAGCATCCTGCCAGGGAAGCCCCAGAAATGGACGCCCCGACCTCACATCCCTCCTGCCCTTCTTCACCCCTGGGCGTGTCCTGCTCCTCCACCCCAACCAAAGCCAAAGGACAGAGGAGCTAGCTGATGCAGGTCAGCTTCTCAGACCAGGAAAAGGGCAGAGAAGTGTGGGAAGGGGATACGGAGGGACCATATGGAGGAACCAGGGGAAGAGAAGCAGAACAGGGGGCTCAGACAACAGTGCAGAAACAGGATCTGTGCATTTACACAAGGGGGCGTGTGAGGGCTCACGCTAAGTGCTTCAGGCGAATGCTAATGAAGAAAAATATGGCCAAAGGCATTTCTGAAAACCCGGAGCATTGCATAAACATGTTTATTTCTCCTTATGTGCAAGAGTGCCCATGCTGTGTTTGCTTGGCTAAAATAAAATGTTCCAAGACATCCTGTGCTCTCCTTTGCATTAATAGCAAGAGCTAATGGATCTTAAAATGAGAAGAATCTCAGTCAGACCTTTGTTTAAAAATCTCTCCTGATCAGCTTTTGTATGTATTATATACGGAACATATGTATGATATGAAAGTAATAAATCACCGTTATTCCCTCATTGAGCCTCTCTTGACTTCCAAATTTCCCCCAGAACAATACTGGTTTTTTTTTTTTTTTTTTTTTGCTAGAAGTGTAAATTAGTGGTGATGGTGATGATGGTGATGATGATGATGATGATGATAGCTATCACAATTGAATACTTACTATGTGCCCAAGCACCTGTGAAGTAGGTGCTATTGTTGTCTCTATTTTAACACTGTATGGGTGAGGAATTGAGGCTAAAGGAAGATCATTAACTTTTTCTGGTCACATCAGCAGAAATAAGTGACTGGGCTTTTAAAGGCAGCCAGACTACAGAACCCCAAATCTTAAACATCCTATTATCTCTCTCTTTGGAAATGTTGCATTATACACTTTTTTTTTTAATATTGGAAAAGACGATTGGTGTTCTTTAAAACGTCTGCTTGAAAGCTAATCAGATAAAACACAAGACTGCTAAAGATGGAGGAAGAACAAAAGAAACGACATCAGAAGTGGAAGGGGGTGGATGTCAGCTGAGGAAAATTCTGCACTGATGTCCATCTACTTGCTGGCTTCTGCCATTTGCAAATGTCCTGTTCTGCACATTTCCATCTAAACTGGGATTTTTATCCTTCCTGTGCCTAAATGATCGCTGTGAATACTTGGAAGCCCAGTTCGATCATTTTGCTGAATCTGTATGAAAGTCCTAGGTACAGAGTTGTAATAGGATGGTTTTGCCATAGGCCTTCAACTTATCCCGTATCGGCTTTGTTCAATTAAATGCTGAAAAATGTGATGAAATCGTGAAATGTGCATACAGCCACATTGCATCTGTCCTGTGAACAGCTTTACTAACACGTTAAGCTGCTTTTGTAAAACATACTGATCAACCAAACCAAATACAGATAACCAAATATGGATAGCTGAGGGTTAGCCAAGGGTTATCCATATTTCTCCGCAGCCTTCAATGCTCAAAACATGAAAACGTTATAAAGAAAGAAACAACAATTCTCACTCTACCTTGGAATGTCAAGGGATAAACGGATAATTATGGATTGTTGAGACTTGACACTTCTCCATCTCTGTACTGCCTGACTCATTTTCCTATTTTTCAGATGGTAGTCCTGAAAGATATGCAAAAATGGAACCCTTCAGTAAGTTAATTTCATGACTTGTTCACAGCTCTGACAAAAGGTTTGGCGATGAAATTAAAATAGTTATGGAAGATGGCATATTGAGGTTAACAGTGGGATTCAATTATCCGTGATATCCATTAGCATGGAAGGATAAGCAGTTGCTAGATATTTCCTAAAGCTTCAACCATACATAGCAGAAGGGATAAGAAGGAAGTCATTGGCTCCAAACTGATCTGATTTGCTTGGTGGCTGTGTGCCAGCGAGTGCTAGTGCCAGTGTCCGAATTGTAGGCTTCTGAAGATGCTTCTTTAATAGCTCAGATCTCTGCCACATGCTAGAGAAGACTGGGCCAGGCCTGGACTTCTGGAATAGTCTCCTGTCATGGCCATTTGTTGTTTTTGCCTCTCTGGTATCCATTCCCCTTTTCTCCAGATTACAGATACTTCAGATTTCCTTTGAGAAGCTACTCCATCCCCAGTTTCAGGTCATGTGGTTTGAGATGGATTGCGTGACCTAGCACTCAATTTTCTGAGCCATTCTGATTTGATCAGACGCAGGCTCATGAGCCAGGCCTGCCCTAGCATCAAAATTCCATCCTTCTCGGTGCATGGATTGGTTTAGAGATAGGCATAAACTCAAGCTGATCCAGTCATAGTTAATTCAGAGTCTTGAGAAGCTACACCAAAAAAAAAAAAAGAAAAAAAAAGTCTTCTCTGCTTGGATGACTAGCACTAACAATGATATAATCCTAGAGCTATGGGGCATCTTTATGGATTCCATGAATGTAATGCAGAAAAAGCCAAGAAACTAATCCTTGCTAATGTTGTTTGAGCCCCTGGATCAAATTGTGCCTAAAAATATGAGTATTGAACTTTCAGTGATATTAGTTAATTTATCCTTATTTTTTGCTTAAATGAGTTTAAATTGGGTTTCCTGTCACATGCAACAAGAGATTTCTAAATAATGTGTCTCTTATCTACATTTATTCTCATCTTCTTGTTCTAGAAAAATCCTGCTATTGATCTCCCTTTTGATCTAGCGCTCTCCCATTAAAGGACATTTAACAATGACTCTTCAGTGCTTAGCCTAACAGGCACAATCCAGTCTCTGCCTTACCTTTGGCTGGCTCAGCCGTGTGGCTTAGCAGCATGAGGGCAGTTGGGAGAGGGGATAAATAGGACTCGATGGGAAGTGGTCAGCGGACCATCGCCTGCTTGAAAGAGGACAGTGTGGCATCTGGGAGCTATGTCCTGTGGTCATTTTTTAAAATCCCAAGTGAAATAAATATGGACAATTGGAGACATAGAGCAAATATTTCAGAGACATCATTCTGGGAATTCTGGGTCATCAAAAGGAGACAGTGACACTGTAGCTCAAGGGTGAGGCTAGTTCCCCCCGGTCCGTTGGTTCTGCCTGGTTGCAGGCAGACACTTAGTCATTTGGTTGGGCCACCAGGGCTTACTCTGGAGAGTGGCCATGTTAAGCCTCACCTGGCAGGGGACACACCGGTCACTACCAAATGCACTCACCCTGTTAATATTCACTCGAGAAATCTGATGGTTCGCAACCTGTGCATGAACGCTTTACTAGCTTCAGCTGCAGAAAACAGAGGCAGGGAGCGACCGTGGCTGCCAACAGGTGCAACCAACAGATCCCAGAGCCGGAGTAGGGTTGCAAGCATCGGCTTGGAAACCTATGTAGACCTAGGCTTAAGTCCCAGATCCACCACCAGCTACTGGTATGACCTTAAGCAGGTGTTTAAATTGTCTATGCCTCTGTCTTCTCATCCACAAAATAATTCTTTCCTCAGAAGGTAGTGATAAGGGTTAACTGAAAAAGGTGTATAAAATGTTCAGCATAAGAGTAAATACTCAATGAATGCCGTCTCTCTTTATACCCCTATACAGCTGATAAGCTGGATGTACCATGTACCATTTCCTACACATGGCTGGTACTCCCCATCTTTGCACATTCCATTTTCTTCCCTTATGTTTCCCTACTGAAATTCTACCCAGCCATTAAGATTTAATTCAAAAGTCATTACTTTCAGGAAGGCTTCTTTCCAACTAGATGGAATCTTTCCTTTGGCTTTAGCTTTTTGTAATAGATAGAAACCACATATAGGGCAGTAGTTCTTAATCCTGGCTGCATATTAAAACCACTTGGAAATCTATTAAAAATATTGATGTCTGGGCCCCTATCCCAGAAATTCTGATTTAATTGGTCTGGGGTGAGGCTAAAGTATCAATGTGTTTAAAAAACTCCCTAGGTGATTCTAATGTGCAGCCAAGATTTAGAACTGATGTTTGAATGTATGTTCTTAAATAATGTTTATGAATGAATTCAAGCTAAGATATTAATGGCTTAAAGTTTTAATAGACTAACATTTAGAAGACTTGCATTTTTATTAAAAGCAATGCAAAAATGCAAAGGTAAATAAGATTTTTAAATAACATTTAGCCTAAAGAAAGTAATCATAATTCACGAGAATGTTGCATATAGAGCGACAAGCATGGAATATGATATATGAATGGTATCCTAGAAATATATCTGAAGTATTTGGGGAGCACAAATGGGAAACATCCACTAATTTGGAGTGGCAGAAAAAGAAGAGAAAAAGAGGCTTTAAAATGTGGGTGACACTGGGGGGACCTGGGTGGCTCAGTTTGTTAGGCATCCGACTCCTGGTTTCAGTTGAGGTCATGATCTTTGGGTTGTGAGACTGAGCCCCACGTCAGCCTCCATGCCCAGCGTGGAGATTCTCTCTCTCCTTGGAGATTCTCTCTCTCTCCCTCTCTGCTCCTCCCCCCAAGCTCATGGTCTCCCCACGCCCCCCCAAATGAATAAATAAATAAAATCTTTTTTAAAAATGTGGATGACATTGAGCTGAGTACCGAAACGTGAAAACATGTTTTCAAGGTAAGCCTCCCAGGCCACCTTTGGAGGTGTCAAAGTACATGGCTCATTCCAGTTCATACACTTTCCTAACCCAAAAAATGAATTGCTAACAAAGAAAATGGCAACTCTATCTGTCTAGGTCTTAGTCGTGAGCGGGTAGGAGAATTATTTCCCAAATTATTTGGGGCAGGAGAACTATTTCCCAAATTATACCTAGAGTAGACTACTTTGGTTATAATAGACCAGTTTCCAACTTGATTTATTTTTTTATTTTTTTAAAGATTTTATTTATTGGAGAGAGAGAGAGAGAAAAAAAAAAGATCCAAGTAGGCAGAGAGGCAGGCAGAGAGAGAAGGGGAAGCAGGCTTCCTGCTGAGCAGAGAGCCCGATGTGGGGCTCAATCCCAGGACCCTGAGATCATGACCTGTGCCAAAGGCAGAGGCTTTAACCCACTGAGCCACTCAGGTGCCCCCCAACTTGATTTATTTTTTAAAAAAAGAAAGAGGTGCCTTCCAAAACCAACTCATAGGATGAGTGTGATACGGTTCAGGAATAACTGTATCAGGAACTGGAATGGCCCCACCACTTCATTCTCCTCCTCCTCTGCTTCTCCCTGAATGTCAGTTGTATTACCATAGGCTTGCTTTGTCCAGGTTGCCATGGCCGATGTCACAGATTCCTAGATTCACAGGTGCTCAGCTCTCCTACCCTTGGAAGCATTTTGAAGAGCCTGAATCAAGTCTTGTCTGCAACCAAGCCAAGCACAAAGGCAAGATAGGGAGTGTTCTCATTAACCTAAGTTGGATCAGGTGCCCACCTCTGCCTAATCATTATGGCCAAGGAAGCAGAGTCAATAGGAAGATGTCAGCATTCTCTTAAGTAAGTCCTGTGGTTAAAATAAGCATTTCTTAGAAGACAGGAAGTGAGTGCTACTTGGAAAAGAATAAAAGAGTGCTAGCTGGGCAGATCTCAAAGATAAATCACTACCACTGTCCATTTCTTGGGCACCTAGCTCTCTCATACACCTTCTTCATATTTAATAGTCCCCCGCACAGCATCTGTGGTTGATTGATTGCAGAAATGGCTCCAATTCCCCACTTTGCCCTCTATCCACACTCTTTGCAATGTAGCTTTGCAGCAAATTTCACCAACAGGTCGAGTCCCCCCGTCCTTTCAACCCGGGCTGGCCTGTGGCTTGCTGTGGCCAATAAAGTAGGACAGAAGTGGCAGTGGGTTACTTCTGACCCTAGGTTTGAAAAGGCCCTATGTGCTTCTGTTCTTTATGTTAGAACCTGCCACCAACATTAGAGCCAGCCCAGGCTGGTCTGAGGGAAGATGACGGACTTTGGAGGCAGAGCCAGATCACTGTAGGTGAGGACATTTTAGACCAGACATCCCTAGCCAGCCCACCAGCTGAGTCGCAGACACATGAGTGTGCTCAGCCAAGATCAGTCGAGCCTCGCCAAGATTGAAAAACTGCCCAACCAACCCACAAACTCATGAGCTAAATAAAACGATTGTTGTTTTAAGCCACTGAATTTTGTGGTTGCGCGTGAACAGATTTTTTTTATGGAGACAGATAACTGACAAAGCCACCAGTTTACAAATGCAGTAATCTCCCATATAAACACAGATATATTCAGCCCACCTCAGGGCAAATAGCTGAATGTCCAGTAGCACAAGGTGATGTCTGTTCCTATTTATTAAGTATAAATGTGACTTTTCTGATACTAATATTTAATGGTGGCAGAAAATGAAGATAATGCTAATCAAAACTTTCCACGCGGAAATAGGAGATAGAGAAGCCACGTGCAGGGGCAGATGTTACCTGGCCTTGAATCATGCTATTCATCCTTGCCCTGAGTGCTCCAGTTTCCTTTGAGAATTGCCCTCGGGCATTGCATGTGTGTGGCCTTTGGCAGGAGAGTGTTTCTAGCATCCCCCATCTACCAAAAAAAATACCCTGCTGGTCAGGCATAATAAGATAAATGATGACGTTAGCAGACCTCATTGGCATCTATGTGTTGAATCATTTCCCTGGCAGTATATCGAGTTCTTTAATTGGCCAATCTGGTAGCTCAGGTTCTGCCAGTTGGGTGATTTCCCTCCTCCATATTCATTAGCAGGAACCCCAAGCAAGAGAAGGGAGAGAGGTCTGGGGAAGTTTGAACACCTTAAGTATCCAGCTCGCCTACAATTGGTACAAGCCTAGGGGTGTAAGGATTTCCTTGGTGCGTAAGCGGTCACCGGTTTCTGTGTCCGGATTTGAGATTTGTCTGGCAACGTCGTATTTGCCCAGTCACCAGTGCCAGAGCTGTGGTCCAGCCTGATATTTGAACTAAGCACCGTCACTTTTTCCTCCTAGCCTCCATCTGCCTAGATCTTAGTTTAAAGAATCCTGATCCCTGCCTCTGCCTTGTACTTGGGAAGGGTGAGTAGAGAAGGGGGGCAAAACCATTTTCTCTCCCAACTTCAGCTAATGCCCAGGAGTTTCCTGGGAGACCAGACTTCCCCGAATCCCCTGGGTTTTCACCAGCCTCCCACTTTAGCTTAGGCAGAGAAATAGACTTTTGCAATTTGCCAGTGCATGCATCCTAGACCTTCAGTAATAGGACCACTGCTGAGGACAGAAAGGGATTCGCTTAGCAAAACCATTTCGTTCTCCTGCTGCTCTGTCTTTAATATGGGCAGAGCACGTCTTTCTCTCGTGGCACCACGTGGAGTGCCCTAAGAGGAGGCCCCACGCTCCGCTGTCATGACATTTTTCTGCCACGTCCTCTACAACTTCAGTCTTGATGGAGATGGGCTTTGAATTCCAAGAGACCACATGCTGCGGTTTAGCCAAGAGCTTCAAATCTGCGTAAAAGCCCAGGATTTGAACCATATGCTTGGAGGACTTTTCTAGAGGAAGAAGTGTGCTCTTCCCAGAGCATCAGTATTCTGGGCAAACAAAAGAAATCTCTGACAACGCCAATACCGTTTTGAACCCTGCTCCTCTGAGGTTGCCATCTCTATTGGTAGGGGCTGCTGTCAGTGCAATTGAAAGGAATTCTGAGACCATGCCCTGACTCTATGAGAAAGAATGCCATGATTAATTAGCTGTGTCTGCCAAGGTCAAGCGATAGGAGAGTAACAAGACATATGTCATGTTTTGTCATCCTTGCTCCCCACCAATTAAGTGTAAGATTAGGTCTGCTGTGTGGCTTTGTCTCTACAAGATAAGAATTTGAGAATTTGATAAGCATTAGAGATAAAATTTGAGACGAGCCTCCTAGGAAAAATAATCACCTTAACTTCCAAACAGAATATCTTTGCTTTTCAGAAAACTAGTTCATTTGTATATATAAATCAACGTTGTTGACAGAAGATCTTGTTTGCGCTCTAAATATGCTCAAGTCATTCCCCCGTTGAAACTGTCATGTACTTAAGGTTACACATCTCTTTCTTTTAACATAAAAAGTCAGGTAATAACTGAACACCTTATATGCTATAAAGGAATCTCATCTTTCTGAAGCTCAGACAGAATCCCTGCTCCGCCTGCATTTCAATCTCGGGAAGTTTGGATGAACTTTGAAAACCTTAAAATGGTGTATGAAAGCTATTTTTCCTGTTTTCCACTTTGGAAACTGTAATACTTGATGTCAATTATTTTTACCGTCATGTGCTTGTATTTTAATTTTGGCTACCCAACGTCAATGTTTCCTCCCAGAGTGTCCAGGTCTCCTTTGGGGGTTGCCCTCAGGCACTGTGAGTGGGGCATCTGAGGGAGAGTGATTCCAGTACCAACGATCCACAAACAACAGGGCGAGAGTGAGGGCAGGGAATCCTGCTTCCACTCATTTCTGAAATTGCCGATGTGTAGGCAGATGAGAAAGCTCAGCAGAATCTGATGCTTGCTCCTGACAGTGCTCTGGATTACAGGCGGAAGTCAGCAGCCCTGGGCAGATGGGGTCACAGTTTCAGGGGAGGCTGTGAAGGCGGCCCGGGCTTGATTATGACTTGACCGTTCCTGGGGACGGCGATGTCTGGGCCTCCTGCTGCCCAGCCTCCCTCTTCGTCTTCTGTGCCATTGTCCAAGTCACATTTTCAGGTCTCCCAGCGAAACTCTCATTGCCGTGTATCTTCTGTGAATCCCTTCCCCCATTTTATCTTACAGTCTCATGCCTTCATTGCAGTAAATCTGTTGCAAACAAGCTGTGGGTGTTGCAATACCAGACAGAGTAATGAATGTGGAGCACAGACACGTGTCAGTGTCTTGTGCATCGAGCCTGAAATATAGCAGGTGTTCCAATAAATAATCATTGAGGAAATACAAGTATGGAATCCAAGTGACCTCTGACCTCTGTGCTGTAATCGGCAGAGTGCTGATCCCCATGCGGCTCCAGACAGCGTGTCTGAGTTCAAAGCTGAAAGAGCCGTGCCAGCAGCATCTGTCCCCTTTGATGAGGGGAGTCATCGTTCCCAGGAGCCGTTGTCCTGAAATCTCCTGCTTCCTCCTCTTTCCCCACCACCCGCTGTGGTCATGGAGGTTGGGAAATCACGTACGCCACATGAGTCTGGATCTTTTGTTGCCACGAACAGATAAAGGTTCTGTGAGTAAGGGAGAATTGGGTAGGCAACCAGTGATGTCTGCTGAAAAAGAAAAACAATCGAATGCACACGAGCCTCAGTCCCCGTGGTCCACTCCCTCCAGCCCCCACCGAGCAAGTTGTCCGTGCGGAGGATGTGCTAAGTCTGAAGATGGGGCCTTACTTTCTTTCAGACACAAACATGGACGCTCTGCTGCCAGACCAGGACTCATTTCTTCAGAGGAACCACAATCAGTATAGCCGACCAAGGTCTTCGAAGCCTAGAGGTTTCTACCTGAAGGCAGAGATGGCCCTTAAATGCCTAGAATGAAAGCACCCACCTGTGACATCTTTCTGGGGTTACAGCCGTGCCGATCAAGTTCCATGGGCCGGCAACCCTGCTGCTGGATCTTTCCCGACAGCCTTACAAGGGCGGCTGCAGACTCCTGACCCCACCCTGACCTGTCCCTTTAGGACAGATGGTCCCAGGAGACCCCACTAACCCAGCAATGACCCTTGCCACTCTGACCTCTCCTGGAGCTCCCTGCCTCTGACCGCAAGAACTAAACAGCCCATCCTACGCCCCGCGGAGGCCCCAGACGCTGGGCCCATGGAGTAGCTAATTGGTTTTTTACAAGCTTGAGATAATTCAGACATTTAAATATTGATGTTCATTTCTGGGCAGCTATAAACACAAAAGGGGGGGAAAGAGCATGTTTAACTGCTTCCTCTCATTTGTTCTCACCGGCATAATGGTCTTTAGTCAATAGGCCCAACTTTCTGAAGAGGGGCTTCATTTGCATTAAAAAGGATGTTCCCTGCGCCTGTCTCATGGTGACAGAATGGTCCACCCAATGGGTAGTTACTCTGTTCCCCGGGACCCTCACCTTCAGGGGTGGCGGGAGAGCTGTGGAACGCCTGAGTCCTGGGTTGAGGGAAGAACAAAGCAGGCTACATTCAGTGCCCAAGGAAGCATTTCCCAGCAGCCCCTGAGACTCCGCTGAGGACGAAGAGGCCCTGATACCCAACTCCAGATCCAGAGTGGGAGGCCATGCTGTCCCTGCCTGTCTCTCCTTGAAGCACAGCTGTGCGTCAGGATGCAGGTGGGGACTTTCGGTGCCTGCAGTGGGTCACTGAGCTGACACGTCCAGGAAGGAACCATCTCCCAGTCCCTTAAAGTCCTTCTGTGCTCTTATCAGGGCCTCAAAACCACTTGTCCATGTGTCTCTGACATCTGCTTAGGTTTTTCTTGCCTAGTTTTCTGGATTGTTTCTAGAAAATGCCCAGCAACAAGCAGACAGTAATCTGCTCCAATGCTGATACTTCTGATTTCATGTGTATTTGATTGTTATTATTAAAGGCTTATAATCCAAAAAAAAAAAAAGGCTTATAATCCATCTATAGGATCTGCTTCTTTCTTAATCAGGATCAAGAATATGAAGATGTATAAACAATGTTAATAATGACAGTATCCTTTGATTCAATGAAAAAACGCCTTTAGTATTACAGTACAGGTCATAGAACCCACAGTTTGCTAATTTAGGCGTAATTGAAAGATGGTCTTTGATATTGGGTTCTTCGTGTTATGTTTATGTAGGTTCCCATATTATCACTCTTTAGGTTTTAGACTTCTTGAGGGCAGCGACCTCATTACTCTGGGGTCATGGAGTCACATGTTCACTCCCAGTAGAAGTCAGTTGTTGGCGGAAAGGACAGTTTCATTTTTCCATTAACTCTTCTCCTTTTATAAATGCCTAACTGGTCAGCGAGGAAAAAGGGGGGAAAAATTTATTTTAACAACCCAGAAAGTTTCAACCTTTAACATTAATTTTTTCTTTTTCTCTACCTAACCATTCAGTCTATTTTGGAGAAATGTTCCACTTTTCAGATTTCTGCCTCCTCTTCCTGTTTTCCTCAAGATGGCCTCTGGGTACATGGGGAGAGGTCCTGGGGTTTCTGTGGCTTTGTGGAGGTAGGGGGTGACAAGGTCCTCAGATCAGCAGAGTCTACCCTGGGTCCTCATGACCTCTGCTACAGAGGGACGACAAGGAATTCTCCAGGCAAGGTGAACCCATCCTGGAGCAGGGAACTAGAGTAACTAGCTCTTTTTTGATCTGGGGCTGGCCATTTCCCTGGTGACTTGGTCCCACATTTGCTTTGCTAGTGCTGAGGACTCCCCAAAAATCCTGGCCCAGCCAATCAGCTGGCAGTCCTCAATTGCTGCCCCTAACACAGTGACTGCCCTCCTTGTAGATAGTTCCTGTCCAACTCTTCATGAACTTTTCAGACTTTCTCTCCTTGGTTCCTTTGGGTCTCTTTCATGTCATGGAGAAGCAGACAATGGTTCAAGAGGTCTACCCTCTGCCTCACTTTTGGGTATCTGTGGGTTTACTTTGCTGTGGCCATTCTTGGCTGCCGAGGGTAGGTTACAAGGCTCTGTCCTCACAGAGCCACAAGTGGAAAGGAGGGCAGAAATGCCTCTTTTCACCTTTTATTCAACTTAGAACATTTCTTTGGATATACAATGCTCTTGAGTTTAAGATACACCAACATTCTATATACCACTAAAAGAGAAAATAACAGTGCTTTGGAAGATGTGACACATCCTGATGCATCCTGGTGTCAGAGACATAAAAGGGTGAAAATACACGAATGATAGATAAGTGAATGATTTATGTCTGTAACATATGTTCTTGTCCACAGAACATTGGCCCAAGAACCAAGATGGCGTTATGGACCTAACCACTACTAGCCCTCCTCTCTCACTTCCTACTCTCCACAATCCCTCAGGCCCAGAGGAATAAACTTGGAGCTTTTTGCTTCTTGTCTTTACATCCTCCTGCTACCTCAGGGCAGTAAGCTTCACCACCTAGCTTCCATTCCCCTCCATGGGAGAGACCTATTCAGCCATGTCTAGCTCTTGATATGATGGTATGATGAATTTGGAAAGTCCTTTCTGTTTCAACAAAGCCTGGCTTTCAAGCCTATTGACTTGAGTCAGAATCCTCTTTTGGACATCAGAAATTGAATATTACCTCCTTTTTTTTTTTCATTGTGAATGATTTCTGTAACAATCCTAAACTTCTAGAAAGTGAGCTTTTCAAATGCTTGTGGTGGAATAGGGAAGAGTTTAGTTAAGGAAAACAAAACAAATTAGGGGGAGAAATCAAAGCATGTTAAAATATTACACGTTAAAATGTTACCAAAAATTATGCTATTTTATTTTTATCTCCCTACTAGGCTTAGCATGGAGCAATGGGCAAAACTGACATGCAGTATATTCTAGCAGAAAAACAAAGAATGAAAATATTTGCACTCATTCCCAAAGCTCCTTTTTATGAGTACCTCTGAAGGCAGAATTTGTATCATTGACTTTCTTGGCAATTTCCCACAGAAAACTTAGATGTCATTTTCAGGGGCCCCCACAGTGGATGTTGACTTAGTAGTTAACCTCTTTACCATTTCCAAATTGATAATATCTCTCCCACCAAAAATAACCCTGAGGCCCTATACACTTTTGTATTTCTTTGTGTTGCAATCTTTGGATGAAGAGTGTAAATTTGCTTCTTTTTGCTATTCTAGGATTGGTATCTCATAGGCAGAATGGAGTTTACACATGGAAATTGTTGGGGCACCCAGGTGGTTTGGTTGGTTAAGTGGCCAACTCTTGATTTCGGCTCAGGTCGTGATCTCAGGGTCCAGGGATCAACCCTGTGCAGGTGTCTGTGCTCTGAGGGGAACTGGCTTCAGGATTATTTTCCCCCTCTCAGCCCCTCCCTCTGCTGGCTCTCTCTCTCTCTCTCCCTCTCTCTTTCTCTCTCTCTCTCTCTGTCTCTCTCAAATAAATAAATCTCAAAAAAAAAAAGGTACAAATCATATGTAACTCTTGAAAAAAAGAAAATTGTTATATTGTATAAATATGACTTTTTTTTTTTTTTTTTTTACTATTATCTTGGAGAAGGCAGAAAGAGAAATTCCAGGGGCAGGACTTATTGCAATGTAGGGCTTCCCTGTAGCTACTGAAGGTTTTTCTTCCAGGCGTTCTTTAAAAAGAAACTTTACAGAGAAGTCTGGTGAGGTAATAGGAGTCATTTCTTTGGCCAGGACTTAGCTGGCTACACAAGGAACAACTATCTCGAAGGGCCTTTCTCCTGGCTAGCCTGTCCCAAGACAGTGGTGACAAAATCTAAATATAAACCGAAAGTAATTGGCAGGTCAGCAGTTGATAGTACTAGAAGTATACAAAAGAGATCATGCAATGATAGCATTGACTTATGAATAGGCAGCTCAATGAAATAAAAAGTTACAGAATCACACAGACTTCTTCCTTGGTATTTTTCTTCTCCAAAACCTCATTAATTATTTCTCCTATTTTCAGTTGCAATGTTTTGATCACATAACTGTCATTTAAAAATATAATTTAAGGGGAATTATCATATTTATTTAAATGTGCATTTCAAAGTGGGATCTTTACCATTGAGGCAAAATTGTGTGTGTGTGTGTGTGTGTGTAGCACTTAATCCCTCTAAACTTCACTTTAGTATGGAAGTCATCAAGAACAGAAGTTAGTGAATGTCACTAAAATTCACAGTACAGACATTTCTTCGGGATATTGGTTATTTTGCAAACAGATCCTAATAATAAATGAAACATATTAGTTAAAAGATCTTCCCATATACTGGAGGGATTTCTTAAGCGGGGGAACAAATTTGTTTTAATGGTCACTAATTGTTAATGGCTTTCTCTAGCTGCAAGCATGACCCAGTGTTTCCTCATCAGGTTTTTATTCTCTTTGAAACAGCTCCTTTGCCTAAGTCTGTGTAACATTTCCCACCAGCAGGTTAATAGGATGCAACACACAAAGAGGGCCCAAGAATCTGTTTGTTACAGTCTACTTACGAAAGCTATGGCTACAATACTCCAGTGCTGAAGTCAGTGAAAAGGCATCATCCAAATACAATCCAAGGAAAATGCAAGCTGATACAGCACAAAGATGCTTTGTTTAAGAATGGCAGAAATTTCCAGCAACTATCTGGAAAAAAAAAAAAATGCAGGATGGGAGGGAATGTAATCAAATAACAAAACAAACCCAAACTAAAAGAGAATCTTTATAAACCAGCACAAGGACACTTTGTTTTTAAGTGCATACAATGAATTTTAAAGATCTTTGTTCAGAAGGGAAATAAAGTATTATGAAGGACTGACACATTTGATGGATGGATGGTTTCTGAAAAAAACAAAAAAAAAAAACCCCAAAAAACATTATCAATTACTTTTTCCTTGTTTGGCCTCAGTCCAGTAATTTTTATTTGAACAAGCCACATGCTAGCACGGGTTTGATTGCAGGAAGTGACTGGTTGTTGTTAAAGGCTACTATTTCACTTGGGGGCTTATCTCTTCCTCCCCCCTCCCCTTTCTGATGGGACTCTGATAGGGAAAGCACAGCTTCAATTGTTATAAACAGAGTCAGGGATTGGACCCACCCGTGTTTTGCTTTCAGCCTTCCGTGGTACCATCTGGACAAGGGATTCAGCAGTGCTTCAGAAAACAAACACTTGAATTTGGGTATTTCTGTCCTCGACTTTGATATGAAATTTTGATTTTTCTGACATTTATTTCTCTCACAAATGTAGGTGTGTTAGCAGAAAAAAAAATGGTTATGAATCTGAGATCTTTTTTTTCTTTTTTTTTTTTCTTTTTCTGTAGACTCAAATGAACCATGCTGAGAAAAAAGGATCTTTATGAAACAGTGAAACTAAAATGTGTCAAGGATCTTCCCAAACAATACTAAGCCTTGTTCTTGCTTTGCTTATTTTTTTATCTAATCAAAACAAGTACATTAGGACACTGATTATAAGTCTAAATATAAGAAATACAGCTAACTAAGCTATATTATTGTTACCAGTTTTCCTCCATAATTAAACAAAGATTTGGATACAGTCATCAGCAGGCAGGAAATTATGTATGAAATCAACTGTTGATACTCATGGACATGTGTGTGTGAGTATTTGATATTCATAATAACTCCTTTTATGACTGGATTTTTTTGCATGTTATCATGCCTGAAACTTAAAATATTTCCAGATTCCCAGGATAGCATGTTGACAACAGGCTTTGCATGGTTAGTTAAGTATGGTTCCTAGTTCTATATTTTAAACACTAATTTTAGTGATTATTCCTCCTCTGAGAATGAAAAAATAAATTAAAAAAAATGGGATTAGAGAATGGGTCATTTGATTATTCATCAGAACATCAAAACAATTTGAATGAATTAGGATTTAATCTTGTTCAATGGAGGAAATATAAATTTAGCAAACATTTATTGACCCATTGGTTCATATCAAAATTCTTCTAAAGAAGATCGCACAGCATAGAGAGACACATATAAAATGCATTATTAGCCACAACCGGTTCCCTGAAAATAAAATGAAGAAAACAAGAGATATTTTATATCAAAATTCTGTATCTAAGTGTCTTATTCCTTTCCGACCTAGAAAAGGGTGACTCAGAAGCAGCAAAAAACAAACCAGCCAAAAAACCTGCAAAACCAAAACACCTTCTAGAGAGACAGTCCTGAGTCTGAATCTTCCTGTGCGATACACAGGTTGGGTGAATTCATGTGAGTAAGGGCATTTGTTCCAGAGTGCCATGGACTCACCTTTAAAATGAAAATGAGATGGAGTTTGAGGTACCGCATTAGATTATGTATATGGCAGTGTCTGGCAGGCTCAGTGGGCCCTTGTCAAACAATGTGGTAACCAGTGGTTGATTACATGTAACCCAACTGTGGAATAGACATAAGTCCTTCCTAAGATGTAACAGAAGGCTGCAAGGCAAGGTTCATATGAGAAATTAGTCGCTTTCCAGCACCAGAAATCCTGGTACTCAAAATGTTAAAAACAGAATCACGCATCCCTCTTTTGTCGCCATTCAAATTTTCAGTTGAACTGACTAGTTTTAGTATTTTATTTGGCAATTCTTCCTCCCAAAGCTATGGTTTTATATCTGTTTGGTTTTAATAATTAGTCAAGTTCTAGTTGTGCATGCAGTAGCTTTACAGATAATAAGAATTTAATTAAACTTACTTTGATGCAACTTTGATTATAAATTTTCCTAAGCATTGCATAAATAATTCAAAAATGTGTGTGACTAACATACTTCATGCAACAGAAAGTGTATTTTCAAAAGACCGATGCTCAGGTCGTTTGTGTTAGGCTACCGTAGACATTTTGCTTCAGAACTGATAGAAAATGTACACTTAGCAGACCTTTTGCCAGTATAGGTATTACTATCATAGCTTAGATTTGATTTCTGAAGCTGACTAATTTTTACAACATGATTCACATGTTTACTGTTTTGGGAGCAAGCTGTTAGGGAACACTGCTGAATAGCAATCTAAATGTTATAAAAATGCTTCTAACTACAATTTGTAATAAATATTTGACAATTCTTTATTTTACATTTTCAATGCCTTATTAAACTATACTTATATGTGACAATTACCATCATAATAAATCATTTTCCACATGATTAATTACATATCTTAAAATTTTCGAAGAATATGACATCCTCCAAGGATTATTAAAAACAAACTGTTCCCTTTCAAGAAAGCATAAGTACCAAATTTCGTAAGCCAGTAAAGGAAAAATAGTCCATGCTGCTGTTTAAATCCTTGACAGACATCATTCCTAGAGATTATAAGATTATTTCCAGCGTGGCTTCCCTTTCAAAAGCCTTAATTTTTCTTTAAATTCTCGCTGGATGAATTCTAAAAAGTGCCTCAATTTGGGTTACAAATTGAGAATGGAGAAGGAGCAAGTTATCTCTGCATGTCTCCCTTTCTTACACCTATATAAGAAATCAACCCTCTGGGATGAAAATGCTACACAGTGGCAACCATCCCGGGGAAACATACGCCCATCACACTGTTGCTGTGGTCCTGCCTGTCCTAAGAAATGAGTTGGGATGAGTGAAGGAGGGTTGCTAGACTGATGTTGTGTGGTGTCTGCAATTGAGCAGGTCAACGGGATAGGGATAACCAAGGGGCAGGGATGGTTAATACTCTACTTCCATGTGTTTACCCTACTGAGTTTTTAACTCCCTCTCACCCAAACCTTCAGTCAAAGTGTTCATTACAGACAGCTTGGGTCAAGGGTACATCAGAAAATAAGAGGATGGATGTCTGAAAGGATAGCCTGGTGTGAAAAAGGGACAGAGGGACAGGAGGCATCAAGGAGAGATCAAGATCTCCCCAGAAATAAAAGATCACAGCCAGGGATGGTAAAGAGAAACAGAGACCCTCCGGAATCCCTGGAGGATGGATTTCCTACTGTGCGTGGGTTGGTGGTGAATCATCCCTGTCCAAAGCGGTAAGAGCAAAGAATTCAGCAGGCAGAAAGACGAGGACATCCACTTAATGGACATGTGAGTTATAGGGATAACACCTTTCTATATATTTTCTAAGTGTATATATTGTAGGATATTCACTATTATTATATATGGCTGTACGTATCAATTTAGATCATAGAGTTGGCATGTACCTATATTATACACACGTGAGTCAGGCCAGCCACATTTGTAAGGTGGTCACGATACCTGCTCTCCTTACCTAACAGGGTTTTGTAAGGAAGGAAGAGGCATGAGGAAATACTTAGTAAAGCATGATGCCTTATAATTAAAAGGCATCGTGGTATTAAAAGGCAGCTCTAGTAGAGTGGGAAGAAGTGCAGTTGAAAGGTCAAGTTTGATTCCCCTTTGCCTCCTGGTTGTATAATCTTCAGGAAGCCATTCGTTTTTCTGAATGTCAGTTTCCTAGTCTGTAAAATGGGGGTTATCATACCATTCTTCCCATCTCTCAAGGTCTTTACGTTATTTCCAGATACAATAACATGTGACACACTATGTAAACACTCGGGGTCCATACAGAAATTAAGTGTCCACTGTTCTCTCTAGTGGACACATTTAATAAAAACCAATAAAAAAATCATTTTATTTTTAATTTTTTTTTAAAGATTTTATTTATTTATTTGACAGAGAGAGAGAGAGATCACAAGTGGGCAGAGAGGCAGGCAGAGAGAGAGGGGGAAGTAGGCTCCCCACTGAGCAGAGAGCCCGACACGGGGCTCAGTCCCAGGACCCTGAGATCATGACCTGAGCCGAAGACAGAGGCTTTAACCCACTGAGCCACCCAGGCACCCCAACAAAATCATTTAAATCTTGTTCCACTTAAGCCAAGCAGTGGAGGTATATGTGTACAGTGTCTCCATGAATGAAAATTTCCCAGAATTATAGTCTTTTCTAAAAGTCGTAGTGCACTAGGCTAGATATTGCACTATGAATGATGGCTCCTTCACACTATTTTACAAGGATTTCTATTAAAGGAAGTCATGTGACTTACCAGAATTGTTCCTGGTTCCCTAATAGTGAAGTCAAGTCCTGAATTAAATTATAGCAATGGGAGCCAACATGCCAGGCTTGAGATTATAGACTCTTATAGTTTTGATCACTTTATAAGACAGCTAATCCATTCTCAACAAAACGTGTCTGCTTCCACTCCCCCCAAGTAATATTTACTCCAGATGTTCATGTCTTTGGAAGTATTAAAGAAAGGGAAAGAAAAAGCAATCATGCTCAGCAGGTGATCCTGAATCAAAATCCATTCTCTATGATCCATGCAACTCCCTAATTATACAATAAAACATTTCAGGAGCTGCAAAGGTTTGCATTTAGTGGGGAGAGGTTTATCTTCTCTATAGAGGGAACACCCTATGGATGAAGTCGGGAAGGTTAATGGGACTAACCAAGGTTGACCAGATGGCGGTAGATTGTGAACTGAGCCCCGGTTCCTGTGAGAAGAATACTGGACTTTCATGACTGATTTTCCCATACGAAACAGTATGGTATCTAGTTACACTGTCCTACACCTACCCCATTCCCGTGCCACCCACTTCAGAAAGTGAATCCAATTTTTCTCTTGGAATATCTACCTTGCAGGCTGTTTTGATAGCATGAGTGGGCGCCTGTGGGGAGGCGCGGTGGGAGCAGCGGAGTGGGTATGAACCCTGCTGTTGTGGAAGGTGGAAGGACTGGTGCCTGAGCATCGTTCTTCTCTCTTGAATTGTGCTTATCAAGCCTGCAGAGCCTCTGAGGTTGGGGCCTGGGGGAAAGGAGGGAGTGAGGTTTGCTTCATGCATCCAAGGGAGGACTCAGACCCAAGTTTTGCCCGCTGGCAGCGGCAACACAGTCATCCCCCTGATTCGTCTTCCACTTCCATTTTAGCAATGAAATCTCTGCTGGAAAAGGAGTAAACCATGCAGGTGAGTTGGGGAATGGTTAAATCACCTACTTTAATTGAATACCCACTTGTGGAAAGCAGGTTTTAGACAGGTATGAAAGAAGGAGGCAGGAGACAGAAGTTGGACGTCTGCTTCTGTACTTCTAAACTCTGTAGCTTTGCGCAAGTAACTTCTTTCTGAACCGCAGTTGATAAATCTTTAAAGTAGGAAAAGTAATACTGTTGTTTGCTTTAAGGTGGGGTGGGATGTGGAACAGAAGTAAAGGTCACTTCTAGATTCAAGGAAAGTAAATGTAATGTGAAGTTTTCTTGAGCAACAGGGAGATTTTTTTAAAGATTTTATTTATTTATTTATTTGAGAGAGAGCGAGAGAGCTCATGAATGGGAAGGGGGCAGAGGGACAAGCTGACTCCCCACTGAGGCAGGAGCTCAACACAATGTGGGGCTCAATCCTAGGACCCTGAGATCATGACCTGAGCCAAAGTCAGACGCTTAACTGACTGAGCCACCCAGGCACCCCAAGAAGGTCCTTTTTAAATAAGTGTATTTCTTTTTTCTTTTCTTTTCTTTTCTTTTTTACTTATTTGACACAGAGAGAGAGAGATCACAAGTAGGCAGAGAGGCAGACAGAGAGAGAGGGGGGAAGCAGGCTCCTTGCTGAGCAGAGAGCCCAATGCGGGGCTTGATCCCAGGACCCTGAGGATCCCTGAGATCATGTCCTGAGCCAAAGACAGAGGCTTTAACCCACTGGGCCACCCAGGAGCCCCAATAAGTGTATTTCTTAAATATAGTTTGCTTTATCAGCTTGGAGTATAAATAAATTCACAGATCCTTTTAAATATGCAGACGAATTGTCAACTGTTAATTGTTCAGACTAGCAAAAGTTCAGGGTCTCTCTCAGACACTTGGAACTATTGCTGACATAACGTGTAACTGTAGAAGACAGGGGTCCTCTACAGACCTTTATCATCCTCATACAGCCATTTATCCCAAAGCACTCCATTAGTGCTAGCATGAGTAAGCCAGAGGGGTTGCCTGTGTTTAACCCAGACTTCTTTCAGAATAAGAAAGATCCATATCCCCTACATCTGTAGCTACTGATGCTGAACCTAGGTCACTGGTCCATTCTCCTGTTGACTTCATGATGAATTCTAGACAACCCCCCACACCCCACCATGTCTGTGCTCCTCCAGGAGGGAAGAGAAAGGTTTCAGTGTTCCTTCTTGCCCGTAGACTTAACCCCAAGAGGGGTTCAAACAATGGAGCATTTCAATAAGAATTTTTTTCTCCCAGAAACCTCCTTAGTCTCTATACACATTTGTCCACCCTACTCCCAGGCCACGTGCCACTCTTCCCCAAGAAGGTAATGGGTGCCCACTTGCCTTTTATCCACCAGGTTAAGAAAAGACAGGGGCGCCGCGGTGGCTCAGTGGGTTAAGGCCTCTGCCTTCGGCCCAGGTCATGGTCTCAGGGTCCTGGGATCGAGCCCCATATTGGGCTCTCTGCTCAGCGGGGAGCCTGCTTCCCTCTCTCTCTACCTACTTGTGATCTCTCTCTCTGTCAAATAAATAAAATCTTTAAAAAAAAAAAGAAAAGATATCCCAACAGAAAGATAGCTTGGCAACCTCTACCACTAAACACAGAGGCAGCTGGCAGAGATGAGGCTCTGCCACACCAGGCAAGTTCAGAAATTTGGCATTCTCTTTGATGTTGATATACCAAATCTTTTCGACTAAGGAGAATACTATACGGTTATGCCCATCTTATCATAGATGGGAGAGCGGTGTGTAGTCAGTTATGGGGCAAATCAACTGCTGCTCTAGAAATGTATCCACATGTCCTGGATTCTGGTACATTTAAGGCAGAGCTCGACATTTCTGAATTGCCTAAGTGGCCTCTATTCAAATTAAAATGTATCCATCAATCAATAGTGGGGTTAGGCAGTGCCAGTGCTAAGGGGATGTCTGCCTTCATAGTCTGTATTAGCTGCCCCAAATATAAGTAATAAATATTCTGTAATATGGAAATGGATGTTTTCTTAATCTTAGGGCCAAGTATGAGTAAGGGCACTTACAGACCAGTTTCATATTTATAATGATCCTGTCACTCTCTTCTTAAAATCCTTCCCCTCCCACATGGCTTTCCATTACACACAGAATAGAAAACAAGTGCCTTTATCAGATGTCAAACATTCCATGTGATCTGGACCCACAGATGTGGCGGTGACCTGGTCCTACACTATTTTTACTCTTTTCAAAATCCTCAGATTGACCAGCACTTCCCCAGATGGGGCCTTTCTCTCCACCTGAAGCTTGCCGTTCAGAGATTACTGCCATGGCTCAGACCCTCTGGGAAGCCCACTGCCATCTGAACTACTCTTATCTGCCCACCTTGCTTTATTTCTCTTCATAGCCTGTACCATCACTTTTATATCATGCGGTTACTCATTCAGCTGTTTGTCTGCCTCTTTCAATCAGAATGTAAGTCCCCAAAGGGAAGAGACTCTGCATATGTTGTTTACTGCATCAGTCTGAGTCCAACTACACAGTAATTTGAACAAGAGAAGTTCAATATAAAGATTTATTAATTATGACAGGAAATGGGAGTAGAGAAGGGCTGGTAAATAAGAGGTAAAGAAAACCCTGAATATAGAAATAGCAGATATAAGGGCCATTACCTTTAAGGCTGACATAGAGGATTCAAGAAAGAGCCTCCCCAAGATCCACACACACATCCTATGGCTGAAATCCAGAACTTGCTCTAGAGGGCACAGCAGGAGCAGGAAGACCCTGATGGACATGTGCGTTCTGGAACTTGAGGGAAATCCACACTCTAGAACTTACTGGAAATTGATCCTCTGGGGTTTCAAGAAAGCCCTTCAGAGAATGTCTCAGCAGAGGCACTCTGCTACAAAACTACATAAGGAGGGTCGTGGAGGAAGCTACTGGCTCCTGGGTGCAACTGAATCCCACCCGTGCTGTAGTAGTCTGCCTGGCCTGCACACCAAAATCAGGAAGCAAAACCCTTTCTTCTTGTAATGTCTCCCCTGTGCCCTCTATGGACAAAGGTTTGGTACTCACTGACAAAGGAAACTATTTCCAGGGCCCAGATCTATTTTCACAGAGCAGGCAAAGAGGATGAATTTGAAGCCGAGAGACAACAGATAAAAAATAGCCAATTTCAGGGCGCCTGGGTGGCTCAGTCGCTAAGCGTCTGCCTTCGGTCCAGGTCAGATCCCAGGGGCCTGGGATCGAGCCCCGCATCGGGCTCTCTGCTCTGCAGGAAGTCTGCTTCTCCCGCTACCATGCCCTCTGCTTGTGTTCCCTCTCTTGCTGTGTTTCTCGCTGTCAAATAAATAAAATCTTTAAAAAAAAAAAATAGCCAATTTATTGTTAAATTCCCTTATCCTGGCATATGTTAGGCCGCAAACTTTTTTTTCAATAAATCCCTGGTGGAGGAATACATAGTTTATAACGTAGAAGAGAAAATAATGAATAATGCGCTTGCTTTGCATACATCACATTAAGATTGGAACCCCAGACCTAGCTTCCAATTGGAATGCTGCTGCTGAGCCCTACCCACATAAAAATTCTGGAGCTCCCCACTGTGTGCGATAAGAGAAGCCCCCAGCTGACTTTACAGCTTGGCTCAACAGTCTGTAAAAAGGGAGACGCTGGAGTGCCTCGCTGGCTCAGTTGGATGAACACGTGACTCTTGACCTCCAGGTGGTGAGTGCGAGCCCCACCTTGGGTGTAGAGATTACTAAAAACAAACAACCTTAAAAAGACAGAGAGAAAAGCATGAAGAGACAAAAGTAGCCATTTGCCCCATCCATTTTCTGTCTTCTTCTGGGACACCAGTGGCTTTGTTTGGCATCTTTCTGAGACCTCACTGTCACGTAGATCTGCCCAATGAGCAAAGTGTGAAACATGTTCAAGGGCAGTATTTCAAAACTGCCCTTAATAAAAAGTAAAGAAACATCCTGATTTCTTGTCACTCTTCTGTTGACACAAACTATTGCAAGAGTTTAGGAGAGTGGTCTCTGCCATTAGTTACTCAAGATTTCCTAACAGAGCAGTTTCGCCTTCGTCCACTGACCCTTTGAAATAGCCCTTCGGGTTCTATTATTAGGATTCTCATTCCCTGTCCTGGGATATGACTGCACAGAATCTCAATAAACATGGCCCAAATGATACAGACGCTTTCTATACTGATACAACGTGGTGTTTGCTCATGAATGCCATCAACAGGTACTTACTGAGCACCAACTATGTGCCAGACATCATTCTCAGTATCTGGAGTATGGCCGTGAACATAACCAAGTTCTAGTTCTTATGGAACTTTTGCTAACATTCTGGCAAGAATGGATAATATGGAACATCCTACAGAGGCACTGTGGGTGATTTAACCAACTATTGAAAAGCTCCACTGGGAGCAAATAACCAACCCTAGAATAAAATGTGATTGTTGCTCGTGTTCTTAGAAAATTCACTGTCCTAGTGTAGAAATTGTATCACTCAAGTCTTCTAATTTTTGATTCTTAGGAATGTTTCAAAAACAGTGCTGTCCAATGGAAATATGTGAGCTACATCAAGTAATTTAAACCTTCCTAATATCTGGGTTTAAAAAATTAAAAACAAACACAATTAATTTTAGTAACACTTTGTTTAATTATATTCAAAATATTAGAATTTCAACATGTAATCATGATAAATTATTGAGCTATTTCATGTTCCTTTTTTGTTGTATTAACTCTTCAAAATCAGTGTGTATGTGTTCTTACACATCTCATTTGGGACTGGGCACATGGGACAGAGGAGGTTCAAAAAACTGTCCAGAGTTCTCTATCCTCTTATTTATGGGGATGGAGAAAGTATTTGCTGAATTGAATTGCTGAAAGTATCTGGGGCTGGAGTTCACACTGTGAGACCACCATAGCCTTCCTTTGCACGGGCCTCTACAGTGCCCAGCACAGGGAGAAGCCCATAGAATGTGTTAGGTTGGACATTAAGTCATTGATTTGTCCACTGAGGTGTGGAATATCCCTAAGAAGATAGGTTTTCACTAATGGTAAAGCATCTCTGTCAATGTCTCAAGTTAGAGTAGGCAAATGACACTGAGAAATGAACGTCCAAATCAGACCCTTAAATTAGGCGACCGCCAACTTGACTTTTTCTGAATTCCTCCAAGACCCCAAAGGCTAGAGGCTTACTAGGAAAGGCTACCGGCCACAGCGCCACCCCTAGCTGAAAGAAGCGTAAATAAAGGTAAAGGCGCTATTTGCCCGGGGCGGTCCTTTCTGGCCAAGGAGCCTGTTCCCACCTCCTTAGCCCCTTCCCTAAAAACGCCTCTCCCTCCCCCTCCACCCCAGCCCCGCTTTCCCGGAACTTGTCCCCGCGGTGGCCGACCCACCCTCTCTCGTGGCCCTCGTGGCCCGGCCGGTTTCAACCGCGTCAAACTTGACTTGCTCCTCCAAAGGGCAGGAAAAAGAGGGACAGTCTTCTTTTTTCTGATCCGGGGGGAAAGGAGCATCTCAGGGGCACAGGAGCGTTTTCTACCCTGTGCCAGCGTCAGGTACTCGTTGACACTGCCCTAGTGCAGGACTGCGGAGTGCAGGTGGCCCCCCTCGACAAAGTTTCTTTGGGAATCGGGCGACTCCTAACCCCCCCAGCCTCCAGCCCCACCCCGAGACTCCACAGTTACGCCCCCGCAGCCCCCGAGGGGAGCGGCTTGGGGTGCTTCCTCGCTTAGTTGCTTGGGGAGACCGGCCCCACTTCGGAGTTAAATGGCAATCACAGCCCTCTGAGGGCTCGGAGGGGCGCCCTCCCCACCCGCGCCCCTGGCCCCCTGCCCCGGTAAGCGTCTCGCAGCTCAGTCTCCTGCTCTAAACAAGAACAGAGGCTCGAGTCCGCGTTCACACGGAAAATTATGCCGGCTCCAGCGGCGCGTAAAATTGATGTGAACCGAACGGAGTGGGATCGGCGTGATCCTCCCTCTCTTGTCTCAACAGGGGTTTCGACGCGTTACACAAGGCCGAGCTTGTCTCTTTAAGGAGACATTGGACCCTAATTAGTCCGCATTCCTGGCGCGGCCCGGGAGCGAGGGGCCGAGGGTGTTTGGGTTGGAGGGGGGCGGGTGGGAGGACGAGACTCGGAAAGAGATCTTCTGACCAACCTCGAATCTTACAGCCCCCACCACCTTCTTTATTTTGCCGCCACCACCGCCACCAACACCCAATTTTAAAGATGCAGCCAGGGCAGGAGCAACAGCAGCAGCAGCAGCAGCCGCCACCGCTTCTCCCAGGCCCACGTTACTTTGATTGACAGCTGAACAAATGTTTCCCCGGTTCGAACGCTCGCGCTTAGGAACGTCAGCCAAGACGAAGCTCCGCCTTGGGCGGGCCATCTCCGCTCCGCCTCCGCTAACCCCATCCCGTTCCGTTCATTGGTCCGAACCGCGGACGACGTCCGGCCCCCACGTGGGCTTCAACCCGGCCAGCTCCTCCCCTCTGGCTCGCCATTTGTCAGCAGTGAAATGATGGGCAGTAACACAGAACGGCGATTAATGTTCAGCCATCTCTGATTGGTTGCTGGAGACGCCAACCGCGCCGAGGGTGGGCGGGGCGTTAGAAGAGCGCCCCAGAGCGGTCGCGTGGCTGGCCGGTGATTGTAGTCAATCTGGTGGAATCCTCGACCACGGTCGCCGGGGGTGGACTACATCTCCCGGGATGCTCCGCGGTTCCTCCACGGACGGTTGTGAATATGTATCAGAATGTTAATGATTAGCTGCTGCTAAATTTGGTCAAAGAAGTCACCTACACAGAGCGTGTTGTTAGTGCTGTTCGGAGCGGGTGTTTGGGCTGTTGGCTGCTTTCTTCCCCCTCTCTCACACACTTGTATATTATTTTGAGGTGGTGTTCGCAGAGTTTGAAAGGAGAGAGAATTAAAAAAAAAAAAGCCGCAAGCGTTTCACTCTCTTTTATTTTTATAATCCCCTTCAATTTGGGGTTAAAAAATAAAGACAAGAAAACAGGAAGGAAGAAAAATAAGGAAATGAGATGTGGTAAAAGAAGCTAAAAGGTGCCTTTTAAAAGATCGTTGCTGTGAAGTGAAAAATCTCCAGAGAAACCAAAAAGCACCGCCGAGACCTCTTCCGAACCAAAGGAGTTTGTGTTTGCTTTTAGAAAAGAAGAGAGAGATCATTCATTCGGAGGAGTAACAACCAATTAAAAGACAAATAAAAAAAAGTTTGGAGTGGGACGAGCGAGCGGGCGGGCGGCGCTGCCAGCGGGCGCTGGTGCGCGGAGCTCGCACTTTTCCCGGCCCGGGGGAGCGGCGCGGCAGCGGTGCTGGGCTCGGCGGGCGCGCCTCGGCGGAGAGAACGTCGGAGCGTTGCCGCGGGAGACGCGCGCCGGACAATGCCCGTGGCGGGCCAGTGACGCCCGCGAGGAATGCCGAGCGGCCCGGCCGCCCGCACTCAGCAGCCGCCGCCGCCGCCGCCGCGCGTTCCTGCCGCCCGCGTCACGCGAGACCCGGCGGGGGCCGGGACCGCCCGAGCCGCCCCTCGGACCCGGCCGGCCGCCTCCGCCGCCGCCTCCTCCACCTCCTCCTCGGGGCCATTAAAGCCAATGAGCCGCGCGCCTCTGCCCAGCGCAGCCAACTAAATCGGTTTGGATGATTCGCGACCTGAGCAAGATGTACCCGCAGACCAGACACCCGGTGAGTGCGGGCAGCGGGGCGCGAGCTTGCCGAGCGCGGGGGGATTCCCCGCGTCGCCCCCTGCGCGCCGAGTTGTGTCTGGGGCCCGAGGGGCGAGGTGGGCGGCCCGCGCCCCGCGGCCCGCTCGGAGAGCCGCCTGCCGTCCCCCCCCCCCACTCCCCGGCGCGGTGGCACTCTCGGAGGGGGTGCGGAGAGGCAATTGAGTTGTAGCCATTTTCTTATTGTTGTCTTTGAAGCCCCTGGAAGCCGCGCGGAGCCGTTTGCCGTCCCCGCGCCGCGACTCCTCGAGGGGGGGGTTGGCGAGCGATGGAGGAGGCGCGACTCCGCGCCGGGGCGGGGAGGGCGCCCTCGGCGGCGGCGCGGCTAGTCCGGCTGCGGCTCGGGAGTGCGGGGCGCCGGCCCCTCGCGCGGCGGGCCCCGGGGACGCGCGAGCGAGCCCGCTAGCCTGCCGCGGACGGTGGCGGCCGCGTTCCCCCCTCCCCTGACCTGACCGCGGCCGGACGCCATGGCGCGAGTCCCCACGACGGGCCAGTTTCGATTCCGGGTGGGGTGGGAGTGGGCGCGGCGCGCCTGCCCCCAGGAGCCCGCGGTTGGCGGGGGCGCTGAGCGGGGTCTCGAACCCGCAGGGTCCGGGGCGGGCCAGAGCACGCGGGGGCCCGGGGCCAGCCCGAAACCAGCCCCTATCGGGCTGTGTGGCGAGGCCCGGTGGTGGGATGGGGTGGGGGGGGGCGCTAGATGAGAGTTTTAATCGCTCTTTGCCTGCCTGCGCGGTGACCCCCCTCTACCCCCTCCCCCCTCCCCGCTAGCGCCTCGTGGTATGTTTTCTCCATCTCCCTGCCTTGCCTGTGATGTGGGCTAATTAAATATTTTATTGTTGTTCTTTAGGCACCGCATCAGCCTGCTCAACCCTTTAAATTTACAATTTCCGAGTCCTGTGATCGGATTAAGGAAGAGTTTCAGTTTTTACAGGCTCAATACCACAGGTAACGATATTGACTTTAGCTGATCCTCCTGTTTGCTTAGCTCTTGTCTACCCCCCTCACCCACATACACACACAAACACACACACCCCCCATTTTTTGGCCGCCACAAAGGTGGTATTATCATTTTTCCTTGTGGGCAGAAAGGACAAGTCAAGGCCTCTTTTACTCGGGCAGGTGTAAAGAAATTAAGCATTCTTTCCTTCTCCAGTAAATAAATAAAAAGGAGGCAGAACAATCGAAACTGGGGAGACTTGGAAAATGCTGAGGCCAAACTTTCGATATTGATTTATTGGAGCCAGGAGAATGGAAGGTTGGGAAGATTCTGGGGCCTTTTGACTTCCTTGGTTCTTTATTACTCCGGGCTTGATTCCGTCTCACTTTTTTCTGCCATTCCACTGAAATACCGTGAGCTGAGAGCCCTGGGAAGTCGCAAGTGAGCGATTTCATTACTTTTATGCTGAAAAAATGTTTTCTTCTTAGAGGCGATCGTTAGAGTGCCTTTGAAATATTTTTCCTTCGCTGGCTTTCTAATGACGTGTAATTCTTATTTCTTAAATGCAAGAACCAAAACGAACCACTGAACCCGATCCACACTTTGCCCCTGGGTGGTGGTATTCAACTTGTCTCTGTTTTGGAGGGAACAAATAAGACATCATTCATAAGATGCGATTGATTCATATTTTTGTTAATCTCTTCGTGGAACATTAAAGAAAAAAAAAAACTCCCTTGTGACATTTTGGGGGACTTAAATTTGTGCTTGGATATGTACACATTGAGGTTTATTTTCTTTTTCTTCTCTCATTAAATGAATATAGTGAATGTTCATTTCTGGATGCGGTTCCGGAATTAAATTGACTAGAGGATTTTTTTCTTAAACAAAAACCACACATTTGATCCTCATTGAAAGGGCAAGTCCAGGCTGGTTCCAGTCAGTCACCCCTTTCTCTCCCACCACTTCTCCTTCAATAATGAGGGTGCTATTTAAGATGGTTGATTTGGCATTTTGTAGGTGATGATTTAGAGGAGGGAATGTCTATTTACATTTGAAGAATGTAAGTCAAGGTCTGCATTGTACTTAGATTTCATTATGTCTTGAACAGCCTGAAGCTGGAATGTGAGAAACTGGCCAGTGAGAAGACCGAGATGCAGCGGCATTATGTCATGGTAAGAAAACTGTGTCACAGATTCAAAGTGCTTATTAGTTTAGGATACCAAAAGCAAGGATCTGTTCAGATTGCTGGAGGCTGCAGGATAGATCCCCGTCACAGGGTGCCAGTGCAGTTGGAGTTGTGGGAATGTGATCATTAGCAACCTGTAATTCCAGGATGTTACAACTTGCCTCTGACAACCGGCTTTGATTTGAATTTTCAAAAAGTTCAGCTGCATGGGGTATAATCCTCTGTGCTTTGTTTTTATAGATTGAAGGGGGAAAAAAAGACCCTCATTTATGTTTTGTTGAGAGGCACTAACAAAATGTTTTTGCGTTAGTGGTTTTCTTTGTTGTTTTATTGCTCATGTTCCAAACAATTTTACCAATTTTTCTGTATACAGTTTGAATTTTAAGGTTTCATTTCTTTTAGTAGATGGTGGGTATCAAAAGACACCAGATACCTTTTTACATTTTTCCCGCTTTTTGTTACGTGTGTGTGTGTGTGTATTTGCATCTGTATTGTGTGTTTTCATTTTCTGTGGTGTTACATTGGTTTGAGGACTGTTGTCTCCTATATAACCGATTTGTTCTGCCAGAATTTCTGTAATGACAGTTAAACTACACATCCAAAAAAATAAAATCATTTCTGCTTTTTCAAAAGTCTTACCAAGCATGTTTTTATGCTTGTTCATAAAGGCTCCAGAGTAACTCATTCATTTCCTATCAAGCGTTTTTCCTTTGAATGTATGAACATGAGCACTCCACTAAAAAGGAGAAATAGAACTCTGAAGTAGCCTCACCTTTCTGAACAGTTCTTTCAAAGCGTCAGCATGTGTGAGACACTTGCCATTAACTTGCCCAATGTGCCTAGGAATTTGAGTCTCTATGGCACTAAATTTTCATCAGGTCTTTTTGATTCATGCGCTTGTGATGTATAAAGACAACTGGAGATGTTAAGAATGCTACATGTGAACTTGATTTTCTTGATTTTGTGAGTTACTCTCTTAGAGTCTGTGTCTTAGGGTGGCTGCTAGTTTATTAAGCTAAGTGTTCCTCCTTAGTATAGGTGTTATGGATATTTTGCTTTAGGTGAGGCTTTTATGTTTGTTTTAAACATACTTGAGGTATTTGGAACAAACTAGGGAGACCGATGAAAAGCACGGAATTAATTGCTTTCCCTTCTTTGACAGTATTATGAGATGTCCTATGGGTTGAATATAGAAATGCACAAGCAGGTAAGTTATTTCTTTATAACCATTTGAAATGATAATACTGTGCACTTTAGAAAGAAAATTGTATGTTTTTTTGCAATTTTATTCTGCATGTTTTTGTGATTTCTTGTATTTTGAAAGATTGCTCAAGGGAATACTATCTTTTCAGGTGTGGTTCCCTATCCTTTTTGCATTTTATCCTGATTTTGATCATTTAAAAACGTGACGTAAAATGTCTGAATGCATATTATATTTTGTCCACTTTCAAAAGCAGGATGCTAAATTTTAAAAAAATGTCTTGTTTTTCTTTTGAAAGTTAATGTATGTATTTCAGGCATTGCAAACTTGTCCTAGGAGAGGGGTTTTCTTAGAAAATATTAAAAAGAGGAGCTGTAAATTGTGTGGAACCTTTCTTGGCTTGGTGTGAAAGAATGGATAGAGGGTGAGCTGGAGGATCACAATGAAATCTGTGGAGCTACAAAATAGACTGATGTAAAATAAAATCCTGGTACCAGTCCCCCGAAGCTACTTATTGGGGTCTTAACCAGGAACTGTAACTGAACCTGCAAAATTTGTACAGGGTAAATTGAGCTTGATAGGAGGGTGTGACAAGGCTCAGCACTGGGCCTTCACATCTAGTAACTAGTTCAGCCAAAAAAAAAAAAAGACAAAACAAAACAAAAAGATAATGATTAGTCAGAAAGTGTTGAGGGGTATGACTCAAACAGCCTTTTTTTTTTCTTTAGGAAACTGAATAAGATGGTTTGGTTTAAATTTTCTATGTAGAAAAAGAGCGTATGTATAAAAAATATTGCTTGGCAATAATGTTTTATTTTTAACGATCTTCTATGAAACTGCCTCAGGTCTGTCTCATCAACTATTTCAGAATAGGTGTGTATGTGTTTACCTGCTGGGAAAAGATGAGGGAAAACTTAATGCTTTTCATCTCTTATTTATACTCGTGGTAGATAGGATTACTCTCTAAGTTTAGAACATACAGAGTGATCACGTATTATAAGGCTTTTACTACTTATGGATTCCTTTCTGGATATACTTAATTACCACATACTTAGAGATAGTAGATCTTTCAAAGATGACTGGCGAACAGTAAAAGGCATCAGGTAAACAGTATTTGAAAACAGAAAGTTGGAGAAAAATGAGTGGTCACTTATGTTGAGGATTTTTTATTTCAGATACTTTTTTTTTTTTACTTCATAAGCTGTTTGATTATGTCAATATTAAAATTGTATTGTTTGGTCTGTATTAAAATTAAGTTCTTATTTTGGCATCTTTGCCATTTCTGTTTAAATTCATAATGTAAATATCTCCTGCTTCAAAATCCGTCAAGCTTGTGTGTGGACTCCCCTTAGCTCTACCTTACAGGAATAAATTACGTGAGAGATATCGTTTGTTAATTATGCTCATTACATGGCATTTTAGGTCGGGATCTTCTACATGTGTTTTTTTTTCTTTTTCTTTTTTTGTCCTCACCCCACCATTCAAGATTAATTAGTGTCTTTTTAAAGATTGAGCCAGATGATTAATGTTCTTTTATTTTTCTTCCTGTATCTTATTTACCATAACACTTAGTTTCCAGATCTCTTCATACAATTTGCAGTTCTGAGAGGCACAGAGCTTGTGTTTGATTGTATGCATTTCTTTGAGAGTGGGTGGTAGTGTGTGAGATCCCTTAATTTTACACATTTTGTACCTCTGTAATTCTGTCATCCTCTTGTCCAGGTGGCCTCAAATGCCATCCATTTAAAATTGAGAATGGAGTACATTTTCCCTTTTTTTTTTCCTTGCTTTTAAATTCAATCATATCAAGAATCCTGAGGGCAGTTTATCACATTATGAAATACAGACAGCCCTGCAAACCACCTACTTATTATATTTTCTTTCTTTCCCCCCTAAGCACAGAGGCATATCTGTCTTTATTTGTTTTCCTAGGCAGACAGCCTTGGTTCCTCTTGGCCTCTCTTCCAGATGCACTCGCTGGATACCCTCATAATGGAAAGCAGCAATAATGCAGGGAGGTTGCCCTGCAGCATAATTGGGCCTAGTTCTCAAGATCGGGTTAGGCTTATTCACTTATTAGATTTGTGTCTCTGAAGGGTTCAAGAGTAGGAGTCCCCAGAGTCCTCGGAAGTACCCTAGTAATTGGTGGCCCTGATATCTGAAACCTTTGTGTATTTTTTGGTTAACGCTCCTGTTCTTCTTGGCTGCTGCCAACCACAGAGTATTTATTTTTAGAGAAATTTTTCATTGGAACAGAAAATGATGGCTGTGATGGAGTCATGACTCTGTGACTTGGCAGACTGATAAAGGGATAAAAGCACAGAGCGGTGACAAAACAGGGTTGAGGGTCTGGTATTATGGGCCCTCCCCTTTTTGTATGATGTTCATCGTCAGTCACCCTGTGTTGATTCTGATAGAGGAAGAGGACTATGGAGTGAAATCTATGGGGAATTTGTCATTCTGAAATGAAAGCTAATGTAATTAGTACCAATTAAAGTACATTTAGTAAATTGGATTTAATCTTAATTAAGCCTGCATAATGTTGCCAATTTTTAACAATTATGTTTGAGAACATAATTAATTTAAATTTTGGTAACTGAGTAAATAGCATTAGTCTGGTAGAATTAGTTGATTTTTTTTTTTTAAAGGGGAACTCGGTGACATGACATGGAATTAGAGCATAAAATATGAATCTAATTTCTGGTACTCTTTAGTAGGATCGATAGAACTGAGCAGAGGAAGCTGGAAAAAAAAAACAAAAACAGAAAAGTTAGAATGGACTGTTCTAGGCCGTAATGTGAATTGTTTCACCACTGTCTTTAGTTCCAACATGAACATGAACATGACAAATAGGACATGGTTGGAAATGACACATGTTTTATTGTGATGTCTTCATACTGGAATTTTTTTTAAATGGAAGAACATTGGCCTTTATTCCCTAAAGATTTCCCTAAGTGTGGGGTTTTCTGTGTTCTTTTTTGTTGCTGTTGTTCTGGATGGAACAGTTGGCCCATGGTTTAGTTGTTACTTTTTTTTGCTGATTGTTCCTCTTTATAAATACAGTGTGGCTTCTAAATGGGTCAGTGACCATGGGCAGAACAGGGTGATGCATGCACTTGATAACATTGCTAAACGCTGCTTGTTCCCATCCTTTACCTGTAACGCTGTAATTAAAGACCTCCTTGATTTAATCTGACAGCAGCAGTTACTAGTTTAAAAAGTGAATATTGGATGTAGATTAGGAACAGTGGGTATGTGAGTTCCACCTATAGGAACTCTAAACGGAGATGAATATGCCACATTTTGAAAATGTCTCGTGACTTTCTCATAGTCAACATTCTGTAGTCTGAAGGTCTTTTTTGCTTCTAAAAAGGGTGAACTTAGTATTTGAATTTTAGAATTAGAAACTTTTGGAAACCTACAGCACTTAGAACCTAAAAGAAGTGAACACTGCACATTTATGTATGCATGTCTATGTGTTTGGGTGTGTGTGTGTGCGTGTGTGTGTATGTATATGTGTGTATAGATATATAATTGTTATTATTTTTTAATCAGAGCAGGAAAAATCCTGTTTCACTCCACGCCATGTAAATTTTATTACTAGACTTGGGCCACAACCATTTGAGTGCTGCTAAAATATTAATTGAATAGAAATGAAAGGGCCTTGCCAACTGATAGGATATCATAATCATAGCCTCTCTGGTCGATGGTAAATGATGATAAATGACATTAGGAACCTTTTAGCAAACTGTAATAACTACAAGGAGGGAAGCAGTATGGATTTGCATTATATCTGATACCCTCTAGTACCAAGTGGATTGCCAATACTGCTTGTTTAGCATTTTCTAAGGGCAATAGGATATTGATTTCTGACTTACAAGGAACAGCTCTATTTTCACCATTGAAAAGTATTGCAGGTTGTTAAGAAGAAATTGACTTGAAGAGGCCGACTGCTGCCCATCATGGAGCAAATAAAGCAAAACTGCCGAAGCATGGTGGAGCAGTGAGACGGGCCCTCAGCAATTTGTTGCTATTAATTTACCATGCTCGACAGCAAATCAATCGGCATCTACTTCATCTGCTGGAGAAAATGCTGTCCAGGGCAGATAAAAGGCTCGGCATGGTACAGAGAATAGACTGGATTGGCCAAAAGGAGGCTGCAGTTAATGTGTAAATAAGTGAAATGAAGGCCACTGTTGCAGAGGAAGCTGTTGTTAATTAGGCTGGTGCTTTTTTAGCGAACTATTTTAGAAAGTAGCCTAGGATTTGAAGAGTAAAAAGAGATTTATTGAGGTTGAAGTAATATATGACTGGCATGACATTCCAGTCTTGAGTGGACTTGATTCGAGGGTGCAGTAAATTTATTTGGGGACAGTGCTTGCTTGCAGTGGAAGTCCATTTGTTTAAAGTTCCGTTTCGACCAGATTTCCTCTAAGAAAACTAATTTAAAAAAACAAGAATATTACTAGTTTCTCGCGCATCTCCTGTCTTGGACTATAGGCACTTGGATTTGGAGAATTAGGTGCAGAGAGTAGGTGTTTGGGAAGGTCTGTATTCTCTCACACAGTGACTGATTATTTTTTTCAGCAATAGATGATTGAATTCTTTTTTTTTTTTTTTTTTTTAAAGATTTTATTTATTTGATAGAGAGAAATACAGTGAGAGAGGGAACACAAGCAGAGGGGATGGTAGCGGGAGAAGCAGGCTTCCCGCCGAGCAAGGAGCCCGATGCGGGGCTCGATCCCAGGACTCTGGGATCATGACCTGAGCCGAAGGCAGACGCTCAACGACTGAGCCACCCAGGCGCCCCCGATGATTGAATTCTTGTATGGCAATGAAAGTGAACGATTACCGAAGGTGGGATGTTCTAGCTGAAAGGAATAAACCAAAGAAAATTTTACTGACAGGATTTTCTTTTGCTTTATAAACATTAGGGAATAGTCTAGAGGGTCGGGAACAGGAGGTGGACACTACTGCACTGGAAAATCTCAGAGAGATTACAAGTGAAATTTTGATGGATGCAAAAACCCTCCAGATGCAATTAGAAGAGAGTGGAGGAGGGGCTTCTGGGGCTTTTGTGTGTGTTTTTCATTGAGGCTTAAAGCCACCTCTTCTAATTTGGGCTTACTTAGCCTTCGGTAGTACTTCACGATTAATATTGACCAAACGGAGGTTGTGGGTGGTGGTTTTTTTACCTGTGGCCTGTCTGGTCTGGACATTTTGGGGTAGGGACCCAGCCTCAGTCCTATTTAGTAAATCTAGACATATGTAGATTTTAAGTTATGTTTTTCCCAAAACTCTAGAGAGTTTTTCCCAAAACTCTAGAGAGGATCTAGTATTAGGACAGTTGATACCAATTTGGCAGTGCCTTGAGCAGGACCCAGAGAGTTGTCACTTTACTTGTCACAGGGCTTTCAAGAGAAGCAGATCTATGAGGAGGAAATTTAACCTGTCAGGGTATGTGCATAATTAGGAGTGTTTTCTGGATGGCGTGGGTTACCCCTTTTTTTCTTCTCACAAGTCGAGTTCTGAATTTTCTCTCTTTTTTTTTTTTGAGGTCTCATAGAATATCTGAAGATTGTTCACCTAAAGCAGTGATCGTTGAGTGGAACTGGAAATTCCTTTCAGTGGAAGTGAATGTTATTATATATCCGGCATGTGCTTACCGCTTATCTGGGCACACTGCCAAAATTCTTTAATTCTCACAATGATCCTAAGAAAGGGATTATGTCCAATCAAAGGGTGATTAAACAGGATCAGATCTGCACCAGGTGATATAGTTATTAGGTAGTGGATTCAGGTCTTCAGATTGAATTTACCTGGGAGGATGTCTCTTGGGAGATAGGTTTCTCCTGGGTTAGAGATTCAGGCCCCAGTTTGTTCCAGGAATGGGACGCCCTTGGGAGGCTGGAATAGGCCTGGGCTTTGACCTGAGTTACTGAACTTCTGGGCTCATACCCAGAATCCCTGGAGTGTCCTTCAAATTGCTTTCAGTGGGTGACCGGGTGAGGGTCGCTTTCTTGGGGAGTCTCCCACAGGTGGGGCAAGGAGAGCGGCCTGCTTCTCAAGACTGCGTTTGCTTCCTCCCTGGGCAACCTATTTTTCATTTGTTTATAAACTTGCTCTTCCATTTAACTTTTATCTTTTCCTTGTGGCTTCTAAAACTATGCCTGAAGACAAGGGGCTGCTTGTTAATCACCTTCTTGTGGGTTTTTGAAGGAGAAAACAGGGAGGGGAAAATGTGATGTTTTGTGGCCTCTTTGTAGTTCAGAAAGAGGTCTTAGATGCAGGAAATAACTCACAACTCAAACTTGTAAATGAAGGCAAATATTTTGCTTTTACTAATAAAAGATTTTCTTTGCAGCTTTCAAACAAAGAGATATTTCCTTCTCAATGCCCCTTAATCCCTACTGGATATTGCTTTCATTTATTTATTTTCTGGGCAAAGTTGTTTGTATCTTAAGTAATAATACCTTTGAGCTGGGTTGGACCGTCTCGTGTCTTTAGGCGCTGTTGCAGCCTTGGTAAAGTCGGGAGATCGTGCTGGCAACAACTGTTCTCACGTTCTTCATTTCCCCTTTCTTCTCCTAGCATTTTCCTTTTTTTTTTTCTTTTTGTACAGTAGGATAGGTAAAGTCCATTGGGAACGAAATGTTTAAGATGTGCACTTAGGAGTTATTTGTGTGTGGGTATGTCTTTGTGTGTGTTTAATGAGGACATTGTTACTGACTTTGTGACTGGCTAGCCCGATTCATCATTTCAGGACAGCAATAATAGGTTTGATGGTGACGGAGTGAGTGAAGGGGATGTGATTTTGTAGAAGGTACTTTCCCTTTCACACCTCCCCTTAAAAAACACTAGCACTCCAGGGAGGGTGGCGCATCCAGTGGTCTTGTGGCTCAGTCAGTCACTTTTGGGAGCTGGGCTATTGGAGAAAAGCAGGAGGCAGCATATTTGGGGGGGCGGGCAGCCAAGTGTTTGCATTGATAATGGCAGTGTGTGAGGCTCAGGACTTGACTCGTTCAGCGCTAAGTGTACTGCAAACAGAAGGCATGAAACTAATACTGCTCTACTTTAAGCGGGAAGGGCTTCAGAAGTTTTAGTTAAGAGCAAAAGTCAGAGTTGTTTTGACTTTGCCTTAGAAACAGCTGTCAGTGGTAGTTGCAGTATGTCTGTAAAGAGGGATTTAGCCAGCATTCAACAGCACGGATCCATATACCCTCTCTGTTTTCATTGGAAGTGACCCAGTGTTTATGCCAGGCTGATGCTATTTCTCTACCATGAAGCCAAAACTTTCCTCAGAGCTTCATTGTGTAACCCGTGCTCCCGCCAGTGTGTGGAGGAAGGGCAAGGTGCTGCTTTTCTTTTCTTTCTTTCTTTCTTTTTTTTTTTAAAGATTTTATTTATTTGACACAGAGAGAGAAATCACAAGTAAGAGAGGGGGAGGCAGGCTCCCTGCCGAGCAGAGAGCCCGATGTGGGGCTCGATCCCAGGACCCGGAGATCATGACCTGAGCCGAAGGCAGAGGCTTTACCCCACTGAGCCACCCAGGCGCCCCAAGGTGTGGCTTTTCTTAACTGGATTGTCAGAAAAGCAGAAGAGAAACATTCCCGGATGCCCCTTAGGTCCTCGGTCTTCTGGTCAGTTGTGTCACTTTGTTGTTAGTTTTGAGGATTCTGCCCACAGGTGCTTCAGGGTTAGTGCTGTGAAGGGAGCTTCTGCGTTGTATGGCAAGCCAGGGTGGCCGCTGTCCTGGCGCAGGCTTGGGGCTCCGTGCGGAGCCAGGCCGCGGGGGGACACACCTCAGATCCCAGCTGGGGTCTGGCACTTGCCGCAGCGAAGGCAGCGAGAGGTGGAGGAATTGAAGAGGGGTATCTGCTTCCTGATTGCTTAGCAAGCTTATTCCACTCACTTTTACTCTAATTAGGATACTGTTACGTTCTGACCATGTTTTCGGTTTCTCTAGGTTTGTGGATTATTTTGGTTAAGGAATTTGAAAATAAAGGAAATAAAACGGGAAGGAATAGTAATTGTAGAAATTATGAACACGAGTGCCCTGTAACACCCTCTCTTTACAGAGAGCTTAAGGATTTTATATGTTCTCCTTAATCTTCCTGCTGTTCCTGTAAAGCGAGTAGCAAGCTTTGGATCCATGTATTTATTTAAATAGCTTCTGTCAGTGGAGTACTCGACAGTTTGCCAAGCAGTGTCATTCCACTGGCCTCCTTGAACAGATGACACTGAGGCTTAAGGGCTTAAGAGACTAGCCCAGTGTCACGGTACAGGAGGATCAGCACGCGGGCCGGGAGCCTAGGGTTCACGAAGGTCGGCGAACACGCCTGAGGTCGCATAGCGAGAGTCCCTGGCAGAAAAGGAAGTAAGGCTTCTTGACTTCCCTTCCGGGGCTCCCTTCACGGACCATGCTGTTTCCAAACAGCAAATAGTGTACTTGTTCCTGTGACATTCTTGGCTGTGTGTGACGTGAGGAGCATGGCGATGCTGTTGGCAGTCCAGTGGGTGTTACAGTGTCCTCATGAGCTAGAGATCTGATCTGGGTGTTTGTGTGTGAGTACAGAGCCTTCCTCTTTTCCTCTCTACCTTCCAGTGCTGGGGCCCTGCCCAAAGGGAGGCTTAGGATCCACAAATGAAAACCTGAAGCCTAGATCCGCTTTTAGCAAAGTGCCTAATAAAACTGGTTTTTCCTGCGTTCCTAGAGTATGCCGTGCAAACACTGTACTAGATACAACCTTGTTCCTTGCCAGTCTCTCCTGTCCCATTAGAAAGTAGCTTAATGGGAATGGGGTGTCTCTTCTCCGTGGGGTCCCTGGTACTGAGAACCGTGCTTGTCACACAGAAGGTGCCCAGGAAATACCTGGTGAGGAGGGAATGCTCACAGATCAAGCTAGCCAAGAATATGTGTGACTTAATATTTTCAAAGGCTAATATTTAGGTCGCAGGATAACAGAAATGGAGTTCCCAAGCCTAGTTAGGCCTGTGGTGCTTTCTTGTTAAGTTTATGGAAAAAACGACAAATGGAAAGGGAAGTAGAAGTGACTGAGCTCGGTGTGCCTTTCGGGAGTGAGTTAGGATGGAGTAGAAGACATGTATTTGAGCATGTGGAATCTGCCTTTTTAAAGATGAAAACATAAATGCGTCCTAACTGAATTTAAAGTTCAATTCGAACATCACTGTATCACTAGTCACTATTTATCTGAAGAATTCTTTCACTGTTAGTAAGTCTGTGCACATGTGGTTTCAGTGAGTGTGGGGAGAGCCTGATCTTAACTCACTGTTGTGTGCTCAGCTAACTACCTTCCAGATCAGTAAAAGTACGAATGTCTGGTGCTTTTCAAGGGACAAGGAACTTTAAAGACATCTTAGTTTTTTGTTAGTGGAGATGGTATAGTGTTATCAAAAAAGTAATAATCATAATAGTGAATGAATTTAGAGAGGTTATCGTGAGGGTGCTATTTCACTTAATCTCACAATAACCTTACGAGATTATAGTATATTATTATTTCCATTTTCTCTATGAGGAGAAGCCTGAGATGCAGAAATTAAATAACCTCATGAAATAGGCCCTGCATTTGACTCTGTTTTTAGATCTTTGGTGTAATATATTTGTATAAGATAAATATTTTTGGCATATTCCAAATACTATGTTTGGGATACTCTACTACCAACATACCCTACCGTTGCCCCTCAAATACCTGACGGAGTCCAGGGCTCGGATTCTATTCGGGCCTTGCCAGTGACCAGCTTTGTGATACTGCTGAGTACTTGAACTTCTCAGGACTATACTTTCCTCAGCTTCAATTAGAATATAAATGAACATCCAGATCCCTGTTAGCTGCTCTGGTCTAAAATGGCCCATTGGTTTTGGTTTGTTATTTTCTGTGACCCACCGACTAGAAATTGAGACTTACTGTTGTTTCTTTTTAGTCTTAGTTCTTTAAACAACTCTTCTCAGAATTTGCTTTCTTGCTTGCTTGCTTTCAGTCCAAAATTAATCTGATGAAGCTAGGAGTATAAATGAGTATTCAAGTTTATATAGTACTTTATATTTTACAAGGTGCTTTCTCATCCATTATTTAAGTCATGATAATGTGGCTAAAGCATTTTCCCTATCTTTTGGATGAATAAAATGAGATGTAGATGTTAAATGATTAAATCCCACAGTTAATTAGTGAATGGTTCAGAAATCACTGATTTATGTAATATTACTGTTATAGGTGATATAAAAATATGTAACATAATACCAGTGTTTCTTTAAAGTGATCTGTTTTTATGCCTTTACTTTGACATATATATTAGAAGACTTAACCATACAACTTGTGAAATGTGTAATTTATACCGGGATCCAATAATTTTCTACCAGTGTGTTAGGGGGTATGTAGTAGTTTGTTACCTGTTATGTAATTAGCTCCTGGCATTAGTTACCCCACCAAAATCCATAGTAGATGTCAGTTTCTTTAGCCGAGGTTCACCTCGGGCCACTCAGTCCTTGGGTTTCTTGCATTGTCCCATCCAGGATCCTTTATTTGGGTGAGGGTTTGCACTTCTCAGCTTGGTTTATGGTAAGTTAATCATAAGCAAATAAAAGAAGAGGGCAATGTTTAATCTTGGCCATTTTGAGTTGGTGAATCAAGGACATAGTAAAGTTTCCTATACTAAGGCATAAGCTCTGAAAAGGAAGAATGGGTTTTGTTACTTCTGCATCCCTAGCACCTAAAACAGTCTCTGGAACATAGAAGAAGAAATGAATGCATGCATGCTGGAATAACTAAAGGGAGGGTATCATTTTTCCATTTCATTGCCTTTCTTGTATATGAGTGTCAACCATCTATGTATGTTTTGTTTCCGAGCTCTTAGAGAGGACTCTCTTGGCTTTGTGATGAGCAAAAAAAGGCCTAAATAGGCAATAAGGCATTAGGTGTTCTCTTTGCAGTTCTGCCTTAGGTCCTTGAGCTGGCAATGGGCTATTTTAAAATTTAGGATTGGATTCATTTCCAGACGATGATTTGTTTCTAAGCTATCTTTTAGCTCTAACGCCATATGATTTAAAAATCACCAGCATTAGCAAAAGGTTCATTTTTAATTTCATTGCTTGACACTAGAGACATGCCATTTAAGTTAAGGTTTAGAATCAATTTCATGTTAACAGGAAATTTTGTGTGTGTGTGTGTGTGTGTGTATACCTTTCTTTCCCTCCCTCCCTCCCTTCCTCCTTTCTTCCATTTCTGAAGGGAGATTTTTTTCATTGAAACTATTGGACTAGTGGAAGTTTTTCTTGGCCTTAAGTGAGGCCTGTTTGTCCTCGCTACCCATTGAGAGTCCCAGAATTAGTCTTAGTCCTTTTGTAGGGAACAGTTGGTCCTTCATCAGCCTTCATTTGTCCATGCTGAACATAGTTGGTCATTTCAGCCATTCTCTTGAACACTCATGTGGTTGTATATGTATGTGATATGGTAGATGGGACCACTTGAGATCTGTACACGATACCTTGGCCTGATCTGCACCAGTTGAGGTATCAGGGCGATTCTGTCTTTTCACTTGGTCTCTTGCTGAGGTCAAAGGCATTGTGCTTGTCTTTGTCTAGTCCTGGTCACATTGTAATAAACAAAATGGAACCCTGACCTTGAGTTTTCTCAGTAGCCTGTGGGTCTAGAACATGGGTTTTTTTTATTTTTGAATGCACGGGCACTCATCCGTAAACCCAAGTTTTACTTGGACTTACTTTCTCCCCCCCCCCATTCCATTGAACTGTACTATGAATGTGGGTGACTATTTTAAAAGCTTCTGATTTTTTGGGGTATAGAATTGTTTTGGAGGGTGGCTTATTACCTAAGTACATCCATGTTGGTTAACCTCAAAAAATATAAATAAAGTGGCCAATAAAAAACATGGTGGCAATTCCATAGTTACTTGCTTTAATATTTTTTTGGCTAACTTGGGGAGGACAGAATGCTTGTTTGGACTTCTTAATGGAGAAATTGTGTCCTGCAAAATTCCAGAATACCCTTCTTAGGCTCTAACCTTTATGTAGGTTCCAGGAATGTGGAGGTGACAGTTTGGCAGCTCTACCTCCTTGTGAGTCTTTCCTTGTATTTATGAGGTGGCAGATTAAGGAGAGGCCGGGTCAGGCATAGTACATTTATGTACAAAAACCTGATTTTTTAATATGGCTACTTGTTTCCAAATGCTTGATGTGATTGGCCAAGGAAGATGGCTCAAAGTTTGGACCTATTGTAACCAAATTCTAAGCAGAACTGATAGGATTTTCTTATAATCTAAGCAAGAATTCAGGATATTTTTCATCAGTCTTGCATATAGAAAAAATTCTGGTACGATCTTTGTTGCATTTGGTTTGTGAGATAGTCCTCATGCCAGTGTCTCAGCTTAGGTTTATGCATCCCACATTTTTTCCTTGATTCAGGAATATCTTGGAGGTATCAGTGGGTTCAGTTCCAGACCATCACAATAAAGCAAATATTGCAATAAGCCAAGTCAGATGAATTTTTTGGTTTTCCAGTGCATATATTTTAAATTATGTTTATACTGTAGTCTATTAACAGTATGCAGTAGTAGCATTTAAAAAATGCTTAAAACAATGTACATTAAAAAACACTCTTCCTAGAAAAATGCTAGCCATCATCTGAGCTTTCAGGGAGTCGTAATCACTGATCATAGATCACCATAAGAAATAGAATAATAATGAAAAAGTGTGAAATATTGGGAGAATTACCAAAATATTACACAGAGATGTAAAACGAGCAAATGGTGTTGGAAAATGGCGCCGATAGATTTTCTTAATGTCGGATTGCCACAAACTCTCAACTCATGAAAAATGCAGTATTTGTGAAGCACAGTAAAGTGAAGTGTCATAAAATGAGGGAGGCCTGTATTTGATTCTCCAGTTTGGGGTATGCTTTTGCCACATTTGTTTGAAGCTCACCCCCAAAATTAACTATCTAAGATGGAAATACTTAGCTTCTCAAAATGAAATACCTAAAACGGGACCTACAGAGATCAAGAAGATCATAACCTAAAGACCTGAACAAGAACTTAATCCTCCTGAGGTTGTTTTAGTCTTCCTACCTTGAGAGAGTTACTTGGTTACCAGAAGGTAGTGCGGGAGATCTCTGCTGTAAGGCAAAGGCAGAGATGGCTTTGAATTGTTCTTTAAGCAAATGCTAATCACTTACCTGTAGGGCACACTTTGAGGTCTAGGAAGTTAGAAGAGGTGATAGGCTTGCCTCTGTGGAAATTCTGGTCTTTTATAGCATTTGGACCAATGTGAACAAAACAAGGCGTTGTGTGTGGATGGCACTGTGACATAGAGGAGAGGAAGTCAGGAGTGATTAAGGATGCTATTCCCAAGATAGAAGCAGGGGACCTCAGAGGAGGAGGGTAACTTAGGGGATAATTCCAAGTGGAAGCCATATAGATGGGAAAAAGCTGTGTATTTTCAGGCTCTGGTTAGCGTTTCCAACTTGATCGGGATAGGGGAAAGGATGGTTGAGAAGGCAGACTTGGGATTCATTTATAGAAGGCCTCGAATGCTAGTATAGTATGTGGGCTATTGACGGTAGGGCAAGGACATGCCTGTTTTGCAGTTGCCTTATTCTCAGCAGCTAGCATGGGCCATGACAGCAGATGTTCAGTGAATGTTGGCTGAAATTATTTGAGTGGACAGGGACAGGACTGGAGAGGGACAGGATTGAGCAGGGATACGGGACTCGCAAGGAGGAACCCAAGTGATCCATCCAGCAGTTCATTGGATGAGGGGTGTGTAAATGCATAGGAGAGAGTTCCCAAGATATTGACCCCTGTAGCCTGGCAGAATCCTGGTACTACTGACAGAAAAGGAAACCTTGGAAGGGGGAACTTGCTCTTGATTATGCTGGGCATGAGGTACCGAGGGAGGAGGGAGTGATAGAAGGAAGAGGAGGAAAGAAAAGTGAGTTTGTTGCTTCTCTTTCCTTCTTGCCTTCATATCCGCATCTTCCCTTCATCTCCTGCCAAATCTATACTCCTGCCAAGAGCCTCAAGGATTCTTTTACATAAGACCTGTGTTTGTGCCTTTATTCTCTACCCAGGCCAGGATGGACTTTGCCAGGCAGCTCTTGGCGGACAGTGGATTTAGGAACTTCCCATTTTAAAGAAGGTGTGTGACCTTTGTGTTAGTGTATGGAGAGAGTGTTTGCCTTCATCATTTTTGCTTGATTACTGCCATTACCTTTATATAGATATAATAGTGGGAGTTTGCAAATGATCTGATTTTTGACTTTTTCCTTTTTAAAAAAGTTTTTTTTTTTTTTTAGCATTAAAAATAGGTACAGAATCCTCTAAATTATTCATCAGCTATGGAAACTTTGCTCCATTCTTTTTTTTTTTTTCTGTTTCTTTTTAATTTTTATATCATTTGGCCAATGACTGATAGGTCAGTGATTCCATATCCTTTTTGTGTTGAGAAATTTTGTGTAAACATGAGTCTGAGTCTAATTGTTTTGAGAACCTACTTTATTGCAAAAGAAATAATTATCCCCATTGTTCATTATGTATGAGCTAAATACTGAAATTACAATGGATGCTTCAGTCAATGCAAATTATATACGCAGTTAATTTTCTTTTTTTCCCTAATGTGGCATATTCTGTATTTTAAACTTTACCCCCTTTAGACACTTGTCTTAAACTGCTGTAGTGGAGTGAGAACAGCAATGATAGTAAGGAAAGTTAAGTAAACATGAAATTAAAAAGGCCATAGAGTACATTTTGGTAAACCAAAATATTGCTTGGTGGCATAAAACCACAGATCCATTCCAAAAAGAAAAAAAAAAAACATGCGGAAATGCGGTTTTGCTGTCTGTCATGCAGTCTGTTTTCAACTGTCAGAAACATACGTTGCTTTCTGGGTTTTTTTTTTTTTTTTTCAAGTCTGACCACAGCTTTTAATTTCCTTCATTCCACCCACACCTCCATGTATCTAGTGCTAATTTATGGTGATTTAAATGTACTGACATAATCATCAACCAGCAGAAAGGTCAGCAGTTGTGGCAAAAGTTTCTTGTCTCAGATGTGCTCAGTGCCAGTTCTGTGCTTCTGGAAACATCTGTAATCAGAACACAGTGATTGTGTTTTGAGTCCTTGTTTTTGGACTTTTCAATTTAAGTTAAATTGTGATCTTTAAAAGGTAGTTTTGAGGTGCTTGGTGTTTTTTTGTTTTTGTTTTTGTTTTTTTGCTAAAAAGGTAACATATTCACATTAAAGAAATTTTAGAAGAAGAATCACCCATGTTCCTTCCACTCTGAGCTAACTGCTGACCTAGGCAGAGGCCCAAGGCTGAGGCCACTGAGTGCTGGGGCTGATGGAAAATTATGTCTGCCTATCCCTCACTGAAAGTACTGGTCAAGGTTCAAAGAGTAGTACATAAAATAGACACGTGTATGTTTTATTTCTTTTATAAGTACAAAAGTACAAAAAAATATATATAGTAAAACAGCACCTTAGATCTTTAAAATTAATTTTGATTTATTGGTAACTTTATGGTTTATCTTTTTTGTGGGCAACACAATCCTAAATATTTTTTTAGGATCTGCTGTTGACTTAGCCAGGAACTCCCTGTGATCTTGGTAAATTATTTAACTTCCCTGAGACTCAGTTCTCATGCATATCTAGAAAACGAGGGGTTAGGACCAATATGTTTCATAAAATGCTCGTGCCCAAGCCCCAGATCCTAGGACTTGGTATGGGCATTTTCCTAAATGCTCTAGGGTGATTCTGATGTGCAGCAGGGTGGAAATCCAGTGACTTAAAGCAGTGCTTCTTAAACTTCAGTGTGCATACAAATCACTGGGGATCCTGTTAGAATGGGATTCTGTTTTGGCAGGGTTGGAGCCGTGCCTGCTAGATGATGTCCAGGTGATGCTGACGCTGCTGGTCCACTGACTGCATGTGGAGTAGCAAGGAGCCAGAAAATCTTTACAGTTTCTCCCGTTTCTTTGTCATTTCTTATCGCCATGATATAGTTTATATAGCACATGGGGGAGTCCGTGTGCTGCGTGAGTGACACGCCCGCGGTAGGATGTCAGGATTGATAGGTAGTGCTCTGTCTACCTAACCTTTCCTTGCTTAGGTTCCAGACCTGCATCTCAGGAACAGTTCAGCCAAGTTAAGTAGTTTTAATAGCACCTCACTTCGGGGAGCCTGACTGCATGCCAGCTGGGGGCCAGTGGACTTGGTACATTGTTAGAGAGAAGGGGGGGCACTTTCCAGTTGTCCCTCCTCTGCTCGCTGAGACCCCACTGTAACAGGTGCTTACACTTTCAAATTCTGTCTCCTTCCTTCTCATCTTCCAGTGGCTACCCTGCCTGTATTGACCTCTTAGTTCCTGAGCAGTATTTTAGGTAAATGGCCCCCCCCCAAAAAAGAAAAATCATGAAGCAGTACATTTTGTTTTAACTTGATTTCTCATGTGAGCACATTTGATGCAGAAAATATATTAAATCTAAGTTTAAGCAAGCAAAACTTCCAATTTTGAGGTGTATTTTGTTGTGGAAGAAGCACAAACATCCTTGAGCGGTAACATTAGCCTTGCTCTTCTTTAACCCTGTCATTTAGAAATAAAAAAATTACTGTTCATAATTGCAGTCCTTTCCTTTGGTTTGCTGTAGTGTGGCATCAGACTAGCAGGCTGTGGGGTCTAGCGGGAGGGCCCCGCTGAAGTCTGGGGTGTCTGCAGACCTGAGTTTTAGGCCATCAGCTGCCCTTAAGCAGTTAAGTATAACTGTGACCACTTAGCTTCTCCATGTAAACCAGGCAGGGATCAGAGAATGTGCCATTTATTAGGGCTGTGTTAAGAGAATTTTGTTGCCTTGAAGGGATATACTTATCCCCTTTTCTGAAGTCTGAAGTTATTAAGTCTCAGGCAATAAGAAATTATACTTTGCAATGTGGGAGTGTTGCTTTAGAGTAGTGTTACTCAGTGTGGTGGTCTAGGGACTGGAGCAGGTCTGCGAACAATTTGCTGTAGGTGGGCATTAACAATGAGGAGCTTCGACCAGAGTGTGAATCAACACATCGCTTTCTTCATTGCGCTTTCTTCATTGCGCGTGTCTTCATTGTTAAAGAAAACCAAAGAACAGAAAAACCCCACCCAGCTGAACTGAACAGTGGTTGATTTTTTTTTTCTGGCCCACGACCATCGTCTTTTTCCTGCTGGATAACAGTTTGAGGACTGGCTGCTCTTCAGTAGCACTGCTTTAGAATATGTACTCAGATGGTTTATCAGGGTTGTTTTATTAGTTAGGCATAGACAAATAGAAGTTCATAAAATAAAGGAAGGTGTAACCTGAAAGATAAAAA
>CM053615.1:15599216-15639178 GCA_028646535.1 Procyon lotor
TTTCTCTTGATGGCTGCATAGTATTCCATGTATATATATACCACATCTTCTTTATCCATTCATCTGTTGATGGGCATCTTGGGTCTTTCCATAGTTTGGCTATTGTGGACATTGCTGCTATAAACATTCGGGTGCATGTGTCCCTTCGGATCACAACGTTTGTATCTTTAGAGTAAATGCCCAATAGTGCGATTGCTGGGTCGTAGGGTAGCTCTATTTTCAAATTTTTGAGGAACCTCCATACTGTTTTCCAGAGTGGCCGTACCAGCTTGCATTCCCACCAACAGTGTAGGAGGGTTCCCCTTTCTCCGCATCCTCGCCAACATCTGTCGTTTCCTGATTTGCTACTTTTAGCCATTCTGACTGGTGTGAGGTGGAGCAAGGGCAAAAATGAACTATTGGGACTTCATCAAGATCAAAAGCTTTTGCACAGCAAAGGAAACAGTCAACAAAACCAAAAGACAACTGACAGAACGGGAGAAGATACTCGTAAATGACATATCGGATAAAGGGCTAGTATCCAAAATCTATAAAGAACTTCTCAAACTCAACACTCAAAGAACAAATAATCCAATCAAAAAATGGGCAGAAGATATGAACAGACATTTCTGCAAAGAGGACATCCAAATGGCCAACAGACACATGAAAAAGTGCTCAACATCACTCAGCATCAGAGAAATACAAATCAAAACCACAGTAAGATACCACCTCACACCAGTCAGAATGATCGTCATTCTTAACCTTGATAATATATCACTGTCAACATTTGGAGCTTTATTTAAACATAATAACCAGAGCCCGGAAGGTGTGCTAAGGATAATAGGCGTCTATCTGGGATTTCCCTTAAAGACCTTAGCGAGCTCAAGAGATGAGAGAAAAGGGCACTTTTTTCTAATCGTGGCAAAAATGCTTCAGTAAAATTCAGCTTTACCTTGGGGATGGATTGGAATTGTTTCGTGAAATGTAGATATACGGTGCTAACTCTTCAGGAAGGGCATTGCCCTGCGTAACTCTTGAGCTAGCATCACAAACATAGCACCCGTATATATTTTTTTAGGACAAACGGTGTACTTCAGGGTATGCAATGAACTGAACTACATACTGGGTACTTAATGGCATACTTTGCACTCAGTAAATTAGCATAGATATAAGTTCAAAACACAAAACAGATTGACATTGCTTTGAGGTATTACTGTCAGTAGAATCATTGCTTTCTTTAGTTCAACTCCCTGGAGGAGGCGAGGGTTGGGTGCTGACTAAAAATTGGTTGAATATTGGCACTTTCATATCGTTCTTATTAGAGGAAGTGGGATGATGAGAGCTTTTAAAACTCTTAATACTTGCAAAAAAAAAAAAAGTCTTAGTTTGAATTAAGTCCCTTATGGAAACTGTTAGATGTTTTATCAAATTGATTCTCACAATGTTACCACTTTATTTATTGCTTTATTAAGCAATATAAAATATTTTGTGCAAAATAAGTACCTGAACTAAAATAAAACATAAGCATCTGATTTACCAGGTTGCCAGCAGTGCCGACTGTACCTTTGACCTAAACCTCTATGCCTTATTCCAGTTTGGCTTTTTTTTTTTTCCTAATATAAAAATTAATTTTATCCATCGTAGTGGAAATTGTAGTAAAGTTGAATTTTGATGACAAAATAAAAACTGAGTTGTCAGTTTCGAGAAATAGTACTACTTGAATATTCTTCCTTCGGTTTAGCCTGGATTTTTAGGAAGTCGGAAAGAATTTCTCATTAGTCGTCTGACTTTTTAATCTAGGAGCAAGCAGGATCAGTTCCAGAAGCTAGGCCATTGCTTAGAAAATTTGGAACAGATCAGTGAACAAATGAAGATAATTTATTTTCTGATTGAAATAAAAAATTACAGTCTTCAGTTGTATAGAGGTAAAAGGAGAGTGAGGGAGAGGATTGCAGAATTTATTTGTTCTCCAAAAAGGATTTCAGACAGAATAAGAAGAAATTTCTCTTCACCTTTTTGAAGTGTTTTATATAATTGGTGAATGTATGTTCTTGATAAACACTTAATAAGATAGAGTCTTAAAAACGTTGCTGGCAAAGAAACTGCTGTAGAAAGCAAATTAATTGTGAAATGTTATTCTTCAAGAATGTTATTCTGAAACTATAATTGTTTGTGTTTTGTTGTTGTTGTTTTGTGGTTGGCTGCTAACATGGTTTCCTAATTTGTTTTTCTGTTTTACTTCAGCTGTACTGTGTAGTAGTAGTAGTAGTAGTAATTGCTCTTATTTTGATGAGCGACTGAAACTCCAAGAAGTATTTTTTAAACCAATAATTGCTTTTGATACATCTCTTTGATTACTAAAATAAAGTTAACTGTACTTCAAGTTTATTATGTCATAAAAATAAAATTTGTTTAATTTTTTAAGGAAATCGTAGGCGGAAGTAATCTAAATAAAAATTAGATTTTTATTATATTACAACTATTTGAGGGGATGTAATTTAATTCAAGTGTAGGCTTAACCAGTTTTTTGTCTTACTTAAATGAGTAATGTAATTTGTTATAAGTGATAAAGAAAATACATATTTGATATTGTGTTTTTCAGTATTTGTTACTTTTTTAATCTAATGATTGAATTGTGGCATTCTTTTCAGTGCATGATGTTGCTTTCCCGTGATGCAAGGGAGTTAAAACATTTTCCAACAGTTCTTGAGTTGGAGTATGAAGAGAAAAGTGATGAAAGCTTCTTCCTTATGTTTTTCCGTTCCATTACCAATTGGTTAGGCCACTGGCCACCTCTATTTTAGAGGTGTTAGCCTGTCAGCATTCCTGTGCCAAGTGTTGAGCACACAGCCAAGGTGCTTTCATAGAATGCCTTTTTCTAAAATATTTTGCCCAGTTTGGGGGGGGTGTGTGTGTAGGGTGTGTGTGTGTGTGTGTTGGTGTGTGTGTGTGTGTGTGTGTGTGTGTGTGTGTGTGTGTGTGTGTGTGGTAGGGATGGTCACTGGTGTTTTTTCTTCAGAGGGTGGCATAAAGGTGGGAAATTACAGGAGGAGGAAGTAGAATGTTAGTGAAATGAGGGTAGGAAAATACTATGTGTGAAACTTATTTTTAGATGACTGTCTTGATGGGAAGACATCGAAATATCAAAAATTGTTAATGGATTCGACAATCTGTGGCTATAAAAACAAATTATTTTGTTACATTTGGGCATGAACAATTGTCCTTTTATTGGGGCCGTTAATGCTATTTTGGAATGTTGTGGGCATCTAAAGACAATAGTCTAGCAGCGTCTGTAAAGCCTCAAATACCACAATAACATCCAGCAGCCCTAACAGCAGTATTTCAGAATCTTGGCCTGTTTAAATGGGCTCTCTGTGAATGTACTTGCTCAGGGATGCATGAGCCACATCACCTATAAATTTGATTGGAAGCTACAGCGCTGGCATAGGCTGATGGATAGCAGATTAGAACTCTGATTAACCATGTGATTCGAAGACTGGGAATATATTGTCTAAGCAAGATTCATCAGATGCAATCAGAATTTCAAGTGGTCAGATGAAATTCAAATGTGTATTGTGGCTTTTCCTCCCCTAGTGCTTTTCCTCCTAGGTTGCCTTTTTTTCCCCTTTCTCTTTCCCCAAAGCTGAAAAATACTTCTTTGATGAATCTGCTCCTTACCCTAAAGCTGTCTGTCTGTTATTCATCAGAAAGCAGGTCGCAGTTCAGTGAGCAGAAGAAAAGATTTTAATAGAAGCTGTGCCAAGGGCTGTAATGCATCATTTTAGGGCCCTAATTACATTACAATGACAAATATCAATGGTGACAACAGCAATAACCTACATCCTTTAATGGCTGTGCTGGAAAAGGAGTTTGGGCCCCACGCCATTAGATTAGACTCAGTTTCAAAACATAGGCCATTAGAAGTGTGTGTCCACAGTATTATTGGCTGATCACTGAAGCCCAGTGGAAAGGCCTGTAAATAAATGATGCCTCCCTAAAGCTGGGTCCTGTGGGACAAAAGAGGCAAAATTAGTTGACCATGGAAGCAGCAGTGTTTCCGAGGCAACTTTAGCTTTCAAAGTGAGGAATGACCTGCTTAATTTTATGAAATCACACACTCATCCCACCCCCCTGCCGCCAATTAGCCTGACCATGAAAAATCCATTGGCATGACAACTTAAAGAAATTAAGAAGTCTTTTAAACAAAAGGAGACCTATAAAGAAAAAGTTTGCAAGATCCTCCCCTTTTTTCTGTTATATGTGTTAATATACGTGAATAAATAAATCAACTTTTCTACATTTATTTTTAAGAAAATGCAGATTTTTTTTTTCTTTCACAGTTGCTCAGACTTAAAATAGCCTAGGTCCAAAATTGAAGAGGCCAAATAAATACCTCTTGGTCTTTATTTTGCCTGATGAGTAAGTTTCCTTAAAGTAGTTTTTATTGCCTAGATTATGTAGGCAAACTAAAGAACTCAGTTTTCTTATGTGCCCACACATTTTTAAACCCTCCTAGCAAGGGACTATTTTATTTATGTAAACAACATAATGAGGAAAATATGCTTGGCAGATGGTTCTAAGCATTAGAATCATCAGTTTGGTCTGCCCCAAAGTGTCTCATTATCTTTTATTCTCTCCTCCTCCATCTCTCCCTACAAAAAGCTTAACAACCAAATGCCTTTGAGATACAGTGCTTTCAGTCTCGTGAATGCTACTCTATTTTCTCAGCTCACGCTGGAATTTCACCCATAACCACTGTGGTATGTCCGTCCAGGTGGAGAGTGGTTCGGTGATTTCCCATTGCAGCCTTTCATGGCGGTTTAAGCATTCTTAAAGGATAGCTAAATGCTCCGTGGGGCCAGTGCAGTAAATTAAACCGGGTCAGCACAGTTGGGTCCTTATTCACTGCTGCTTTATTGGTGCTGGGTTTTTGTCCATCCTGTTAGGAATGCAGGCCGGGAGGGAAAGCCTGGGTTTGAAACTTTCTTCACGGTGAATTTGTGTTTTCTCTTGGCTGGCAAAGTTTTTAAGGTGCTGGCATTTAGAAGATTGCATAGCCGCAAAGTCAAAAGGGTGGCTGATGAAAGAAGGAAACCTAGATTGCACGAGGAGAGAGTTGCTGTCATTCTGGTAATGACTTAGCAAGAAAAAGAGCATTTTTGTCCTCTTATAAAATGAGAAACTGACCCTGGATGGAATTTATTTTAAGAATGTCTCAGGAATAGTGATTGCTTTACATTTTCTGCCTCTCAACACTTCTTGCCTGTCCTTCAACCCACCCCATCATTTAAAATATAAGCTATTTTGCATGTATGTGTATCGAAAAACCATGTGTTTACATGTCCCCATCCTGAAGTATGTAAGGAGCCATACGATAATACAGCTTAAGATGAACACCAGTGAAGCTCTGGGTAGATTTTTAAAGAAAAGTTAGTGGTAGCATTTCTTTCTTTTTTTCTTTCTAACTTTCTAACTTTCTTTCACTTGCTGTTGTAGCATCGTGTTGATAGAAAATCTCTATACTTAACAGCAATTATTAGAGAATAAACTGTATTGTCTGATGTTGCTGGGACTTTGCAGGTCTATAGTTGAAGAATAAGTTACGTTCTCAAGGTTATTCTCTGTATATATACAAATCCATTTCTGCTAAGTATAGGAAAATTTTACCATGGTCTACCTCTGCATAGTGAAAACCCTGGTGGAACACATTGGGAAATTTTCATGATTGAGAAAACATGCTGTTCCCTAGCAATTTTATAACTTTAGGATCTGAGTTAATCAACTTATTTGGGTTGGTTGAGTGCTATTCCTTTGGGAGGTTGGGGACTTGAAGCAAAGGCCACAAATGTAGATATCTAATGAGTTGCTGAGAGAATCCAGGATGGTAGGAAGAATATATCTTTACTGTCAAAACTCTAAAAACTCAAGGTTTTATGAAAAACCATATTACAGTGAACAAGGGTCCTGTTGAAGGCTTTTGAAAACTGACTTCCAGTCATGAAAATTAAATTCCTTTTTATGTTGTCCTGGTGCTTGAAGGTTGACTTTTTAAAAAGAATGCTTGTTAATAAATTGTGCTATTAATGTGGCACTGTTGTCACTGCCTCCTTTTAACGGGTTTGCTGATGAGAGTTCTCCTCTTCCTTGGGAAATACACCAGCCAGAATATAAAATGTGTTTTAATATTATCCTGTTAATATTTTGGGAATTTTTAACCAGCTGACTGTTCTCTTTATTGCTTTCCTTTTCTTGTCTTTTTTTTTTTTTTTAATACAGGCGGAGATTGTCAAGAGGCTGAATGCTATCTGTGCGCAAGTCATTCCCTTCCTGTCCCAAGAGGTAAGGCAGTTGGTTTGAGACACTGGGCTAGAAGGTGCCATTTTAGTGGTTTTGCAGAAAAGGGATTATGGAACTCTTTGGCCTTGTCAGTCTCTTGGTGTTTGTATGGCACATTTCTAAGATACAGTGTTCACATTCCAACTTCTACACCTTATTAACATTCAGTGGAGTATAATTGTGTTCATATAATGGAACATTTTCTAATGTGCGAAGCAAAATTCAATTGTTAAAATATTTTGCTGTCACTGGACGATGTAGTGTTGTTGCTCTGAATTTTGACTGTTTTTCATAATGGCCTCCAATAGGGCGGATTGAAATTTTGCCCAGAAGGGTTTGTTCTACACTTTTGTCACTGGGCATTGAGAGTTGCCAGAAAGACACATCCATAGAAAGTGCTTTACATAGTAAGCAAACTAATGTAATTTTTGGCTAGCTTCTTTAAAAAAGTTACTTATTACCTGATTAAGTCTTAATTAACACTGTGCCTGCACTTGGAAAAAGATAGGTGGGATGGACTCTGTGGGGGCGCAGCACACTGAGTACCACAGACTTCATGCCTCTCGCTCACCAGCAGACACACTCATGTTGGAATGAGAAGGTGCATTTCTCGTGGATGGTGGCTTCCTTGTGGCTTTTTTGCCCTCTCTTTGTTTGCTCACTTGCTTTTGGTAGTTAACAAAGTTTAGGTGAAAGTGCTTCTGGAATACTGAATGGCTCATTTGCTCAGGTAAGATCATCTGTGAGAAGGCAAGAGGCTAGCTAATGGGATATCAGTATGTCTCAGCCACCGAGCTTTGTGTCCTGGGCTAGAAGGCTCCGAGGCACTTTCCTCCTACCTTTCACTTCTTTAGGTATGTTGTGGCATTGCTTTCCAGGAGAGCTGTCCATCTGCGGGCCCACCAGGGGGCATATGCTGATGTGAGCCTGCAGTGGGTATTTGAGCATGGCTGTATATTATACATTATGTGAATTCTTACTTGGTTTCAACTGGGTTGGATCTCAGTAACCATGGGTACCTTTCATCAGATATATGTCCCTTGGAGTACTCATATTCACGAACCATGGATCTGAGTTAACATCCTGAATTCAAATGTTCTTCTGGACCGCAAACAACAATGGGGGGAATTGTCTTTCTCACCCTTTAGCTGTGACCACAAAACCACTACCCACTATATCCCCATTTGCCTATTTCTGCTCAGGATGTGCTTGTGATTAGATTGGGTGGAGTTAAGAGGCCTATTTGCATTTCTTTAGGAAGCCCAGGGTGCTTTGCCCAGTCCAGACCAGTGTGTGTGTGTTTCTTCCTAGTTGAAGCAGCTTTGCTCTGTGGAGCTGGAGGATGAGAAGAATGTGACTGTAACCCGCAGAGCTGTAACCCTGTGAGGTGTTATGCCCCGGGTAGATGGAAGAGTTTGAACTATCCCTGGGGTGGTGTGAGACTCGAGGCCTCTGCGGGCATAGACTCCCATCTGTAATCGCTGGGAGAGCTTATTTCCATGGTGTTTTTGCAGGATCTGTGGGGTTATATGCAGAAGGGGAAGGAGGTCTTGAGGGTGTTGGTGGAGCTGATCTGCAAATAGGTTGTTTTCCCACCTGAGTTGTGTTGTTTGTGCGAGCAGGCCCAGTAGGAGGAGAATGTGTAATGGTAGTGGTGCCGAGCGAGACCGGAGTGGAATGAATTGGCTAAGGAAGTAGTTGTACCCCACAAAGGAAAGCCATGGGGAGATGCTCACAGCTCCTTTCCTCTGCTTGAGTCTGGGAAGACAGCGTCATGATCTCACCACTTACTGTTTTTTTTTCCCCCAATACTTTTGACATTTCTTGGTTGAAATCCTTGATTTGTGTGTAACGAATGACCTGTGTCACGGTTTTCTAAATCCTAAATCTGTGTATGTCTTTTTTTCTGCTTACTTTGGATTTAATTGGCTCTTCTTTTTTCAGTTTCTTAAGGTGTGCATCTATCTTTTAATGTGTGGGCCACAAACATGTTTGTTTCTGTCCAACCCAGGCCTCTCCGATGTTTTGTGTCTGAACATTGCCCACCTCGTTTCATCTTCTGGGCATTCTGTGAGCATCAGACTGGTCGCTTCTGTCCTGAGGCCAGATGGACCGTAATCTGGAGGGAGGGGAGGAGGCAGGTTATTAGAGGAAGATGAATTCTATTTCCTGTCTCTTCAGAGGCATGGAAAATCACTCTTGCATGGCTGCGAGCGTCACTCGGTGCCAGGACTGAAGGCTCTTAATCTGATCTTTTAACACCGGCTCTCTGTGTGACAGTCTCACTGCCAAAACAGCAGCTGCGGCATTAGAATTTATTTTAAAACGTTTTTATTTAAAAATGAAATGATTGTATTTAGAAAAAAGAAAAACATTCCCTGAGGACTAGTACATATAAGGTACAAGACAGTGGTTGCAGGGCTTTTTTTTGGAAATTTGATGGGAATGAGAGGTAAATTCCCATACTTTCAGAAGCCCGTTTTTAATTTAGCCTCCGTGTGCTTGTTAACGTATCTGCTTAATAGTGCTTACGGTTAGTATACCACATTTTCTAAAATTTAAAAATTATGCATATAATACTGAATGACAGCTATTAAATAAATTTAGTTTTTAGTGCCAGACTTTTTTTTTGGAAGTAAGCTGTGTAATTGTAGTTCAGAAGTACTTAAAGTATGTGTATTGCAGGAAGCAATCACAGGAAAAGATATTTTCCTGGTAGATTTCACAAAAACATTTTTTAGAGTTATAGCTAGTATATATTTTAATGATGTGCCTGTTGCACTTATATGTGACTAAGACTTCAGAAGTCCCAGGCATTAGACAAAGATAATTGCCAACTTTTGTCATTAAAGCGATTATCACATATTTCTTTTTCCTCTTCTTTTCTTTTTTTTTTAAGGGAGGGGTGAGGCACGCAGGTGGTGGGGAGGGGCAGAGGAAGAGAGAGACTCTGAAGGGGCTCCACATTCTGTGCCATGCCAGACACAGGACTCAGTCTCGCGACACTGAGATCATGACCCGAGCTGAAGTCAAGAGTCAGAGGCTTTACCTGTGCCACTCAGGCACCCCTCACATATAGTTCTAAACATTTCATAGGATCCCTAATACCAGAGTTTAAAGAAGCCTCACGAGCGAGTCCTCGCCTGTCTGAAGCTCTTTTTTTCTCCCACTTTCTTTTGGATTTTAGGAATGGATAAGACTGATCTGTATTCTGTTGCCGTCAGGTTTCTTCTTTAAAAGGCAAATCTCCATGTAGTAAGTGGGAAGTTCTTCTCCTTCCTGCTTTGGGTCTCCTTTGCAGGAGAGAAACTATAAATAATCAACTCCCTGTTGGCAGTTCCAGAAGCAAGAGATGCCAGAATGATGACAGTTGGATCTGGGTCGAGTCCTGGCCTCCCTGTTACAAATTACGTGGCTTACTGTAGCCAAGTAAAGTCAGGTGACCTTTTTAGCAAGCGATTCGCCTCTGGAAGCCTCAGTCTCCTCATCTGTACCTGAGGTTAGGTGCAGCGTGCGATGCATACTTGGGATTGCATGCGTGCAGCGTAGTGCACAGTAAGCCCCCCTTGATGTTGGGTCACCACAGTGCCTGCTGCCGCGGGAGCAGCAAAGCTCTGAGAAAACCTGGAACCAGCCCTCCTGGCCCTTTTTACTCATTGCCTTTGGTTATCTTCCTCTTCTGTGTCCTTCTTGTAGAGGAAAAAAGTGTAAATTAAAACCGAAGTCAGGGCTGTGAACTAGCTAAAAGTGTCAGTAAGGTTTATTTGGTGTCCCCAAGGGTGATTTCTCTTCTGGCCCCAAAAATTAATTTTCCAGCTTAACAAACAGCTGTCTCTCCCCAACCAACAAGCAAATATTCCAGACGGGGACAGCCCTTCAAGGTGGTCAGCCTGTAGAGCTGACCTCCAGAGGAGCAGCGGTTTGGGATGTGGTCTGTGTTTTGCCCACGAAGCTATCTAGAAAAACAAACTTCTCAATCCAGTTGGGGACTGGCTCTTTTCCAAAAATCTGGTTCCTTAGCTGAAGTTAGTTTTGTTTTTACACGTAGTTTATGGATGGACTCTCTTTTTTCATCAGTGATTTCAGGATTTATCTTGTAGACCCTTAGACCTTATGAGGTCTCAGCAAAATTGAAGGATGCAGGTAAGTACTGACTTGCCTCCAGGGCCCCATACCCTCACAACCCCTGTTTCTTGTTTCTTGAGTTACTTAAGTGGAGGCAGAACTGCTTTATGGCTGGTGGAGGGGCCCTGTTGACTTGTCCTCCCAGACCCAAGGTGGAGTGATGCAGAGCCCCCAGCTTTAAGGCCTGGGCTTACCATTCAGCAGCTCTTTCTTCCTTGTATGTGGAAATACTGATTTTATAGGAAATGAAAAAGAACTTAAATCATTCTTTTGACCACATTTAATAATAGGCCTCTGGTCATTAGAAATTTTAGGGTGTAAAAGGGAAACTAAGAGTGAAATTTTTAAGCCTTTTATTTTTATTCTGGTTTTTAACTAGGGAAAAGAGAGTATTCCAACTTGAATGCTTTTTGGTGCACATTTAATTTGAACTCACAACTTGGTTTTTATTACCGTTAGCCTATCTAATGAGTAGAACCAAACAGTGTTTTCCTCTCGAATTCTGCGGATTTGTTTGGGTGTTTTCCATTGCATTTAAATAGTAGAAAATAATACACAAGTACATAATGGTGATGATATGTGCTGCTTTGAATTCCAGTTCCAATAGCAAGAATAGCTACGATACCTGACTTTCTATTTTGTACATGCCATAAATTTGGTCCTTTTAATTTGATGGAAAACAAACCCCTTATATGATAATAAGACAGGAGTGTGTCTCAAATGCCGGTTTTTTTCTTTGTTTTGTTTTTTTTTTTTGTACTTGGGTTAATATGGTACTGAGTTGCTCTGAACCACATTTTGCATGTATAGAATAATTGTAAAATGGAAGTTGAAAAATGTGATCAGTCACTTTCATATTGTGCCTCAGGGAGGAAATGAACAAAATACAGTGGTTACATGCACTGGTGGCAGTGTTCTCGCCTCATAATGGCACCAGGTTAACTCGTCTTATTGCTTGTTAACTTTGTAAGGAACCAATGGCTTGTGATAACATGGTTTGATGTAGGTGAGCTTGGCTGAAATCCCCAGAGATCCCCTGATAAGTATGCGGTGACACCCGCAAGACCGTCTTCAGAGATCGTTCATTAAATGCCAGCAGCCTTCACAGGACACGTCTGCGTTCCAGTCAGGGCCGTTTTGTCAGTGCTGGTAATACAATATGACAGTGCTGTATATCTACAGGATGTCCTGAAATGACTAATGCACCTAGATTGGGGCTTTCATGGATTTTGTCCCATTTTCAGATTCTCACATTGGACAACCTTTCATTTAAAATCTGTTTGTTTTTTTTTTCTTACAAAACTGAATGAGGCATCAGGGAGCATAATCCTGTCCCTTGTTCCGTGGTTTGGCCAGTTGACTTGTTTTATGGGACCAAGCATTTTAGTTACAGTTGCATTTTTGGCGAGATCCTTATGGTGGCATTATGGCCTGCTTGCCCTCAGCAAGTAAATGATCCTTAGGAGGGGGAACTTCTCCGCAGGTTTCAATGTGGGCCTCCTTTCAGAGGCAGCAATGCCAGCCCTTACCTATATGTGTCAAAAAAAAAAAAAAAATTAAGGTGCTTTTGAGAAACCTACTCATTTCTTTGACTTTCCGTTAGGCGATGATTGGATTATTGCTGGATTATTACTTTAAAATGCTTTAAGTAGATCTTATAATGTCTATTACGGTAGCCATAGCCGTGTGTGGCTAGTTAGATTTAAAATTAATCGAAGTTAGACAAGGTTACAAATTAAGTTTTCCAGTCACATTAGCCCCATTTCAAGTGCTCAATATCCACCCTTGTGTGGCTAGTCGCCACCAGATTATCAGCACAGATTTAGAACGTTTCCGACATTGTAGAAAGTTCTCTTCGAAAGCAGGAACTTGAGAGCTTATTGGACAGGTCAGGCAAGAATGCTCCATCCTCATGTGGGTGAGAGCAGAGACTGTGAGGCTAGATGGTCAGTGGGAAAAAGCCTTGCGCAACACTTCCCAAGCCTTAGTCCCAAGTTTCACAGCTAAAATTGTTTGGAAAACCTTGCATACATATTCACTCTCTGAGATTTGAAGCTCAGAGAAGACCTGCCATTTATTCACCAGGTATTAACCAAATTAAATGCGGTGGGTTTTTTTTTTGTTTTAATACCTGATTTCTTGTGGGACTGACATTCCTTAGGACCATTAGGAATGGCTCATTTGAATTTAAAGCTTATTTGGGCTGGTATACTTGGTAGAGTTGCTAAAAAACGCTGAGAAGGATTTTAGCCTGACTTACTGGGCATGGAGTGACACTTTCACTTAGATTTGACCTGCTTAGCCATCCCGGGAGTATTTTGTCTTATCACCTAGAGCACTGCGGGAGGATTGAGGAGTGGCCAGAGGATGAGTGGCCTAAAGCCAGTGGCCCGGGGATATTTAACCAGGAATAGAGAAAGTGAAAACAAACATCAGGCCATTTTCACGTACTTGAAGTTCACTCCATTGGAGGAGAATGTAGAGGCAAAACTGGATCCAGTGGGAAGGAGTTAGGAGAGAGGTAGCTTTCTAATCAATATTAGAGCCCATCATCCCCACATAAGAAAAGCTTGTGCATGAGGTTGTGAGTTCCTTCCAGAGAATATGATCCAGAGAGACTGAGGGACTGCTTGGGAGGGTATGACAGAGGAAACGCAACTGTTGGATATAGTAATGGCTTCTGGTCTGTGGCTGATACTACAAGGCCACCCTCCCAGTCCGTGCAGCCAAGGCAGCGGTTCGAAATCTGTAGGCTTTTGGGAAGGTAGAGAGTCTTGTTGGTCAGTTTGTAGTTAACAGTGTTTGGGGCACTACTGCCATTTGGGTCTCCTATTCTAAGGCCTTGACTAGTTCTGAGTGAGTGGCTTTTTATGTATATGTGGCTAATGAGTCCTGTTGAGCAGGAAGGGCATTTGGCCCAAGTTCAAGTTTATCTTTCACTCTGGAGTATTATGTTAGTCTTCTACCTGTTCTCCCTCCTGTCTGGCTCATCTCCCTGTCATCCAGTTTCTTCACTATTCTCTACTATCCCAGGTCTCTCTTACCAAAATGCAGAACTGGTAACACTCAGCTGCTTTAAAATTCCTAACAAAAATTTTGCCCACCTGGGGCCATCTGGGTGGTGCGGTCGATTAAGCGTCTGACTCTTGGTTTCTGCTCAGGTTGTGACCTCAGGGTCATGAGATCGAGCCCTGTTCAGGCTCCTCACTTAGCTCAGTCTGCTTGAGATTCTCTCTCCCCCTGCTCCTCCCGTTCATGCGCGCTCTCTCTCTCTCTCTCTCTCTCTCTCTCTCTCTCTTTCTCTCTCCAGTCAGTCTTTAAAAAAATGTCTTACAAGGATAAAGTCCAAGTTTTCTACACATCATGCAGTGTTTGGCCTCTTCCTGCCTTACAGATTTCACTTCCGCTAGTCCGACATTCTAGAGAGTATGCCCAGGCCATACCCATGTGACTTTGGGCTCTTGCCTTTGTTGTTCTTTTTGTTCTTTTTGTGACTACTTCCACTTAAAGTTGCGCCTGTGTGTTTTGCCTTGCCCGAGAAGACTTTCATTCCCACCTTGCTTTGTCTCTCCCAACTTTCCCCCTTAGCCTGTTCTTTGCAGCCATCCACACTCATTCTCTTCCTTGACAGACAAACACCAAGGACCTGGCCCAAGCTCTTCTCTCTGCCTGGGATTCTTTTCTCCTTGCTTCATCCAAATAACTCTTGCACATCCTTCAGGTCTCGGTTGTTGGGTCAGCTTCCACAGGGAGTCTTCCCTCAGCCCTAAGATTCCATTAGCTATTTCCCCAGTAGGTGATTGCATAGCATCCTGTAATTTTCTGCATGGAAATTATCCTCCACTTGTGATGTTACTGGGCCTTGTGAGCATTATTCATTCACTGAGTGTCTTGTTCATGACTCTAAGTTCCTGCCACAGTTAGTTGGTGCACAATAGGTTCTTAATAATTAATTGAATGAATGAATGAATGAGTAAGAAAACAAAACTTTTCCTGATGCTTCAGGAAGTATGCTGGGCATTCCTTCCTATTATCTCCCCTAGTATTATTTTAGGTCCTGCTTTGCTGTATAGTGTAAGATGCTCTATGTCTGGGAGTTCCTTTTGAGGAGTAGTGGCCATTATCCTAAGTGCTTACTTTTTCATGTCATGTGTCAGGAACATTAAATGTTGTTCATTATAAAAATCCTACTTCATTCTATACCTCTGCCTTTACCCAGTACCTCTTTACTTACCCCTATCAATAAAGTAGGTAGTGGTAGGAGGGAGGTAAGGGAGGGGGGTGGGTATGAAAAAAAAATTTTAAGTTGTAACGTAGAGGTTTTTTCTTGTTTTTATTAAAAGTACTACATCTGTTGCCATGTCCTAAAGTATTGGCATGGCAGGTATGGGCATTGTCATCTCTTCCCCAAAACATACATTTTAAATACCTGTTTTACATGTATTAGTGGTTTGTTAAGGTCTGTTTCTCAGCAGGCTTTGTTGGACTTATGACTTCTATCGTTTCAGTCTCTTTCTTGCTGAAAAAGTTATTCTCAAAACTTTAGCTGAAAAATGCAAAAAATAATTTTATGATGAAAGTTAAGTAGGCAAGTGCTTTAATGTGTAGAATTTCATTTTAATGCCCCCATCTATGCTGTATTCCCTAAATTACAGTTTTAATTGAGATATAACTTACACATCATAAAATTCATTTGTTTTAAGTGTATAATTCAGTGATTTTTAGTAAATTTACAGAGTTATGCAACCATAATCCCATTACAGGGTTGTTTTTTGGTTTTTTTTTTTTTTAAGATTTCCTTTTTTAAAATGATAAATCTTAGTATTTTAAAGAATAAATTATTGGGCTTTCCTCCCCACTTCCAAGTCTCAGTTAGAGACCCCCCCACTCTCACCTTAGGCTTATTGATATATTCTTAGTAGCATTTTATTTGGTGATGCTGGTAGAAAAAGTTCAGTGGGAGCCCCTATGTGAGGGAGCAGCTTGAGCAGTAAACGACCATAGGACTGTTGCTTTCTTCAGATTGGGGCTAGAGTGACTGTCACCACTTGCAGTGAGGTGGCAGAGGGGAGAAGCAGGAAGTGGGAGAGGAAATGAGATGCAGGGTGGAGTGGGAGGAGAGGAACAGATGGGGAAGGGGAAGAAAAGGGGAAGAGATAGCAGACGTAATGGGAAAACCATCAGGGTTCTAAGGAGATGTGAAAAACTTGCTATGTTTTCGGAGTCAGTTTTTTTGTTAAAATTGGAAATGGAAAAAAATGCCACCTTTGGGTCAGTTTGAGGATTTGGGGCTTCTTCATCGAGTGTTTTTTTCTTCGTTGATTTGCCCCTTCTTTCCTGGGGTGTGCTGCTCCTAGTGTTACTGAGCGGCTGAGTGAGCAGGGTCAGGGTGTCTCTGGTGCTTTCAGAACACACTGGGAGGAGGCATTCTTTGCCTTAGGGAGCTTCAAGCAGCAGATGATTCACAGTTGTAAGCAGAAATAGGGAAGTAAAATCCTGAACTACAGGTAGAGTTTAGTCGTGGTGTTAGCCCATGGCCACTACCATGAGAGGAAACGAAGGAGCTGAATCATGACTTCCATTGTCATTTTAGCAAGAGTTTCTGTAGGAACATCAGATGTCAGTGTTCTGGTTCGCTGCTGTGTTTCTGGTTTTCTTAGTAAATGCACTTCATTTTAATGCTGAGCCAGAAAGATACCTCTCTGCCCTCAGGCATCTTTGCCCATCTTGGCAGTTGGAGCCCAGGTTATGAAGCAAGACTTGAACAATCTTCATGACAGAAAGGCCCTAACTAACTAGCTCTATTTTCTGCATAGTCTGTCTTAGAGAACTGTTCTTTGAATATATAATATAAAGTAGGAGCTATTTCACTAATATGGAAATATTTCAGTAATATACAGAAATTGGACCCAATAAGAACTTAAAAAGGCTTTTGTTGAATGAATTGAGTGCATGAGTGGAATGAATGCTATGTGTGTTCGATGTGTGCTCCTGTGGTCCTTTTGGCTTTTCAGTTTCTTGAAGTTTTGAGCAGCCGTTATTGAATGTTAGAAAGTAGAAGGTGGAAAATCCATTACCAGTTTCTGTCCATATACTCACTTTGAGTATTAGAAAAATCCCAGTCGTCTTACATGTTGTCTTTTTTCCTCTGTTGTCCAAGTACTGCCATTTTTCACTACTCTGACAACTAGATTGCTTTAAATCTAAACATGAACTCTGCCTTTGTAGGTCAACATACTGGTTAGGGTAGCTTCGAGGAGCAACTGCTTTACTGGTCACTTTATTGAGCATGCCTCTCTGTTCCTTCTAATGTCTTTATAAATCTTGAGGACTTTTACTTTCTTCAAACAGAGAAGGAAAAGAGTTATTTCACTTTTGGAAATATTTTATTAAAGAGTAAGAGAATGGACAGAGATGTCTAGAAAGACTTTCAGGGCACCTGGGTGGCTCAGTCTGTTAAGCTTCTGCCTTCAGCTCAGATCAGGATCTTATTATGGTCCTGACGTCTGGGCTCCCTACTCAGCGGTGAGTCTGCCTCTCCCTCTGCTCTGACCCCCTGCTCTTGTGCGTGTTCTCTCTCTCTCTCTCTCTCAAATAAATAAAATCTTAAAAAAAAGAAGACTTTAGGATTGTTTCTTAAGCCCAATTGAAACTCTTGCAATTAAAAAAAATAAAAATCAAAGGTATCTACTTCAATGTTTGGAGTTTTTAAAAGCTCAAAATGCAATGATCCATTTGACATTTTTCTTTCCATTAGATTATAGGCACAAAGTACACGTTTCTATTAGGAAATCAAGGGTGAAAACACCACATGTGGATAACTAAAGCAGTTTTCTTTTCCACACTCCACACCCCACCCTGACCCTACACAGCTGGGAGGTGGAAATATTGGTCATCCTAGTTAATCGCAGTTACTGTGTATATTTGAGAGTTTGGGAATATAATACCAGGTAGCTCAAGGGGAATTTCATATATAATTGATGGCTTAGCTTTTTGTGTGTATTAAGCAATATGCTAGCTAAGCTTCATTTTCACTTCAATCAGTGGAGAAAGTTAGCTAACATATCTCAACTGAGCTCACTCAAAACAAGATTCTTCCTAGCCACACAGAGGAGTGCCTGTCTCATAGCACGGTCTTTTTTCTTTATTCACGAAACCTAGTTGAAAAAAGTCCAAAGGAGACATGTATTAGACCAAATTCGAGAATGTAGATACTAGAGTATTCAAGTATATTTAGTTGAGGAGTGCCTGAGTGGCTCGGTCGTTAAGCATCTGCCTTCGGCTCAGGTCATGATCCCAGAGTCCTGGGATCGAGCCCCACATCGGGCTCCTTGCTCGGCAGGAAGCCTGCTTCTCCCACTACCATTCCCTCTGCTTGTGTTCCCTCTCTCTCTGTGTTTCTCTCTGTCAAATAAATAAAATCTTTAAAAAAAAAAAGTATATTTAGTTGAGAATAATATTTATATTTGGGGGTACTTGTGTATGCAGTGATGTATGTCTAGAAGGAGCCTCCTTGCAGTGACTTCTGTGCTACTTCCTGTTTTAAATATTACATAAATTATCAATACTCCGTTCTTGCTTTATTCTCTTTAGAACTGAATCCTGGGTAGAGGCAGGATTTTCCTATTCTATCCATCCTAGTTTTTCCAGAGGAAAAATAAATGAAACTTGTAGGTTTTAGTTTTCTATTGCAGGTAAAAAAAAAAAAACACCTGAAGTTCTTTGACTTTACTGCTAGTGAAAGTTGGACATCTTTAATCTCTTTTAAATATGCAGCCCTTCATGACAGGAATTAAAACATGAACACTTTCCACATGTTCAGAAGAAAATAAACGTTTAATTCTAAATGGCCTTCTAGTGCTTACTGTAACAACAATCAGGAGAAGTTTTAAAAATAAATACTTCCAGGAAATATTTTCAGAATTTTTATGTAGATGTCAGAGAAAAGGGGGTACAAAGAAAGCAGGTGGGGGTTGGATTGTGTTATGTTTGCTGGTATCAGTGGAAGATGCTGGGCCACAGTGCACCACTGACATCAAAGTAAAATTTAAGCTGCTTCTACCAGTTGTAGGGCTGCAGTTGGATGCCCAGTTACTTCTCTGCAGTAGAGACCCAAATGTACCCTAGACATTCAGTCAGCCACCACCCGGGGCTTTTATTTGAAATATGGAGACCCCTAAACCCTGTTTTGCATGTAATTGAAGTTAGAGGACGTGTTAGGAAAAGCTGTTCTTGACTGACTAGAAAGCAAATAATTGTATTCTGTTTCTGATCTTCATTTATAGCACCAGCAACAAGTGGTGCAGGCTGTGGAACGGGCCAAGCAGGTGACCATGGCCGAACTGAACGCCATCATTGGGGTACGTGGCCTTTCCATTTTAGCTCTGATCTTAGTGTGTGTCATCCGCTCGCTTGCTCTCTCTTTTTAAATTTTGTTCCATCAAAAGGGCAAAAAGCAATAGGGGACCGCAAAGTGAAATTCGGCACTTTGCCTTCTGTCTCATGGTCTCATGTGAAATTGGATGGCTACCTTAGAAGCTTTGGATCACATTCTCGCCAATTCCAGTTGACATGTTCCCAGAAATTCTCCCCTAAGGAGACCAGACAGTCATTTTTCATATTTCTTTTCTTTGCAATCAGCTCCTGTTGCTGACCTAGGTCTGGGGGGGAAGAGGGGGGAAGATGAAGATTGCCCTGATGGTAAAATGATCTGATTTCTTTGATCTTTCTGCAAATACAGAGTACCTTCATACCATTTTTGGTGAAATAAAATGTACATTTTTGTTATCTCTCAGCTACTCTTCCTCCTCTGTGACGAGTGGTTCTTTAGGGCTAGTGTCCATTTGTAGTAGGAATACTAGATGAAAGGTGTACCTTTTGGCAAAATCAGTGGCCTAGTTAGGGAATTAATTCTTCCTGGTAGTGGTAACATTAATGTTGCATAGAAATCCTGCTGGAACTCAGGTTTGGGCAATCACTCCAACTCCGCTTAGATTTTTGTTCTCCCAGATGAAGGTAACAAGCAATAAAATACGGTGCTAAAACTTAAGGGATAATAAAGGTGAAAAATCTTAGCTGAAAAGAGCACAATATCACATCTGTATTTATGCAGCTGGTACAAGCAGTTCCTTAGATTATTCTAATGAAGACAATACAACTATACTTTTCTCTCTCTGCCCCCTCCCAAATACTTTCTTTTGTGTATAGATTATACACAAAAGTCTTTTCTCTTTTTTCCCCCCTCGGTGTATCAAACACACTTTGAAATGCTAATTATTCCATTTACTTTCATTAAAATTCAAATTGCTGAGTGAAGATGCGGATAAGGGTCGCCTGATAATCAATCTGAAGTGAAGATATTGCTTCAATTATGCCTCCATCCTTTAACAAGGAAATCACAGCTCCGGGATGACTGGCGGTGCTGGTGGAGCCGGCGTCTGATTGTGGCTTGTTTTTTAATGGGCTATTTTGAGCTCTTTTGTGGCCCTGTGACCACAAGAAAATACTGGTAGTAAATTGGAAGACATCATAAATGGGAAGGGGCAACCTTTATTTCCTCAGAAGTGCGCCCTTGGAAAGAAGGCGGAATCAGAACCAGGCGTGTAGACACTTCCTATGCTCTGGGGGTGAGGGAGAGATGAGGGGTGAATATATTTCACAAGTAGTTTTTATTTTGTAGAACTCTAGAAAATAGCAGCAGGTTCATTTTTTTTTTTTTTTTTAAAGTTGACAAAGCTGTAATTTTAGAGTTAGTTATATATGTCTGTTCCAGCCGTGTTTGCTTGAAGCCCTCGTGTTCACGTTGGGATGTATTTTGGTTACCAGACCTCCCAAGGTCACCAGGGATAGAACCTGCATTTCTCACCCATCACACCAGTGTCTGCTGTTGAAGGAGAGAATGTGTGCAGGAGGACCGATAGGGGAGCGTGCTGGGTCATTTCTGGCTTATTATTGTTCACTGTTTGTGTGAACTGCGAAAACACAAGTATCCATCCTACCGGACTGCCAACCTAGGACTGGTTGGCAGCCGGTTCTCCGGGAAACAGAAGTCTGTTTTGTTTCTTTTTCCAGTCTTATTAGTTACTGTCTGTACAGAGGAGAGATTAATCTAAATCAAAACCCCATTGTTTTATGTTGGACGTTTCTTCAGAATAGGAGGGAAGATCTAAAACTCAGAATAGGTTCCCTTCCCTTCACATGTCAAGTATATTTTTAATGCTGTTTCATATCTATTTGATTTTACACACCTTATTTTGAATGGGATGGCAGATTGCCTTTTCTCAGGGAAAGGATGATGTATAGACTGTAGTCAGGTTCCTGACAGACATATTGTGTATATGTGGATTTAATTATCAAAATCTAGCCAATTTATTTTTGTGACCTAAAAAACTTATCTGAAGAACTCACTCGGTAGCCCCACATGCTATCAAAGCAGCACGTGTGCTGTTTGTGGGTCTGGTGGGGATTCCAGATTATTGGGGTCTGGGCAGGAAATGGAGTCACAGTCACACAATCTGACTGTTCTGAAGAACAGATTGCAGAGATAGAAAAACAAACCCGGCAGTTTTAGGGAGCCACAAACCAAGTGAAAAAGAAGAGCCCCATTACATACTCACTTGATAACATTCCTGTCCTGCTTTTCTCTGTGGTGCGTGGTTTTTGTCTCTTTCAGCCCCGGTGATGCCTTCTGTCTAGTAGTTTTCATTTGTAACATGGTGGAATTTTCAATGCCCCTGCTCTTCTGTGTCTCCTTAAGCATGACTGTGTTGTGAGGTGGTACCATTTTGACTTGCTCCTGAAAGTGATGAGGGACCAATTTTAGATTTTTTTGTACTTGGTTTTGGGAATGGAGTTGGCCATGATTTTTTCCACTGAGGGAATGAAAAGTTTCCTCCCGAGAGGCAAAGACCCATCTAAAGCCTTCGAAAATAGACCTTCATTTGTTTATCACTACATATGTATCTGTTTTATATGTATGCACACCATCCAGACAAGCGCAAATGTTCCCAGATTTAATGAAATCTGATGAAGCACCTTTTTAACTCTGCAATATTATTCTACCTTCATTGGTAAATGAGCCAAACCAGTGATCCATGCAGTTTAAATGCAAAATGCTGAAGTGAGCCTGAAACCTGGAGAGGCGGCTTGTTCTCTTGACAATAAGCTAGTTGTGTTTAATGGAATGAAACACAGTTATAATGATTTCTTTCACAGGTCATGTTCAGTTTAAAACTGTTGATAGATTGAAATAAGTTAAATATCATTTATCTTTTATTTATAAGGAAAAAACCTAGGAAAATTCCTGCATCGTATTCTATAGTCAGTATTTTGTGTGGTGTTTTGAGTTGGTCATATCTCACATTTCCTCGAAGCTTTCCCGGAGTTCCCCAAATGGGCTGAGGGAATGTTATGTATCTAGTTTGATCTTGTCATGTGTCCTACTAGCCACTGTGTTTTTAAATTAGAATCTCTGCGAGATCACACTGTTGGAACAGCACACAAATTGTAGTTTTAAATCAGTAATATGATCTAATTAGAAATGATGTTTTCATTTCCTGTATTATTAAATTGAGTCATCTGACTATCTTAAAATGCTTTTTAAATCCATTACACTATATAATCAGCACATGCTGTGTGAATGTGGTTATGCTTAATAAAGGAGACTGGCTTGGAACCTCATAAGAATTTCACTAAAGAAGCCACCATTAGGGAAAAAAAAGTTTTGTCAGTATGAACACTGGAAAAGAAAATGTTTGGCTTGTAAAAATAGAAAGTGGGGTTCCTTTGGATTTCCCCTCCACCCTCTTTTTTAACCTAACTCTTTGAGGGGGAAAAAAAAAAGGTAGGAATAGGCATTAAAAAAAAAAAACTTAAAAAAATTCCTTAAGAACAGGTATGCCATGGTGTTTGTAGGAAAAAAATGCAGTTTAGCACAAGAAATGCTGAACCTCAATTTTTAGCAGTGACATTTTAATGATAGGAAGTCTGCAAAATTATTTGCCATCAATTGTGAAGGCAATAACAAGCCTTGGTGGTTTTTCACACTCTCTGTGTTAAGTGCTTTCAGAATGACAGCGTAAACTGTGTTAGAGAACTCCAAGGAAGTAAAACTGATTAAAATGTTCATGCTTGAATGGTGCTGATGGAATAGTTCATTTGGACTTTCTCTACCTCCTGCAGCTCAAGCTGAAATATTAAAATTCAGTGGATTTAAATCTCTCTCCTCTCAGCTCAGGAAAAAAACATTACATTTTAATAGGTTTTAAACCCATAATTCATTGGTTTGGAGCAGCACTATTAAATCTATTTAAATATTACTTGTATTACTAAGGAAATGATTTAAATGACTTTGCCTTTACCATCCTATGTGTTTGAGTTAGTTTAAAAAAAGGAAGACAATACCTTCAGGGGTTTTTTCTTCCTCTTAGCATTTTGTTTTATTGTCCTTGTCATATGATTGGCCCTTAAATTACACACACACACACACACACACACACACGCGCGCGCGCGCGCGTTCCAGATTGGCATTTTGGCAGAGGGTCTTGCGGTATGACAGTTTGAAAATGTATGTCCCTCTTTTTCCATTATGGATTTCAAAACTGTCATTTTAAGTTCCAGAAGCATTTCGATACGCCATTGTGGTAATTTTTCTTGTTGTCTTTGTAAACTAATCAGTCATTAGACAAAAAACTGTACAATACAAATATATAGGTATTTATAAAAATGTGTGTGTGTTCCTGCCTATTCTGTCATAGCTTCCAGTAACAGAAAATTTGAAATACAATAAAAAATGCTTCACTTTTCTCAACAAAAGCAAAAAGATATTAAGTATCCAAGAGCCACATTTTCATCCCACCTCTATTTGCTAATAAAGGGCTTGCTAGAGGCATTGTTAATTTTGCCGTGGTGGTTGTGCTATGGTCCTCGTTTGGGCGCAGGCATTCCCACCACACTGAAGGAGTGGCATCCCTCCTGGGCTACCGCATTCCCGCAATTCCTTCATTCCCCTCGGCTGCCTGTCTCTCCTGGCCCTGGCCAGTTCAAGGTGTTTCCCCAGGCCTCACAGCACCTTCAGCCACACAGGAGAAGCTTTTGCATTTCCAGGTGCTCTTGGTGGGGAATCCACCCTTCACCTAAGCCTGAGCAGTGTGAAAGGGTGCAGTATTTACACCTCCCCGAGTGGGGTAATCTGGACGCACAGGCAAACAGAGAAATGACACCCCCTCGTGCCCCATTTGGTGGTTGATTTTGAGGTGCTTTCTTCGTTGCTCCATAAAGGGTCCCGGCAGGACAGAGTTCCGGCTGGTGGCCCATGGCAGTCATTGACTCAAAGTTACATCCTTGTTTTGATTGTCTCCATCTTCCCTGATTCACTGTCCCTCCGTCTCAATCCTGTCCCGGGATCATGAAATTACCTGCAGCCAAAGCCCTGTATCTCTACTTTGGGAAGAACTAGGAAACTCAGGCTTTGGCCCCACACTCTTCCAGGGGATTTTCTGATATAGGTAGGGCAGTTGTATTCAGGTGCTGGGATCGTGGTGGTGTGTTTTTGGACATGAGTTCTACACATAAGACATTTTTTCTTTAACAGCTCAGCTGTTACATTATTTTTTAAATAAATACTTTCCCATAAATTTATAGGTGAGCTTCTCTTTCTTTTTCTTCTCCCAACTGATACATAATATAGACTAAACTTAAAAACAAGCTGTGGAATAGATTTGTGTTGCATCAGAGATCGTTACTCCACCTTTGTGACTGTCTTTATCAGACAGTGTGCCTGGGGTTTAAAGGCTTTTTGAGATATGCTGGCCCCTGGCTACACTGGCTGGTCACTGGGTGCACGCAGCTTGCTGGGATAAAGGCTGGGGAAGGAGGCTGCTTTTCTGCAGTTGTAGGGCTTTGCGCACCTGCTCTCACAACTATGATCAACCCATAAGGGCACATAAGCCAACGCAGTCTTCCATCCTAAATCTGCACGTTCCTCTGTATGTTGATATGCCTGCCCCTCACTCTTTTTGCTTTGTTTTTAACGGATTCATTTATTGTGGATCAGGGGGCTACGTTATTGAGTGATGCAGTCATAATCTAATCTTTGTGCTACAATTTGATGAGGCTCTAAGAGGCAGTAATTTCCCTTCTCTCATAGCAAAGACTCTCATATATTTAAGTAATTTTTTGTCTTAGCCCTGTCTCCACTTCAGAACTCCCTAAGAAACCTAGGTAAAGAACAGGATTTCTAATTTGTATTTGTGGTGTATACTCTGTTAAGTTCTGTTACATAGCTTTCCTAGAAGAAATTTCTAGAAGCTAGTCAGTTTTCCTTTCTTCCTTCCACCCCCCTTCCCTCCTTCCTTCCTTCCTCTCTTCCTCTCTCTCATCCTCTTTCTTTCTTCCTCCCTCCCTCCTTCTCCATTTCCCCTCCTTCCTTCATGTTCCCATCCCGAGGTACTACTCTTTTTCTTTCTGTTGAGGAAGGACCCCTTCTCTCTGTATTTCCATAGCTCAAGGTAGAGCTCAGCACCAAGTGTGACAAGAGTTGCAGAATGTGCCTGGGTGGGTGCATCTGACTTAGTAAAAGGCCTGTGGGCTTTGCGCTTCCACTGCTAAGGAGAGGTGGAGTTTCCCAGGTCTGTGATCTGTGCTTTGATCATCCCAGAGCACATCGGGCCGAGCCTGTGTAGGGATCCAGGGGTCTGGGTATAAGAGTTAACACAGGTTTCACTCAGGGCAGCTTGTAAGCTTGCACTTTGTTATCCCTTTGGTTAGCGGTTTGTTTTGTTTTTCTTTTTTGCATCCCTTTTCCTGATTCTCTTATTGACCTCTTGCCCTCAGTAGCCTGAGTTATAAGCAGCAGCAGCTTCCATGTAGCTAGACCCTCTGCTTTGTGTCCTTCGAAGCTGGGAGGGAGGGGGCAGGCTCACCCCAAACAGCAGCTCAGGAGTTTAAGGATTTAGGTTCTAAAAGGACTCTTGGTGTGTGTTCTCCTCAAAGTTCTCTAGGAGATTAGTTGGGGAATCTTTGACCTAAAAATACATTTATGATCTTAAGTGTTTTCCTCAGGTCCTTTGTGAAAAGGTTAGAACCTTTTAGCGAATGGTTAAAAATGATTATATCTACTCCTTCATTCATGCAGCAAATATTTGAATACCTTCACCAAGTCATATCAAAGGGGCACATTTTATGTTCTCTTTGAATGATACTTTAAACATCTTCTAAAGTGTATTCTGAATTGATCCTCAGATTACATCTGAATTATCTTGAAGAGTTTTGGTAGTCGTAAGCCTTATGGTTTTGCATTTTATTACACATAATCAACTTTCAATTTATACATTTTAATTTCGATAAAACTTTAGTTTCCAAGGACAACAGAACAGAGAGAGATAGTCGAAAACATAATAAAAATGAGGCATACATTTATGAATTTATATTTTTTGTATTTGGAATTAGGCATCTAGCAAGATACATTCATTATTGATATTCTGTATATTTCAAAAAGATTTATCGAGGTTATATAAGTTATATAAAGTGAAGTTGACTCTTTCTAGCATAGAGTACTATGAGTTTTGACAGCTGAATACAGTCGTGTAAACTACCCCCACTGTGGAGATAGAGAATATTTCTCTCTTGCCCTCCTCCCCAGATTCCCTTGTTCTGTGTCTTCAGTTCTTTTCCCTACACCAGCCTCTGGCACCTGCTCATGATGTTTTTTCTCCCAAAGTGAGCCTTTTGAAATGTCCTATAAAATGGAATTAAACACTAATCTAGCCTTTTGAGTTTTCATCTTCATTTAGAGCAATGCATTTGAGATTTGTCTGTGCTTACCTGTATTCCTAGTTCCTTTGTGTGAGTGAAAGATACTCTGTAGGCTAGTGCGTTTACTTCTTGGGACAGTTGGGTTAGCTGTAGCTTTTTGTGATTGTAAACAAAGTCCTAGTAAATATTAACATACAGATTTGTATAAGTTTTTGTAAGTGAATATAAGATTTCGTTTTTTCTGGGTGATTACCTGGAACCGGGATTGCTGGGTTACGTGGTTAGTGTATTTTGAAAGTAACTGACCTACTGTTTTCCAAAGTGACCGTATAGTTTTGCACTCTGACTAATATGCTCTGTGAGACAACCTTTGTTCCACATCTTCAGCAGCAGGCGGAATTGTAGGCTTTTTGAGTCGTTTGCCATTTCCGATTCGTCGAAGGTGGTACCCTTGTGTTTATGCATTTCCCTAACAGCTAATGATGTGATGAGTGCCCACGTGCTTACTTGCTGTCTGTCTGTTTTTTTTTTTTTTCAAAGATTTTATTTATTTGACAGCGAGAAACACAGCTAGAGAGGGAACACAAGCAGAGGGAATGGTAGCGGGAGAAGCAGGCTTCCTGCCGAGCAGGGAGCCCGATGCGGGGCTTGATCCCAGGACCCTGGGATCTGACCTGGGCCGAAGGCAGACGCTTAACGACTGAGCCACCCGGGCGCCCCTTGCTGTCTGTCTTCTTTGGGAAGTTTCTCCTCATATCTTTGCCCCCCTTTTTCCTAGAGTCAGTTATTTATTGTTAAGTTATGAGAGTTTAAAAAAAAAATACTGGATGTAAGTCCTTTGTAAATTTTGCAAATATTTCTCCCAATCAGGAATCTTTTAATCTTTTTTAAATAGTATCTTTTTTTTTTAAGATTTTTTTTTTATTTATTTACTTGATAGAAACAGAGGATTATAAGTAGGCAGAGAGGCAGGCAGAGAGAGAGAGAGGGAAGCAGGCTCCCCGCTGAGCAGAGAGCCCGATGCGGGGCTCGATCCCAGGACTCTGAGATCATGACCTGAGCCGAAGGCAGAGGCTTTAACCCACTGAGCCACCCAGGCGCCCCAATAGTATCTTTTGAAGAGCAGAAATTTTTAACACCGAGGAAGTCGGATATATGAATTTTTTTCTTCATGAGCCTTAACTTTTGGTGGTGTCTCAGTAATCTTTATCTCACCCAAGACCACAAAGATATTCTCCTAGCTTTTCTTCTAGAACTAATATATTTAGGCCTGTGATACAGTTTGCGTTAACTTTGTTTATGGTAGATCTAGTTTCTTTCCTTCTTCAGGTAGACCCTTGATTTGATGGTTCCAGCACGTTTGTTAAATAACTCCTTTCTCCTCTGAATTGCCTTTGCACCATTGTTGAAGATCTAATGGCTGTATTTCTGTGGGTTCTCTTCTGGATCCTCTTCTGCTCCATTAAACTGGGTGTCTGTTCTTTTGCCAATGACCCACTGTCTTGATATTTGTAGCTTTCATTATCGGTATTCCCCATTCCATTTTGTGCCTACTTTTTTGCCACTCTTTCCAATACCCCTCAGAACTTGGGTCTTCAATGGCCCTGTCCTAGAGACTGACTGATAGAAGAAGGGAAGGAATCCAAGCTCAATAAAAAACTTTCTCTCCTATCAAAAATGGTATCTGTTCTACGTCCAGACTGTTCTATCAAGTGTGACTCCACTTGCCGTCTCCCTCCTCTGGTCTCCAGCCTCCTCCTCACAGGGCTTCTTGTTGACACATTTGTCTCTGTCTACTTTATCCTTCCTGCAGCAGCGAGACTGATCTTCTGAAATACAACTTGGGTCCTATTGATCCCCTGCTTAAAACCTGTCTCTGAGGGCTGCCACTTTTGCTTAGAATGAAGCCTAAATATCTTACTGTGGCCTACAAATTTCTTCATGAGCTGGCTCTTTGCCCACCTCTCTGACGTCACATACCACTCATTCTCTTCATTTGACTGTATTTCACTGACATTCCCACACTGGCCTCTTCTCTCCCTGAGTCACCCCAGGCTGCTTCTTGACTGAGGGTTTGTGCATCAACGCTTCTGAAGGCCCACCCTCCATGTCCTGATTCGGTCTACCCTTAAAGTCCCAGCTCATGTCTCCGGAGAAAGGAGTTCCCTGATCTGCAGGCTTTAGTAGCTTTTTACCCAGTTCGTTCTCTGCCATATTAACCTGTTCTGTTTTTCTCACAGCATTTACCATTTATTTGTTCATGAATGCATCACACTGCCCTCACTAGCAAGTGAGATCTTGTTTACTTTTCCTGCTGTGGTGCCTAGGACAATGTGTAGTTCATCATGTTCAATCAATATTTGTACAGTAAGGACTCAGTAACTATTTGTTCAGTAAACATGCAATAATTTATTATGCTTAATAAATATTTGTTAAATGAACAAATACTCTATTTTGAGCTGTTTTTGCATTCCCTCCCCCCACATGCACATACAGTTTTGAGAGGAAGTTTGGACTGGTAGAACATCCACAATCCTGAGTGTCACAGTTTGATCTTAGGAATTTCTCACCTGTAGGCTGCATGGCTGGAGCAGATAGCCACTAAAGTATTCTCACTTTTCTAACATCGTATGCATTGTGTGGTTTCTAAACCTCTTCATTTTGGTAACTGTAGGGTTTTTTATTTTAAAACTAGAGGGCCTTTTGTGTCACAGTTATTTCTCTTGATTACATCCCTAGGCTTAGATTCTTTTCCCTCAACAGGTAAGTAAAAATATCAAATGTTTATGATATCTTTTGTGTCAATACTGTGTTTAATCTTCACATCAACTCCATGTGGAAGACAGTATTACTCTCCCAACTTTACAAAAAGTGAAACCAAGGCTCTGAAGGGGTAAGTAGTTTTCTAAAGGCCACACAGAAGGAAGTGGCAGAACGGGGTTCACACTTAGACCAACCTCAGAGCTCACACATTTAACCATTCTGTTACACTTATCCCTTATTTGTTCCCTCAACTCTGTTCTTCTTTCTTTTATACTAGGATCAGTAGTCTCTTTATCCCAAGATCCACTGTAGGATTGTCCAGTGTTTAGTGCCCAGAGCTGAGTGAGGGAAATGGAAATTGGGTGTGCCTGATGCACATACTAATTGGTTAGCCTGAGTTGTCGGAAGCGATTAGTTGCCTAGATCATCTGGCTACTTCTGACTCATACTGTGTTTCTCCCTGTCTGTTGTAACTTTCTCTCATATGTAAGAATCACAAGTTGTTACAAACACCACTTTTAAACCGAGGTACTTGGTATTTTAAGCCTACGCCTTTGGATCTTCTTGGATTTCATGCTTGGGTATTAGGCTGTCTATTAGCTCCCTGAAATGTTGACAAAATTATGGATGGGTGAAAGAGATACGTACATTTTCTAGAGAAGAAATTTTGGACTTAGTTTCACAAAAGGTCCCAAGACACAAAAACGTTTGAGCCTGTGTTTTATGGCAGTAGAACTGTGCTGGGTCCTGATGGGAAATAGTAAATTCCTGGTGGGATGCGTGCAGCTAGAAAGCAGTTGTCTGTAGCATTAAAAGGAGACATTGCTAGACAATTGTTCAGAAATCTGGAGATCAGGACTTTATACTGAATTTGTTTCTAAATACTGCCCAGGGGATGGGGGAGTTCCTTGAACTGTCGATGGTTTAAAAGACAAAAAAACGAACAAAAAACCCAAAGCTACACTTGGTTGATATCATCGTAGGTACTATGGAACATAAGTCAGCCGTTTAAACATTTAAGCTTTAACTGACAGTTCATGATAATGGCTGCTTGGGACGTTGTTTATATTAAGAGGAATTAACTGGAGCCAGCAGTTGCCTTCACATAGTTGTATTAAAAACAATACAGACAAGTCAGAGTTCCTTTAGAAACTTTATTAGTTTCCTGTTTATACTAGCACTCTTTAAAGTTCTGGGGCACAATGACAATTAAAAACCAGTCTCTGCCTCTTCGGTGCTCATGATCTCATGGGAGAGGTAGATCCAAAGATGGATAAATCATGTTAATATTAAATCACGAATCAAGCACTGGGGTAGCAGTTATGTAGTGAAAGCAGATGGTGTGAGGATAAGTGAATTATAGGCAGCAGTGGCTGAGAAAGGGACGCTGGTAGAGGAGGACCCTAGATAGAGGGCCAGTGGCCAGGCAAAAGCACATAAATAAGAATCTGTGGGGATTGCCAGTATATTTGGGGGAGTCCTACTTGAAATTATTTCATGGTCTTATGATAAGACCTTTCCTGCTTTCATTTCTCCATCTGGAGAAAGTCTTGTCCATTCTGCTTGTGAATAACAGCTGCTTCGTGGGGTGCACACTGCACTAGTCATGTGGGCCTAGTGAGTGATAGTTAACGCTATTCCCTACACACAAACCTTTCAGGGAAAACTCAAAGTGGTACATTCACAAACCCTTTTTAAGGCAGCTCCATAGCTGTTCTGTCCCTTGTGATTTTCATACATTATTTTCCCTTGGTAGATTTATAAAAAGGGGGAGAGTTTATCTGGGCACCCAGATTATCTTCTCCACAGGGCCAGTGCCACTGTGGCTCTGAAGCAGAGTGGCAGTCATGTATTTTTCCCCCCCCCTGGGTATTTCTGGGTTGACTATAAGCAATTTGTAGATGCATCTCTGTACAAACAAGTATCTGGGAGAAGGAACCGTTGTAAGGAGAAGTTTAAGCTGCTTCCAACTTGGATTAAAAGCTCAGAGGAGGTTTGGGGTCTCTTTCAGCTAAGAGCTTCAGACTAGCCTGTGAGCAAAGATAGATGTCGAGGCAGGTTTTGCAGATTGTTTCTTGCAGGCTGAGCCTATACCTCCTGCTGAGGAGGCTAAACCATCCAGGTGCTTTGTCCTCGCAGTTGGGCTGTGGGCCAGTGACCCTAACCAAGTCCCATGAGATATAAGGAGATATCTTTTTCCCCTTAACGGAAAGACCCAGAAAAAGAAAATTTCCCTCTTTCTGCATTTGAACCTGGTTGTGTGAGGATGAGTTAATGCTTGGAGCTGTGGCAGCCGTCTTCATGTGGAAATGGGATATGAGAGAGGCCATGAGAGCCAGAGATATGACACAAAACCTTGATATTGCCAGGTCATCTGACTAATCCTGGACTTGTTAAGTGAGAAATAAAAATCTCTTGTTACCACTTTGATTTGGGTATTCTATAACTTATTGAGGAGCTGTCTTCCAACAGGTATTTTGTAATACCATGGTGACTCCATATGTACATCAAAATTGGAAACAACCTAAACCTGAACCAAATGATTCTGGATCACTTAAGTGGACTCTCATATATCTATACAATGGGATATATTAAGCAGTCGTTACAAACAATGCAATCAAAGCATTACTTAAGGATATAGGGAAAAGTTTGATACGCACTAAATAAGAAAAGAAGAACTTCAAAGTACAAGATAGCGTGATGTTACTTGTGTTTTAAAATGCTTATATCTGATTAAAAAAATACTAGATGGACTTGATCATTGCATTAGTTTTTTTGGCTGGTAGGATTTTGCATGACTTTTAATTTCTTTATATTCTGCTTATTCATTACATACATGACTTCTAAAGAAGTTATAACTTCTGTGAACTAAAACTGCTCTATAAAAATAAGGTATTTAGAAAGATTACAAAGCAAAATTATATTTATAGGCCCATTCCTCCTCACTTCTGCCCCATCTGAGTAAATAGTACAATCCTCTACCCAGTCACTGGGGGCCTGGTGTTAACAAGATATCCTATCAGTTATTCTCATGCCCTTCTCTTTCCATAACCATGTCTTTTCTTGCTTCCTTGACTTATCTTCACTGCTTTTTACTCTTTACGACTTGTACTGCCACAGCTCTAATCCAGGTCATCATGAGTTTTTGGTTTGGGTCTACATTACCTCTCGGCAGGTCTCTCTCTCTTCATCTTGGGCACTCTCCCAGTCTCACATAAGCATTCTGTATTTTTTTATTTTTATTTTTTTTGAGAATGGAAGCAGAACTTTATTGTTCTTGGCTAGGGAGGAGAACTAGCGGGTGGTCGTGCATCTGAAAGTGGTCGATTTTCTGCTCCTAGAATTGCTGTTCTTATTCTCTTCTCTCTGCTGTTGTGTTTGCCGGCTTTTAGAGTGATTTTCTGCCTCTTTAGCTGGACTTCTGATTCCCGGGCTTTCTGTGCCTCCTACACCTCCGCCATCTTGCCTCGGGATCAGCATTCTGTATTTTAAACATTTTAAAATTATTTAATACTCTAGGGGTGCCTGGGTGGCTCAGTTGTTAGGCGTCTGCCTTCGGCCCAGGTCAGATCCCAGGGGTCTGGGATCGAGCCCCGCATCGGGCTCCCTGCTTGGCAGGAAGCCTGCTTCTCCCGCTACTATTCCCTCTGTTTGTGTTCCCTCTCTCGCTGTGTTTCTCTCTGTCAAATAAATAAAATCTTTAAAAAAAAAATACTCTAGCTTGCAATACTGAGTAGTCTTTATTTAAACCAATGGAATAAATACTCAAAAATAGATCCATTCATATACATCAGAGGGGTATGCGGATCGGGGGGGAAAGATGGCCACTAGTAAGTACTACTGAGGGGATAGTTGGTTATTTTTGTGGAAGAAAGGAAATTGGGTCCACCTATCTCATCATTTGCGGAAGTCAATCCAAAAAGCACACAGAAAACAGAACTTTGAAACTTTCAGAAAAAAAACAAAACAAAACAAGAAGAATCTTTTATCTTGGGGTAGAGAAGTATTTCTTAATGGGTCACAGAGAGCTGAAACCATAAGAAAAAAGATTGATGTTACCTAGTTAAAATGAAAAACACCCGTTCACCTAAAGGCATCCTGAAGAAGATGGAAAGACAGGCCTCAGAAACTGAGAGAAGATGCTGGCAACACATGAGCCAGCAATGATTGCAATCCAGCGTATATCCGTTCAGGACAAACTAAGTTCAATTTGAAAGACAAAAGAAAACCAGAAAAACTCACCACGGCCTAAAGCTCTCCTTATTCTTACATGAAAGTCTGAGTTCTTTTCTGTCCCTAATCTGATTCACCTATTTCTGTTCTACCATACTTCTCCCTTGCTCCCTGGGCTCCCACCGGATGTTCCTCTGCTTCCTTGGTCTTTTCAGGGCCTTTCTGGTTCTGGGCCTCTGGGTACCTGTTTCTCTCTTGCCTGATTCCTTTCTCCTAGCACTCTGCAAGGTGCTCTTATTCTCACCTTTCACGGCTCAGTTTAAAAATCACTTCCCCAGAGGGGCAGCCTCTTTTGATTCTTAGGAAGGATTGCTTACCTCTTAGGGTCAGGCCTCCCTCGTTAAGAAAGGCCCGCATGGGGCAGTGAGTGTCATCACTGGACTGGATGTTGGGGGCTTGTGCTTCATTCTTGATGCTGATAAAATCTGATTCACATGTGTGTGAGTGTTGGCCTATAGGATTCTAAAGCCCGTTTCTGCGGGGGTGGGAGGATTCCCACTCCACCAAGCAATTCGCTAACACCAGTTGGGTGTCCCGTAATTCAACTAAATTCTAATACTATCCATCTGAAGATAGCATCCTGCCTCAGCCCTGGAAGACATCTTCCCGCCACCACCACCATCCCCTCCTCTTCAGAAGCTGGTTGGCAGCCCAAGTTGTCATCCATGCTTCGACAGTTCCCTTCTTGGGTTCCATTAATTTGCTACAGCAGCTCACAGAACTCAAACATTTTAGTTACGAGATTAGCCATGTATTGTAAAAGGATGTAACTCAGGAACCAGAAGATAGAGTAAGATGATTTAGACAAAATATGAGGAAAGGGCGTGGAGTTTCCTGCCCTCTCCTAGTGCACATTCTCTCCAGCACTCTCTAGGTGTTGGTCACCCAGGAAGCTTCCCAACTCTGTCCTTTTGAGTTTTTATGGAGGCTTTGGCATGATTGATTAAATCACTGGCCAGTGGTAATGGGACTCAGTCTCTAGGGCACTCCTTTCCCCTGGGGGCAGAGTGGGGCAGAAGTTCTAACCCCCTAATCACAGAGTTGGTTCTCCTAGCAACCAGCCCCCAAAAGTCACCTCATTAACATTAACAAAAGGCACCTTGCTGCTCTTGTTTAGGAAATCTGAAGGGTTCTCTGTGCCAGAAATAGTGGACAAAGACTAAATGTATAATTCTTATTATAAATCACAATATCACAACCTGGTTCATTGTTTTTCGAATTGTGAGTCAGACTCAGGAGTGGGCAATGAAATCAATTTAGTGAGCCATCGTCAACATTATTAAGAAGTAGAGGAAAATAGAAAGTATTACAGGGAGTTACACATACTATTTGGTATTGTTAAAATTTTGTTTTGTTTACCTGTGTATTCTCTGCAGACACCTGCATGCCCACACGTGTATAGCATACACATGAGTTTTGTTCAAAATGTTGGAAAGCAGCTCCTCTTGGTGTCTTCTTCTTTTTTTTTTTTTTAAAGGTTTTTATTTATTTGACAGAAACACAGCGAGAGAGGGAACAGAAGCAGAGGGAATGGTAGTGGGAGAAGCAGGCTTCCCACAGAGCAGGGAGCCCGATGCGGGGCTCCATCCCAGGACTCCGGGATCATGACCTGAGCCGAAGGCAGACGCCTAACGACTGAGCCACCCAGGCGCCCCTCATCTTGGTGTCTTCTGAAATTCATTCTACTTTTGAAGGCCAATTGCAGAATTGCTGAAGAACCTAAAATAGGTTTTCTAAACAGCTTAACCTTTTAAAAAAAAACTCTGAAATAACTAAAGAACACTTTGCTGAGCAGGATCCCCTCACTTGGTGACTTTAACAACTAAAACAAAATAGAAGCATATATGTTTAATGTAAAATAGAAGATATATGTTTAAAATCTCTTTAAAAATTCTTTTTAAAGTTTAAACAAGTTTCCGGGAAATTTTATTTCTGTTATTCATTTGCTTAGAACTACCTTTCCTGGTAAACTTTGGACCAATTCAGAAAAAATTCTAACAGGATCTCTGATGGGAAGGTTAACATAATCAGATTTGGGGGATTTTTTCCCCGTCCTTTTCTTACCTTTATCACTTTGTGAGTTAAACTGCAAGTTAAGATAATAGAATTCTTGGCAGAGGAATCACAGAATTGCTTACTTTGCTTGTTAAGTGTCTTCCCTTTAAAGACTAGCCCAGGGACCTGGAGGAGTACAGAGATTTGTGGTGTTAGTATGGGAAACATCCTTGCAGTGATAATCTTTGAGTTGTTCTAAATGTAGGTTTTGCCCCTGTAGTAGATCTTGTTCATGTTTTAAGTCATTAGAGTGAGTTACAGATAAATTTTGGTTGAAAAGTACGTTCTTTTTATTCTTGTTTCTTACCATATATTCACTATTGGCTTTTGCTAGATGTATTTGTTAAAAGCAAGAACTCCTGGGGCACCTGGGTGGCTCAGTTGGTTTTAAGCCTCTGCCTTTGGCTCTGGTGGGCTCAGGCTCTCCACTCAGCGGGAAAGTCTAGTCTCTTTCTTCTTCTGCCTCTGCCCCCACTTGTGTGCTCACTCTCTCTCCCTCTCAAATAAATAAATAAAATCTTAAAAAAAAAAAAAAAAAAAGCAAGACCTCCTAATCTTTTATCCAGAAGGGCACATCTATTTTTCCATCCCAACAACTACCAAGAAGTAGAAAGAAGTAAAATCAAGACTGTGTACTCATCGCCTAGACTAAACCAGTTAACATTTTGTCTTTTGTGTGTGTCCTGAACTGTTTGAATGGAAGAGGCCATCATGATGATGGTTTACCTTGTGATACATCGGCGTGCATCTTCTATAAACAGGGGTGTTTTCCTATGTAAGGACGATACAGTTAATGCATCCATATACACAGTGTATTTTTTTGTGTTCCCAATTCTCCAGTCTGCAAAATGTCTGTGGTAGCACTTTCTCTTCCTATCAGTCCAATCCGCCCCCCCCCCCCCAATCTGTGACTCATACTCACAAATGTCTTTGTTCCTCGGTCTCTGCAGTCTTCTCTAAGGTAGAATAGTTCCCAAACCATTTACTTTATGACTTGGGCATTTTAGAGGACTCTAGACCAGTCTTGTGGCATGTCTCACAACCTCGATTTGTCTGATTGTTTCCTCATGTTTAGATTCAGGTTAAATATTTTTAGTAAAAATATTGCCTGGGTCCTGATGTATTTACAGTTGTATCACCTTATTGGTGAAACCTGGTAATCTGTGGGTTGATGCTTTGACAGTGAATCACTTGACCCGCAACAACTTCTTACCTGTTGGTTTTAGCCTTGGTTGATGCTATTAATACATTTGGAGTGGTGAAATGGTAAATATTAAATTCTTTTCCTTTTTAAATTAATATTCTGTAAAGAAGAACTCTCCCTGCCCTCTCATTCTCGTGTGTGGGTGTGGGTGTGTACTTCTGGATACCTTTTTCCGGTGATAGCAGTCACTGTTGATCGTTTATTATTTGCCAAGCCCTATGCTAAGGGTTTTATGTGAACAATCTCCCAGAATTCTCCCAATACCCTCGGGATAGATTTTAAAACTGTTCCCACTTTGTACAGGAAGACACTGAGGCCCAGAAATGTTAAGTGACTGGCTCTACCTTATATAGATGGTAATGATTCCAGCTTGGTGGCTCTGATGGTCTCTTCATTATCGCGCATCAGCGACTGCCATTCAGGATCTCTTTTCTCAAGCTCAGCCCAGCTCCCACAGATGGCGTCCTTACCAAAGGGCCTCTTCACAGTCCGAAGAGGCTCAGTCTTGAGCCCTTCCATGGGCTTGCTACTGCATTTCAGAGTCTGTTGCCTTCTCTTTCCCAGCTTTTCTCAGTCAAGGTCACTGGGTCCCCCATTACTTTTCTCACTCAGTGGTGTCTGCTGGTTAGCTCAAGGCACGTATGCTGTGTACCCACATTGGCCAGCTGGTGTAAGAATGTTGTGAACTTGGGAACCATTCCCTAGTCCTTAGCCCCAGAATGCCCCACAGCCCCACCTATTTTCTTGGGGGTACCATGGACCCCACTCCTGGAAACTGTTTCCTCACATGTGTTAATCGTGGTATAATCTATTACAGTTATTATTTCTCATGATGCTTTTAAATCGTCTCAAATTTTGCCAGGCAGGACCCCTTCTGTTTGGCTTGGTGTCCTAGTTGTCACTCCCCGTTAGTTTAGATTTAGATAGCTCTCTTACTCCCTGACACAAGAGCTCTCGGGCTCACCATGCACTTTTTTTTAAAGAAACCAAGATATGACACTAAGTGTACTCATTGCTACTGGGGTGTCCTTGTTTTGAGAAAGATGCTGCTTTGTTTGTTTGTTTTTGTTTTTTCTTTTTAGGATTTTTTTCCGTAGTTGATAAGCGTAGTAGAGATGAGAGTAGTGGGTGAGAAAATCTCTGCCTCGTTTCCAGCCGGAGTGTCCAGAATTGCTCGGGATATATATTTCCCTAAGCTCTGAATTTGTCCTGTTCCTACTTGGTCATTGGCCTCTCAGGCCCTGGTAATCAAGCAGTTGGGGACATTTGATTAAAAATAATTCCTTTTTGGGCGCCTAGGTGGCTCAGTGAGTTAAAGCCTCTGCCTTCAGCTCAGGTCATGATCTCAGGGTCTTGGGATCAAGCCCCCACGTTGGGCTCTCTGCTCAGCAAGGAGCCTGCATCCCCTTCTCTCTCTGCCTGCCTCCCTGCCTACTTGTGATCTCTCTCCCTCTGTCAAATAAATAAATAAAAGTGTTTAAAAAAAAATTTCCAATTTGAGGCACTGGGTGGCTCATTTGGTTAAGCATCTGCCTTCTGCTCAGGTTGTGCTCTCAGGGTCCTGGGATTGAGCCCTGTGTAGGGCCTCCTGCTCAGCAAGGAGTCTGCTTCTCCCCCTCCCACTGCCCCCCAACTAACTCATGCTCTCTCTCAAATAAATAAAATCTTAAAAAAAAAAAATTCCTCTTTTTGTAGAAAGAAAACATTTCGGGGCGCCTGGGTGGCTCAGTCGTTAAGCGTCTGCCTTTGGCTCAGGTCATGATCCCAGGGTCCTGGGATTGAGCCCCACATCCGGCTCTGTGCTCCGCAGGAAGCCTGCTTCTCGCGCTACCATTCCCTCTGCTTGTGTTCCCTCTCTGGCTGTGTTTCTCACTGTCAAATAAATAAAATCTTAAAGAAAAAAAAAAAAGAAAGAAAACATTTCAAAAAACATTTCCTGTGAACTTGATTCACTTGTGGGTTCTTTTCTACCCTTCATTCCAAACTTGAAACTGCAGGGAAATAATTCTTGGTTATAGAAACTCCAGTAAAAAGCTATTAAGAGAATTGAGGCTATGTCTACCACCTCATTGCTGTATATTTTCAGAAGTAATTACTGGCTATTTTTCAAAATTAAATTAATTATCTTAATGGAATGCTTACTTGTCTGAGTTTAAAGTTCACTCCATTTTAATGTTTATTCTCTTGAATGGCCCATCAGGGGAAGGGGGTGGATTTTTATTTTGAATTGTGGTTTGAGATAAGAGAGTGTTTGGGGTTTTTTTTCCTTTCTACCCCCCTTTTTAAATAAGTAACCGAAAGATATTAACAGCCTAGGGAGCTCAGTGAGAATTTTTTCAAGGTATGTATCTTTCTCGGTAGGTTTTTCTCAGTTATGGTTACATAGAGTGTATTTTATTTTATTTTATTTTATTTTTATTTTATTTTATTTTAATGTTATTTTATTTTTGAGTGTATTTTATTTTAATGTTTAATTGGTACTATAATCTATGTCCTTTTTGATTTTGGATTTTTTTTTCTTATAAAGTCATCATTTTTTAACTTGTTTGTTTATATTAGATGGTGGTTTGTCTTAAATTATTTTAGTAACAAGTCATGTTGAACTATGTACTCTTAATATACATTTCCTGTGCTTCTATCTTTAAAAAGCAAGAAGTTTTATGTTTCTTAGCACGACTGTAGTAGCATAAAATAGTAAGTAAATCTTGCAGGTTAATTGCTCTGTAATTAACAGCGATGGGGCAGAGACCAGAAGACAGAGGACACCTTGGGGTAACCTCAGCAAGCTTTCTTTGTGTTGTAGGGCAACCCGTTAGGTTATGCTACTCTCAGCTTCTGGAATAATATTCAGTGAAACTGAGTTTGCTCCCTGGTAATCTGCTTTGAGTTTTCCTCTGTCAATGAGACGACTTGACAGAGATTCTTTTTTTGTATTGAATTTTTGAATGTTATTTGAAGTTTGATGGATTGAAGCCATTTTATTTTTCAACCGAGGAAAGGGTGGGGTTCAGTTGATTTGCTGATGACTCATTGCTTTTATTTAAAGAAGATGACATCTTATATGTTTGTTTTATTGACTAATCAAGAGTCATTATCAGTGTGCATCTGGCACTCTACTTCTAGGATAGTTTCTAAGTGTGAACTTAACAAAGAAGCTTAAAAATGACCACCTAATACAGAAAGTAGTCTGTTTCATTGATGTAATCATTGTAAAACATACTAAATTATTTCTGTATATCTCTTTTACATTGTTGTCACATATCGTTTGGTGACTTATTTAATTGCATTATTTCATAATTTTATATTTTAAACACTTGATAAAGTTACTCCTTTCTACCAGGTGCCCTACTGAGTATGCTTTTTTGTTTGATATTTTGTATATATAGTAGATGACTTGTGAAATGGGTTCATGCTTGGCCCCTTCTCATTCTTTTTTCTCTCCTAAGCTCAAGGCATATTCTAAAGATTTTATTTATTTGACAGCGAGAAACACAGCGAGAGAGGGGACACAAGC
>CM053615.1:15639278-15691460 GCA_028646535.1 Procyon lotor
GTCCCTAGAACAGAAAAATGGCATTAGTGGAAAAACTAGAGAAATCTGAATAAAGTCTGTAGTTTGATTAATAGTAATGCACTATGTTAATATTTTAGTTTTGATAATTTCTGTGGTTATGTAAAATATTTAATGGAAGCCAGGTAAGGGGTATATAGGAACTCCTCATATTTAGTGGAAATTTAATTTATCAAAAGTTTTAAATGTATGATGAAATACCTATGAGTAAATAGTGGTGAGTTAGGTACCAGGGGTGCAGAGGCTGGAGGCTGGTCTCTTCTCTCCAGAACCTCACGGTCTTACTGGGAAGTCAGAGGTCTTCTTAGTCATAAAAAGATGGATAACACTACCTTTACAAGGCAGCCTATGCCAGTGAATGATACAGGGAGTCCTGTGCAATAATAGATGTGTGGGATGTTTGAGAGGCCATTGCAGAATGGGTGGAACGTGAGGTGAGCCGGGATGGGTGACTGTAGCGTAGTTAGGTAAAGGTGAGGTTGTTTTAAGAGGTAGGAGATGACAAGAATTGAGATGACAAAAAAACTGCCAGTGGTGATGCAGGATAAATTCTTTGGAATTCAAGTGAGCCAATTGGAGGCTTGTTCTAATCAAAGTATGATAAGGGTCTCTTGGATTTGGTGGTGGTAGAAACACAAGGAATTGAGAATTGATAGGATTTGGTGATTAAAGAGTGTAGGAGCACCGAAGAAAAACAGTGGTGGCTGGTTAACCTGAGAGCCAGTGGATGTTACCTAGGGCGTTTGTGTTAAACATTTTTGTTTTAATGTAATGCTGGGCTACCAAATAGAGTTATCTGGCCAGAAGTTAGACCAGGGCTACCAGAGGGTGGGAGAAGAGCGAAAAATTAAGGACTGTTACTCTTCAGTGAGCAGGAGAAGAAAAAACGAAGAAGGAAAGCTAATGGCGGAACATTTCAGACTGGTTAAGAGAGGCCTGGGGATCATTGCGATATTCCTGAAGCAGGTAGAGGAAAGTTTCAACAAGGATATTCTATCTATGGCTGCATGTATGTCAGAGAGAAAATTGTAAAATCTTAAAACAGTTGCTGTCTGGATAGTCATTAGTTTCATGAGAAGGACGGGTCTGGAATTATAGGGGTTAAAGAAGAGTGAGAGTGTGTGTGTGTACAGGAGGGGGTTCCTGAGAAGTGGAGAGAGCAAATTTACACTAGTTTTTAGAGAAGTTTGGCTCTGCAAAGTCAAGGATACACACACACACAGGCCAGTAACTGAAGAGGGCAAAAAAAAAGGTTATTTTAATTAAATTTAACAAACATTTCTCGAGTGCCGATTATGTGCAGGGCACTGTATTAAGGGCAGTGGAGGACACAAAAAGTGATTAAAATACAGCATTTTTTCTCTCCTGAAAAAGTGCTACCCCGAGTTCTTGTGGCGTTCTCTCGGCAGTTCATCTTAGACAAAATTCTGGGGTTGCTGGCATGCAGCCGGCTAGCCGAGGGACAAAATCAGTGACGACACGACTGAAGGTGGGGGAGAGCCCTGGAGAATCAGCAGCACTGAAAGGAAGAGAGATGGGCAGCTGACCAACCTGTGTAGGCGGGGGAGGGTCTCGGCCTCAGAAAGGGAAAGGGCCCCTCCTTCCTCAAAGATGAACAGATGGGGAGAAGAGGAGAAGCTGGTGTCAGAGCTACTCTGAGGTGGGATAGCGAGGCTCTCGGGAAGTCTCTACCGTGACAGGCACGTGCAGCAAACTCGCAGTATCTTTTCTGCCTTTGAAATGTTCCTGTTTGGGTGGAAGAATGAGGGTGATAGTGCTTATTTTTTGCCCTGAGAGAGAAAAATAAAAGTGAAACGCCTGCATCATTGAAGGTATTATTTCTAGCTGAGGCTTTTTTTTTTTTTTAAATGTCTAATGAAATCGATGTACGTATTTTGAAATTGCCAAGGTATCCTAAGTCTCAGTGTATGCAGGGAGCCAAGCTTTGCATCAGATGTAGACTTGCAGAGCTTGGCGAAGGGTGATAAGAGAGACACATTTGCAGGCTCTTAATAAATGCTCACCAATTGAACGCTGATCTGAGGTACAGAGTGGCTGCATGCCTGACCCATACACATGAAGTCTTAGGAGATTTCGAGGAGGAAGGAAGTTAGAGCAGTTTCTGGTGATTGCTGTTGAATAGGTTTTGAAATCAGTTTGCCATGTATTTACTTAAAGGCCTTGTTTTCTTCATAGATGTTATTTTCTGTGCATTTTGAAAATATCATGTGCTCATACTTTTTGGTCATAACTAAGTTGCAGTACATAAAGAATTATAACATGACTTCAGCTACTCAAAAGAAATACATCGTGTTGAACCTATCCAGTTAGGTGGTACTTTGCATGACTGTGGGGTGGCCGTCAGTTGGGGGAATATCTGGATCACAGCTCCGGTTTTTCGATTTTATGTCTGTAAACTTGCTTTAAAAGTGTTAGTACTTTATTTTATTGACTGTATTTTAAGTGCATGTACCCAGAAAACAGTTGCAGGTCAACTGGAGAAAAGAGCTAATTAGTGCTATACTTTGACTTTTATAATCAGACACAGGAAGACGGCAGGTAGAGGGGAAGAGGAAGGAAATAAAAGTGATTTGGGGAGGAGAAAAAAAACCAATTCACTTTTTTCTTTGAAGTATTTTCATTGAATATAAAAAAGGCATTTCAAGATCCTTTCTCTCAGTGAAGGGGAGCAGCGTACACAGTCCTACTTGGAAAAATTCTAGAAGACTGTTGGGCTATATCATAGGATAGATCTGACAAGTGATTTACTTGGAGGCATTAATTAAAATGTAATCACTGCAAAAGTGAGTCTGAGAATTCCTCAGCACTTGGTCTCCTGGAACACCATGAAGCAGGGTCTCCAGTGGAAGGGGGTTCCTGTGGAGGAACGTAATTAACTTGGGAGTTCTGTCACCTTCCCCTTCTCCCCGGAGAGGCCTGGCGAGGCCTGCCCGGAGCAGTTCCTGGAGCCGAGCGTGATGCGGCCTCTGCTGAGGTCAGGCTCTCCCATTCCAGCCTCTCCAGGGCTTTCTCCACGTGTTGCCAGTGTGTGGGGGAAAATGACTTTAAACTCTTGTCAGCACGGTTACCGGTGCATGCATCGCAGTCCCACTCAGATAAACCTGTCACAACACAGAGGCGGCCGCTGGAGAAGAGTGCGAGGGCAGGCCTCTAGCTTTCCATTCGAGCATCACTAAACGTGCACAGAGTGCCCAATTATTTCAGCATTATTGAGCAAGCCTACAGGAGGACCCCAGCCTTGCTACATTAGATTTTCTTTAGTAATTTGCTCAAGTACCGCTGAGGACACTTAAAGGGCTTAAAACGGTGGCTGCAACCAGTTTCCTTTTCTGGGTTGTTAATTCAGGTTTTCTCTTTCAAATTAACTCTCGCTGCATGCTGTGCAGCGGTTCTGGGAGAACTGTTTAACACTAATTTTCTCAATTTTCAGCTTTTTTTGTTCAACATAACTGCTTTAACAGTTAGTCACGTATATGTTTTGATTAGAAATGTATGCCAGCAAGGCTGTATGTTTGGGAGAACAAAATACAGGCATTTTGTTGAAGAAATCTGAGTTTCAGCCATTAAAAGTACTTGGCTGATTTCACTATTTAAAAATTAAGTTCCTTACAGGATGATGCAACCCCCCCCCCCCCCAAATCTAAGTAAAAGAGAGTGATTCTCCACTCTACATCTCCTTCCCTCCCGCCCTCCCTTTCTAAAAAATCTGTATACGAAGGACAAATCTTTCCTTCATGGGTGCTGGGTTTTCCGTGATCTTTTTGCACTTCGTTTCTTTTTGCAGGGGGACGCGGTTATAGGGAACAAATTCAATATCTTTGTCTCATTCCTCACAGCAGCAACAACTCCAGGCCCAGCATTTATCACATGGACACGGTCTGCCGGTGCCTCTGACCCCACACCCTTCCGGGCTTCAGCCCCCTGCCATTCCTCCCATTGGGAGCAGTGCTGGCCTTCTGGCCCTCTCCAGTGCCCTGGGAGGCCAGTCCCACCTGCCAATTAAAGACGAGAAGAAGCACCATGACAATGATCACCAAAGAGGTGAGTCTCTCGAGATGCCAGTCTGCTGTTACCTGCCTGCCACCCAGGGTGGGTTCCGGATACCCTTATTTATTCTGTCTCTGGATTTAATTTTCCCACTGACTACACAAAAGATTTCTGCTGGAAGGTAAATGAGTGATTGGAAGCAGTCTTTTTCCAAAGGATCCCCTAGTGGTTGACAATAGTGAAAGCAGTCCCTAAAGGCAAGGGGTCCAGTTTCCTAGTTATTGCCTTTGATCCAGTGCTCCTTCCTATGTTCCCCAAGTCTAAATCAGTCATGAAACCCCACAGTGCTCTGTGTTTGAAATAGCGAGTAGCATTAATAGCTGATTTTGACCTATTCTATTTTGGGGAAGGACTTACTGATAAAGACTCACTTGATAATTTGACAAAGCCAGTTATTATTTATAAATCAGAGCAGCCTGTATGGTGCAGTAAAAATCTCTCAGGGAAGAAAACAACTTTAGTAGTCTTGGTAATTGAGAAAGTGCAGCCCAAATGAATGAAATCTGTTGGTTTAACTACCACTCTCACACAGGCTATCTAGAAGCATGAAATTAACTCATTTCTTCCTGTAAGAACAACAAAATTGTTTATGCAGATAATTGATTTAAAGGACAGTTGTGCTCCTTCTAGGTTTGTTTTCTCCCTCCATTAAAGTATCTGAATGGATCAGAGATATTTGATGTGACCATATTTTTGTGTGGTGCTTACTAATACTTTTTATTAGCGGCAGAAAAGTAAATGAAGTTGTCTCTCTCAGCATTCCTTTGTGGGAATTTAGTTAGCACATGGGTGGTTGATTGGTTAGAAGGGTGTGGCTATAATTAAGACCTCATATCTACTCCTGTTTCAGTGTCATTACTGTGAATTATAATCTTGGGTAAATGATTTTTATCACATAAATTTCCCGTCTCTGATGTTGGAAACACTGTAATATTTCTCATCCAGTTATATTAATGCTATGATGCAGAGCTGAAGCATGACTGTGAACACTTTTTTAAGAGGACAAGTTGATAAGGAGTGTAAATAATCTGAATATCCAGCTTTGGTTTCTGAAATTGTGTCAGAGGTAGACTGGTACTTTGTGGATCTAGTCGAATAGTATTAATAATTAACTTTATTGCAAAGATGACATCTGTGCTGTTTATTATTTAGCAGAGATCAAGTTTGATAAATGTATGATTTTATGTAAACTAACTGGTACTTTTCTTTTTTCTTTTTCCCACCACCTGTGTTGCTGTGGTTTGGTCTATAGACAGAGACTCCATCAAGGTAGGACTCAAATTTGTAGATGAAGGAATGGCTTAGAAGGTCTCTAAATGATTTGAATAAATCATTTTTTGATGAATTCTTTGAGATTTCCAGAATGATTTGGTGGCCTTTACCAAAATGTGGTTAACTGTATTTCTGACTACTTTCAGTTGTGTGGTTGAGATTTTTCAAAATACTGGTCTCATTTTTCTGTCACAATTGGATTTATAGCCCAGGATGGAACTATGGAAGATCTTGCTCACATTGCTTGTTTTATTATGTCTTGCTTTATGAGGAAGAATAACTTTTTCTCCAGTTAGACTTTGGCTATAAGATAAATAATAAAAAGTAAATAAATTGATTTATAAGAAATACACGTTAGTCTCATTTTAGAAAACAGTTCCATCCTACAAAACTCCCTAACAAAATGTATAAAAGTATTCTCTGCCAGAAAGATATTTATTTATTTAACAGCCTCTTGTTTTCCAGCACAGCAAATCCTCACCGTTTGCATCTCTCTTTTTTGCCTCTGTATCTCTTGATAGACAAGTTGTATGGAGAGAGGAAAAGTGGGGCGCCTGGGTTAAGGCCTCTGCCTTCAGCTCGGGTCATGGTCTCAGGGTCCTGGGATCGAGCCCCACATCGAGCTCTCTGCTCAGTGGGGACTCTGAGTCCCCCTCTCTCTCTGCCTGCCTCTCTCCTCACTTGTGATCTCTCTCTTTCTCTCTGTCAAATAAATAAATAAAATCTTTAAAAAAAAAAAAAAAAGAGGAAAAGTATTCAGGGCCTAATGATTTGGATGTGCTTGTGTAACACCACAGTGGGATGTGCTAAGGATGCCTGAATTTATAGAGTAAGCAAACAAGAAAAACTGGCTACCACGGCAGGAAATGAGGAAAATATGAAAATTGCTTGATCACTTTTGAGCCAGCCACAATGTAAATATGCCACCATGTTATGCATAATTCTCTATATATGTGTTGTATTCTAAAGATTAAAAGGACAGGGCAGTTCTCAAGCATTAGCCAATGCACAGATGCCGTCAAGTCCTTTCCTTGTATTTTGCAACAACTGTTTTAGAACATAGGCAGTTACATCGCTTCTCGGCCTTTTGGCTAAGATCAAGTGTAGAACATAGGCAGTTACTTCTCTTGTAGTTTTTAATGAAGTTATGTGTGTGAAGACTAAAATCTTCCTCTGAACCACCTGTGCTGTCACTTTGAACGCCTCTTTATTCCTTGCCTTTTCTTCCAAAACCCTTCCATAATGGAAGATAAAAATTAAGTGTATCTATTTTACCCTTCAAGAGTCTTTGTAATTTGAAAGGGCATCTGTTTACCCATAGAAATATCAACATTTACAGTTGGAACTGCACACACTGAATTATTTAATTACGCTTTTACAGTTGTGTATTTTGTTGTGTAATATGCATATCAGGACCTAGATTTTTAAAAAGCAGTTTTGATCTGAGTGTTCCACACATGTGTACTTAGGAAGTGGTGGGTAAATGCCTTGACCAGGGTTAGCTGATAGCAGCCCTTGGAAAGCCCGTCTAGTTATTCTGGAGCCAATAATATAAACATTCCCTGCCTTCTTAGGATAAATACATACCTTAAGGCAGGCCAGTGAACTAAACAAAAGCCTCCTCTCCTGCCCCACTCTGGGAAGACTGTGAAAATATTTATACTCCAGTGCACACTTTTGTGTCAATTACATTTTATATTCCCTTGTGCCAGAGTAGGGTATATTCTGAAATCATCTATAATCATTCTGGATGAGTCTGGGAGTGAGTGTCTATATGGCTAGAAGCCAGGGGGAAAACAAAAAGGAAAATAGGGGTGGATGATTTGGCCTTGATTTATTACGGAATGGTAGCTATAAATAGATGTTTTTGTTGGGTACGGTTCTCAAGATTTGAAGTTATGTCACATTTGGGGCTGTGCTATGGCTTTGCAAGGTGAAACAAGTTTGCTAATTTTCATAAATGTGTTCTGTGATGCTCCAAGAAGCAGTTAGTTGCTTGTTCCATTGATCGTCCTTATCCTCCCTTAAGTGGCTCCTGGTTAAGAGGGGCTTTTTATGATTGTCTGCTGTGTGACTTGAGATGGTTTTTATCAGCCGGAGCGTGCCAGTTGCCTGCAGCTGGAGTCAGGCTTGTATGAAATAATTTATTCATGCAGGATAATGCTCCTTAACATTTAACAGGTAATGAACGTGACATAAATTTCCTTCTTGCTTTTAATTTTTCCCTTTCCTCTTCTAATGTGCAAACAGGCAGCTCTGGTACTCTAAATAATAAGTAATTTTTGGCCATCTGTCAAAAGGAAATTTCAATACAAATTTAAATTAATGGTGCCTGAAATTTTTTATAGCTCCTCTAAAAGCCTCTAATGTGCAGAAAATTCTGAATCTGCTGGTAGTAATTAGTGTTGCATGTAATGAGGATGTGGGCAATGTTATATAGCCCCAGTGTAACATTTTGATATGGTAGCAAAATTCTGATTTATACAAGGTTGTGGATGGGTTTAATTGTGAGAGACACTTTAAAATGTTTTCTTGACGTTACAGATTATTAAACAGGGCAGATTTCAGAATAGCTCATAAAATGTAATTTAAACTTACTGTAAAGATTCAGGTAATTAAGGTGCTTTACCTCTTTAGGTGTCACGTAAAATGAGAGAAATTCACTTGTTAAAAGTGTTGGGCCTTTTTCTTCCTTTTTCTTTCTCATCTTGGAAGTCCCGTGGCCACTAAACCACTAGCTATGGCTTTATTGATCTTGTTTTCTATAGCTCCAGTAGCCAAGTTCATTCCTAAGCCTTTTATTTACAGACCTGTATCTGAAGTTTTTCAACAAGGGTAGAGAATGTAAATATGAACCTAAAGGAGAAAGCACTGTGGGAGCCCAAGAACCGAGGAATGGTGTGTATGCTAGGGCTGTTAAGGTAGGGATTCAGGGCACCTGCTTGTCACATGGCTATCTGGTAACTCCACGTGTCTAAAACGAAGCCCCAGAAACAGGGACCATGATCCACTCTTGTCCTTAGTGGTAGGTTGAAAGGCCGAGTTTAGCTGTCCCAAGAGGCCCCTTGCAGTGAGGCTCCTGCCTCCGTCTCCTGACTAGGGACTTTCTCACCATCTTCTGGAGTGCTTAGTACCATTTCTCTCATCCCTTGAAACAACGTAAGTGAAACCAAGGAAGCATTTTCTGGGGTGGTGGAACTTTTCACTGCTCATGCCTCCTGAGGGCAAAGGGTTAAGAGTTGATTGGTTCCAAAGTGGTGACAGAGCAGACATTTCCAGAAGCTGTCAGGGGCTGCCCAGTTGCTGGTGGTACCCGTTCATGAAGAGATGTCGTTAGGTTTCTCACATCACTATCCCTTCTTTTCTGAGTGGCTGATGTGAGGATCATGATTCAGAGCTATGAAAGCCAAGTTACCCAAAACTTGCTAGGGAATTTGAAGTTGGGAGGAGAAATCAGTCTTGATTTCTCAAATGTCTACACATCTCTAATGCCCTCTAGCAAATAATGGATACACAAATGAAGACCAGTTTCAGTAGAAATAGCAAAATTCACTGTCCCCAACTATTGATAAGCTCCACAGCCCCTCCCAAACTGATATTATTGTACAAGTTTTATTACTTCATTAGTCCTTTTAATGTATATTGTGTATCCTTTTTTTTATCCCAAATCCAATAACCTCCTCGAGTCAGACCTGGGAAAGGATTTGCCTTTTTTTATTTGTAAAATAGAGCATAAGTACATTTTTTCCCTACAAAGTGGTGGTGCTTTTATTATTTCATTGGCTCGTCCTCCCCAAAATGCTATGTGCATCATCAGAGTACGATCATTTTTAGCGACTTGTACACTGCCAGGTTAATCTCCAGAAACAGTGTACCACCTTAAAATGCTGGGTTTATTCTCACACAATCCGCTAGTATTGAGCTTTATAGTTTTTGTAATTTTTGCTAATGGAAGTATAGATGGTGCACTTTATTTTTCTAAACTTATTTAGTTTAGTTATTTTTCACGCTAAATGCTTTTCTATGAGTGTACATACTGTGTGCCGTCGTCCCTCCGCCCCCTACCGCCCTATGTGAATATTTTGTTTTTGTTTAAGGGTTTTCATAATGATCTCTTCATTAGTCACATCTAAGGCAGTGCCCGTTCATTCTGCCTCAGCTGTATTTTGGTGTTTATTCTATGTGGATGATTAAAACATACATTGCTTTTCTTCTCATCTCCAGTTATTTTCAGATGACAATAAAGGTTTACCAATAGAGAATTAGACACAGGCTGTTTTTACATAAAAATTCAAGTATGTGATTCAAGTCAAGAAAGCACTTTTACCTCATTTAGTTGGGTGTTACAGGTGAAAATGGGTTTTTAGCCTGAATCAGGATAACAGAATGATTACTTCTGTTTGCCACTTTGCTTTGTACATCAGGACTTAATGGTTAAGGTTCTGTTCTAGGATCTTGTGTGACCTGTGTGATTTGGTGTTGGGTTTTGTTTTGTTTCCTGTCTCAAGGAGTATCAGTCCAAAAAGAGTATTCCTTTTATATGTTTAAGCTTTTGGCATGTCTTGTGTGGGAGAAAGTGGAGAAGCCATTCGAGAAAGGGGGGGGCAGTGGGAGAGAGGGGATAACCAAATGGTCCAGGCAATTGTGTTTTTAACCTGCTCCCCCCCACTCCCATGCACCTGTTTAAAATAAGAATGTTTGCAATTTTACCTTTCAGGAGAAAGCTTAGTGGGATTCATTTTCATTACTATAGATTTTAGAAGGATGGGTTATATAGAAAGACAAAGGCATAAAGTAAGAGGAGACCAAATTAAAAAGATGAATAGATGCAATCTATAAAACACTAGGGAGAGGGTATAAACAAAAAATAAAACATAGAACAAACAAAAACACCACCACCAAACTTAAACTGTATTGGGGGTTGCATTCTGTCCTATTTTTTCCCTCAGTCATCAGTAACCTGAGAAGAGAAGCTGTGTAATTAAGGGCTGTAACTTGAACACTGCATCTTACCCACTCTGGCCTCGGGAAAAATAAGGAGGATTCCTACTTAGTCCCACTGCTGCATGTGTACCTCATAGTTCTGACTTCACCTGGGAAGGTGGGTGGCATCTATGCTTGGTCTTTTCAGACGTGAGGAAAGGCTTGGAGGTGTTAAGGGCCTGTCCAAGGTCACATAGCCAGTGCCACCCTCAAAGAAAAGCTTTTTGGATGATTCAGTCTGATTCTTTGTCAATAAAAATTGGAAACATACTTAGAAGTAGAAATAATAGTTCAAAGATCCTCCATATACTTAACATCGAGGTGTTAAGGGCTATCAATTTTTAGCCACATTTTAATCTATTCCTTTCTTTCTTTGCTAAAGTATTTTAAAGCAAACCCAGATAGCATGAATTTTGCCTTTATGTACTCCAGGATGTAAGATGAACACATCTCTTAAAGTATTAGACAGTTTTTTGGTCTAAAAATAGACACCCAGTAATAGACGTAATGCCTCTTATCACTCAATAAAATAATTATTTTATAGCTTCTAATATCCAGCCTATAAGCAAATTTCTTTGATGATTTCCAATAATTGTTTGGCTTGAAATGTGGTCCAAATAGGATCCATTTCATTTTGTTGTAATATCTCTCAGGTCTCTTTCAAGTGTTTCCTTCACTTTTAAAATTTTTCCTGTGCTACTGACTTGTCGAAGAACCTGGTCTATCTAGCCTTCTGTAGGATGGCCCATATTCTAGATGTCTCTGTGTGCTTCCTTGTGGTGGCAAGAATACTTTCTGCTGAATCATACCAGGAAAAGTCTTTTTCTTATGCTGGGAGAATGGGTAGAAGAATGACCCCTAAGTTTGCAGGTGACTCTTGGCGATGAATAGTTTAATGAAATTTATTAATAAACAAGGGAGTAAACTATTTAGAAATGATGCTGGTCATTGATAAGTAGAATTCTCTTTGTATCCTTTAACCTCCAAACACAGACTGTGATGTTTATTTGAAATCCAACTCCTCTTTCCAGACATAAATATTGCTTAAGACAGGCCTTTAAAAATAAATTTTTGGGGCACCTGGGTGGCTCAGTGGGTTAAAGCCTCTGCCTTTGGCTCAGGTCATGATCTCAGGGTCCTGGGATCAAGCCCCGCATGGGCTCTCTGCTTGGTGGGAAGCCTGCTTCTCTATCTCTCTGCCTGCCTCTCTGCCTACTTGTGATCCCTCTCTCTGGGTCAAATAAATAAGTCTTTAAAAATAGATTTTTAAGTAGGATTTTTAAAATACATTAAGTACATCTGTTTCCTTATGGGTGGTGACCTATAGATGCCCTGTGCCCCAACAGAGTAAAGTTCTCTCCCATTAAATTTTTAGCTCCTTGAGGGCAAGAATTCTAATCTTCTTTGTTGGAACTGTATAGGAAGACAAATCAAGGATTAGTTAAGAAGGGAATTGTAATAGAATTAGGAAAATACAGACCCTGCTAGGAATCCTTTCTCCATTTAGTAAGCTGTGTGTCAATGGCAAGTCACTTTAACTTCCCTGGATCTCAGAGATAATGCCAGGTATTTTTTCAAGCATTTGGAATTAGATTGTTTCTTATTTAGTTCAGTTCCATCCTGCAAGTGTGTTTTACAATAAAAATCTTATACCATAGGGTATGTTTCATCAATAAAGTTGCTCATACCATTAGCTACATAAACACAGTGGTAATTGTATTTCATTTTGGTGGTTGAGGGTAAGGAGATAGTTTAATATTTTAAAGCAGGTCTCTCAAGCATTCGATGTTTAACTGTTCAATTTTACAAAATAAGATGGTAATTTAAATGTTTCAGCATCATTGTTGCTTTTTTGTTCTTTTATTTTTTAAAAGATTTTATTTATTGATTTGACAGAGAGAGAGAGAGATCACAAGTAGGCAGAGAGGCAGGCAGAGAGAGGGGGGAAAGCAGGTTCCCCGCTGAGCAGAGAGCCCGATGCGGGGTTCTCGATCCCAGGACCCTGGGATCATGACCTGAGCCGAAGGCAGAGGCTTTAACCTACTGAGCCACTCAGGCGCCCGCTTTTTTGTTCTTTATAAAAGAAGTATTTGTTTCTAATGTGTATTTTATTATTTAGAGTTAACCTTATCAAAAGACAACCAGGAACTTTTGTTCTATGGGTTTATGATGCAGTAATTTGTTCAGTATTAATTGATACCTGCCTTCTAGGCATGTGAGCTGTGTGAAATGTAACAGGTGCCCTAAATCCAGAAAATAGGTTGTAATTGTTTGTTTGTGGAACAGATGAATAAATATCTTTAGGGCATAGCTGGTCCTCAGATGACAAGCTTGAATGGATTAATGATGTGACTGGGGGAGACGGGCTTGTTGTCTCCCTCCTCCACCACTGATCACCCAGGCACAACAAATAGTAATTAATGTGGGCGGGTTGGTGCTGGGATCTGCCTTCCCCAGCTGATTTTGGCAAGGGTGGTTTCTTTTCCTCCATGCACCAATCAATCCTCTTACTTATTAGACAAACATTTTCATCCTGGTGTTTAGTGTATCTAAATTTCTTAATTAGAACGCATTTCATCTATTTCATGAAAACTATTGCACAGTAAAGTTAATATCTTACATTTTTTTTTAATTTTTAGAGGGGCCCAAGACTTATTAAAACGTTTTAACTAGCACTTTAATTTCAAAAGCATTTGTTTCTCAGAATTTAGGTAATTCCTCCACAAGAACCAGTCCAAAGAATTGTTTACCATCTTTTTTTTGTATTCTTCCAGTAATACTTACTTGTACCTACTCTGGCAAAATTATAAGATCACCTAGGATACCTGCATACTCTCACTTCTCTGCTGGTAATCATTTCATTTACCTGTATCCAACTTACATATTTTGTTCTATGTTGGTTTGAAGTAATTCATGTATCTCTTAGGGTTAAAGGCTCCCTACATCTGGGGGCCGTCACTCAGGGTTATATTTTCAGAGGTAAAGAGAAATCATATCTAATTACTACCATGGCAGCTGCTCTGGGGCAGGAGTGAACACAATTTGGGTCTCATGAAAGAGGACTAGGAAGGAAGTATGCTGAAGGCTGAGTAGTACTTTTTTCAAGAAGTTTAGATTCTTTGAAATAAGCTTGTCATTAAGTGAAAGTAATAAAATCATTTCAAGACTAAATGCTGCTTAGATCTGTCAAATCAAAACTTTAAATCTTAGAATTGAGTACTTAGTTGTTTTACTTTGAATCTAAAAATCAAACCAGAGTACTGTTACTTTAACTTTATTGGATTCGTTACTCAGAACCAATCCAATCATTTCCGCCTGTAGTAAATTATAGTGCTATAAAAACACATTTTGGGCCTCCCTCACTAGTATTGTAATTTAGATTCCTATTTATCTGTGATAGTTGTATTACAAGGGGTGATTGTAAGCACCCTCGGTGATTAAGCACCCTCCTCTCCCCACCCAGGGGATCCCTCCAATGCCTGTGGTTGAGCGGCAGCCCCGCGGAAAACAGCCACAGGCACTTGTGTGGAACCCACTCCTGCATCATCTCCCTTCCTTCCCTCGCTGTTGAATAGTCCATCCCGTGCTCAACCTCCAAATGTGCAAGAAAAGCTTATTCTTTCCTCTCCTTTATAGCCCCCCACCCTTGTACTGAATTGCAGTGGGGTGGAAGTTAAAATGTCTTTAAGTATTATTGTTGTAAGTGAGCTTTCTAAGACAGTGATAGGGTGAACAAGAGGAATTCTTTTTCATGGAAATGGATCACTATTTAATTGTATCACACCCTAAGGATTCTTGAATCTGTCTTTCAAAATTGGTACTTTTCAAGTTGCTGAGTATTCAGATATAAGGGGAGGAAGAGAGGGGAGGGGGGAAGTAAACAGGTTAGTGATGCCACCCAATGAGAGAGGCCAGTAGGCCAGATAACAACCCGGCATTTTTATTTACTTCTTATGGTCATTTTAATTGTAGAAATTTTTGACTATTCTCTTCATTTATCTTTCTTTAAACTTCTATTTTCTTGAGTGACATTTGGCCTTTTGAACAACAAAATAAAATTGGAAATGCTAATGTTTTGAGCCAACTAAAGGCGGAAAATAAAAATGTCACCATGGTAACAAAGCTGCTTTCTAGATGGTTTCCTAAGATATGCCTGAACTAGAAGCAGATGTCTGATTTGAGAATCTTGCCTCCTTCAATGTAAACAAATAACTTCTGGGCAGGTGTTGGAAATAATATGGAAATCCTATTAAGGGGCCCTGGGTTCCTGTCAGTCAGGAAGCCCGTGCCACAAAAGGGCTGGTTGTCACATAAAGGAGCAGAGTAAATTCTCATTAGGCTTGAGCTTTTCCCAGGAAATGATTGTCTCGGTGTGTTCTCTCTCCTGTGAATCTGAATGTAAGCTGTTGCTTCTATTGATCTATTCACTGGCTTTATTTTTCTCCTCTTCATTCCAGATCCTCCCTCGCCCAGCCAGCCTGTATTCTCCCCCTCACCCACCCCTTCCCTTTAGATTAACACTTGATCTGTGCTGCTGCTCTAAGAGTTGTGACATTTGTGATTTTAACCTCCCACCCTGGGCTTGGGGGGGTTGGTGGGGGAGGAGGGGAAGTCAGTCTTCATCCCCGGGCCTGTTGGACAAAGAACCCAGCTGATTAGGCCTCGGCCCCGGGGCTGTTTGGAGCCAGCACAGTGAGCGACCACCAGTCCTGAATGCTGTTCTGTGTGTATTTACTTGGGGTTATATTTGTGTTAATTAAGCAGAAACTAAAAGCATGAAGAGACAGCACTTTGTGAACTTTTTAAAATGTACCTAGTTGTTTTGGGAAGCCTCTAAAACGGTGTGAATATGGTAGCCCCTGGTCACGTGAGGCGTTTTAAATTTAAATTTGTTAAAAGGAAAGAAAATTTTAAGAAAAACCAGTTTCTCGGTTGCATAGCCCCACTTGATGTGCTCAGTGGCCGAATGTGGCTGCCATCGCAGGGCAGGTATGCCGCAGTCTCATCATCACAGAAAGTTCCGTTCCACAGGAAGAGACTTTGGCCTGGTAAGGCTTGCTGGTTCCTGCTGTTCCTTCTGGTTAAAACCGACCGGGATGTTCAAAAGCACGGTTCCTCTCCGTGCACGGAAAATAAGGGGCATGTGCACGTTTTGGGTTTCTAGTGGCTTCTGTTCTGCTCAGAAACCGTTGATGTGGTCAGCTGTACTAATATAGTGATCTTTAAGTGGTGGTAGGTCTTTTTTTTCCCTGGTGGACCTGGTTGAGCAGTTTCACATGGATCTTTCCAAAAGGGACCCCCAGGAGATGCATTTTAATGTTTCTAGATAGAAAGTCGAGGCAGTTTGGTGGTGGTGGTGGGAGGGTTTGAAGGCTGTGCATAACGATGCCTCTTTATAGTACTTGGAAGGTTAAATGTGGATAAGCACAAAACAAGGCTTCAGAAAAGCCACACTATTATTATGCAGCATTTCTCGGACTATAGCCCCCGAGACGCACTTCATAAAGCCAATAAAGCTCGCACTGGTGGTCTCCCGTTGCCCTAGCAACGGACCATGGGGCACGGTGTATGTGAAATGCATGAACATCTGTGAATTAATCTTTTTTAGTTTGTTCTTTTCTTGGCACTGATTGGGCCACTCGGGCTTGTGCCTGTGACACTGTGTGCAGAGTGGTAATCTGGAGCAGTCCCCAGGGTCTTGCCCTAAAGTGGATGGTGGAATGGCCAGTGAAGGGAGATTTATCCTGGTAGTGCGTTCGGCAGTGGAGGGATTTGGCCTGACAGCACTCTCGGTGGGATGTTATTAGCTTACTTTCTGGTGCATGGGGACATGAATAAAAATTTTCTAGTAAATCTGGGCAGCACTGGGTTTATTGGGTTGCCCTGAAAAAATAATCTTTGGAGAAAATTGAAATAATCACTTGTGTTTCTACCACAGTGATCAGGACTCGAAAGGTCTGTCCCACGCCCTTGCCCCAGGCCCAGGCCCAGGCCCAGGTTCAGCCTGGGGATTATAACCAAACCGTACTGGGCTAGTCAGAGGGAGGCTCCTGAATTGGGTGCTTAGGCTGGCATCTGTTTTCATAATAAAACCTCGTAGTAGCCTAGTGTGTCCTTATTTAGGAAATTTTAAACTAAGTTGGTGACATTTTTGCCCTTGGGAAAATGGAGCAAACGATGACTAATAGAAAAATAAAGAGAGAGGCACCCAGGAATAATCCTTTGGTTAGATAAGTTACTCCCCCACTCCTGACAGGATTGTCTTCAGTTCCTCCCATTTCCAAACTGGCGCCCTCCCTCCAGACAGTAGCGCCGAGCCAGACTCTGCTCAGTTCCTCCTGTCAGTGCCAGATGCTCACTTGCGAACGGGTTTGCTCACCCTTGTCATTTTCAATTCCCTTCTCCTCTCTTTTCTTCCTCTCCCCTTTTTTGGTCTCCCTCCGTTCTTTCTTATGAGTCGACCCTCTTTCCTCCCTGGGGAGGAATGAAAGAGGAAGATTACATGCGAAGTGTCCCATGTTGGAGGTAGTCTGTGTGTTCGGGTTGTAGGAAGAAGAATTGCTTTAATAAGTGTAGTAAGACAAAAGTCCGTGGGACATGCTAGTCCATATGTGATTTGCTTGATTGTCTTTAATACTGAGGGTCATTTGGGGCTCCTGGGTGGCTCAGTGAGTTAAAGTCTCTGACCTCAGGTCATGGTCTCAGGGTCCTGGGATCGAGTCCTGCATTGGGCTCTCTGCTCAGCAGGGAGTCTGCCTCCCCCCCCACCCCCGCCTGTCTCTCTGCCTACTTGTGATATCTCTCTCTCTCTCTCTCTGTCAAATAAATAAATAAATAAATCTTAAAAAAAAAAAAAAGTAGCCCTGAGGGTCATTTAAGTAGGATATCAGTGTTGGATGTTTTCCTTTAGATACTAAAAAGGCCCAGCATACTAAAAAGGCATAGCTGAACCTCTGAGGCTGAGCAGTTTTCCTGATTTTCTTTGGACAACTAATTCAAAGTTATTATTTTAATGGTTCCTGACTTTGAAACCTGTCAGTGTTGATACATGAACTTGAAAATTGAGCAATGCAGCCTAAAGAAAATATTCGAAGTTGGTAGATACTGATTTGGCAGCTGGAAGGCAAATAGGCCTGAACTGGGTCTTTGGGGATACATGGTAAACATTAGGTACAATCCCTCTCTTCAGATTGTTTTCCTATTAAAGTACGGAACTGAGATGTGCTGCCTTCTGAGTAGAATACAATATACTAATAACGGTTACTCTTCATTTCTCTGAGCTTCTGGTTAGTCCTGAGTTCTTTTAAAATGTGCATATAAAACTAGTTTATGGTGATTGGAGGACAGCTTTTGAAGGCAGTCTTCCCAGGAAGCTGCCAGGGCAGATGCGTAAATACATGTGAACCTGGAACCTTCAGCAAACACCGAGAGCAATGCCAGTGGCAATGTTCTGCACTCTTCCAGCCTTGATGGTGGTGTGTGCCTTTTTACTCACATTCAGGTAGTGTTCTGTAGGAATCAGCAAAACCACTGGACAGACGTTTTATCATTGGACTTGTGGGTGTTTGAACCTCCTCAACTTGCTTTTCAGATGGTTTCTCTGATTAAAAAAAGTTTTCTTTTGCTGCACCCAGTGAATAGCCCCGTTTCAGTTCAGAAGAAATTGTCTTCTTTCAGGAATCTTTTTATCTTTTTAAAGAATCTTTTTTTTTTTTTTAAAGATTTTATTTATTTATTTGACAGAGATGACAAGTAGGCAGAGAGGCAGGCAGAGAGAGAGCCCAATGCGGGCTCGATCCCAGGACCCTGAGATCATGACCTGAGCCGAAGGCAGAGGCTTTAACCTACTGAGCCACCCAGGCTCCCCTACTTTTTTAAAGTTACCAACTTTCTAGTTGATACTGGAAGCCAAGTCTCAGAAAATACAACAGTTACAGGGGTTATTAAGGACGTTTAGGAGAAAGTAGAATTCTCTAGTTGCTTTTCATGTCCTGGTCTACTGTTTGTTTTTTTTGAAAGCACAATTCTTTATTCCAAGAACTAAAAATTCTTAGACGCTTCTGGTAAGAAGTGAGAATCCCACAGCGATCTAATAAATGGCAGTGAGTACACTGGCTATCGTGAGCAGACACGAGTTTGACTCTGCTGTTTTCTTCACCTATGTTTGACCAAGTGCGTTACCAGCTGTAATTTTATAATCTGGTGCTTTGAAGGCGGGAAAAGGAAAGTGAACACAAATAATCTAGAAGGGAAAAGGTCTGTCTCTAGTATTCAGGTATTTTATCCTTAATGTATGGACTACCCTAATAACAACATAATCCTTCAATTTTATTTTTAACTTTTAATGTTTTATATTTTTGAAGTGTTTATAGAAATAAAATTTTTCTATATTTTAGAACAGTACTTTTGGAACAGTACTTTTGTTCCTGTTGTGGATCATACCTTGACCTGTAAACATACCAAAGAGTTTTTAAGGGAGAAAATTCTCGCATGGTTTTTGGATGATTGCAGTGGAACGTTTGGCGTAGAAGTGATCTCAGAAGAGGGGGTTCCCAAGATGACATGCTAGCTTCCTGTTGGCCCTACCCCTAACATTTGTGTGGCCTTGGAAAGAGTACCAATGAAGGCCCTAGTACCGTATGTCTGATTATTTAAGAGTTCTAAATCCAGTTAAAAAATACATCTTCATGATTATCTGAAAGGCGAGGACTGAATTTAAGGTTCTAAGACCCCTTGGAGTTCATTGCTGAAACCATGTGGGCCCTAACCTGTGCTCTTGTAGTAGATACCCAGCTCTCATTTCAGACCTTTGTTGCACACCAGTGGCCGCCCTCAAGTCCAGGTATGCTCAAATCCTCAGCTTAGTCTACCCTTGGGGGGCTCCAGAAAGACTTGGGTAAACCCTGCGTCCTCATGGAATTCCATTTCAGGGCCTAGAGGCAGAGAGTGTGTGGGGCCATGTCCCTTCGGTCCTGAGGGAGGGATTCAGCTGGATGGGGGCCCTGACCCCACTCAGGGTTCCCTCTTGCTAGGTTGTCTGGTTTATGTATGACTTCACAGGCCATACATTTAAGAGGAAAGAAAGGAAAGTGGAGATTTGGAATGGTTACATCTCAGAGTAATCCTTCATTAAATAAACATCAGCATTTTTATCCAAATTAGACCAGGGCATTGATGTTCTAAAAGACAGTCTTTTAGGAACAGGTGCTTCTAAACTATGCTTTGTAGCTCATTAATTCAGTTCTAATTATGCTTTTTAAATGATCCATTGAAAATCGTAAATGCATATTATACCGCCGGCAGTGGTCATGAAAGGCTGAGGGGGAACTTGTAAAGTTGAACAAGGTGAAAGATAGTGGAGCGCCACGGTTGGTCATGGGTTGCTCTGAATGGCTGAGTAAGTGGCTGTGTGCTCAGCCCCACCCCCAGTCCGGGCCATTGTGAAGCTTAGGCCTGTAGTGACAATGCCAGGCAAGGTTAGACCCAGAAGGATTAGCTGTAAAGACTTGGCTTTCTTAGACTAGAGATTATCACCGGGAACTAACTCAGGTCGTGATTTCTGTTTTCATCCGCTTTTGTTCCTTTATGTGTTTCTGCAGTCGGACAGCTGGAAAGTGCCGCAGGAATATTTGAAGAGCCCTGTTCAGTAGTTTACGTGGCAAGTCATTGAATAATTCACATAACAAATGATTAGACAAGCACTTGTCCATCTAACTGAATTATTCTACATGTTTGCTGAAGCAGCAAAGGAGGAGCACAGCGTTTCTTCCTCCAGAGGGTATACAGTGGCCATATTGACCCATCTAGTTATTGGGTTTCAGCCTTTTGTTGACATTGTTGTAAATGAAAGCAGCCCGGAAGAGCTTTGGAGCAGCTGGGCTGGATAATTGTGAAGGATTCATGCTTGTTGCTGTTACCCCCAGTGTTTGCAGTGGGTTGTTTGCTTTGACTTTTGTTGAACTGTTGACAAAAGCATTAGATACAAATGGGAACAAATAAAGTGGTGAGATGCCAGGAGGGCTTGGCAGGAGTAGAGGTTTTCATTCCGACTTAAATGGGGGCTGTCGGGGCTGTCGGAACTTATCTAGATGCGAAATGGAAGGTGTAGTGTATGTGTGTGTGTGTATGTGTGTAGTTTTCTTTTCGGATCCCAAACTGGGAAATCGTTTACTGTTTATGTACCTTGGCTCACAGAGGTGAGAGATTTGAGGAGGCCGCCGTGTCTTACGACCTTTAAAAAGCCACACTAGAGACTTCTGCTCTTCAGATGTTTTGCTGGTCAGGAATGCTGTAACACAAATAGTCAGTTTCTGGATTTCCCCCTTCCCAACTTTGGTGAGGGGGAATGACATTTTTAATATTGAACGCATTTTGAATTGGGGAGATGACAGACATGACATTGAGGTAGGGAGGATTAAGAAAAACAGTATATGCTAAAATGGTATAGCTAGCAAAATGGAAGTCATTTACTGGAACGCTTTTAATTTGGCTTAAACAAAATACTCTTTTGTATATTCAAATGGGGAGTAGCTCAGCTGTTGTGAAGCCAGAAAATTAATGGTATTTTGAGTGAAATAGCAAAAGCATGTCAACAACATAGCTGCCGATGATAATGCTGGCATTTTATTCATGAGGAATTATCAATGCAGGTTACCGGACAACATAGTGTGACTGAAAATGATTGAGTGTTGGAGAAGCCGCTGTCCTTCTGCTCGATGATTTCATTTTGCATTTGGTCTCCCTCGGGCTTCATTTGTGCATGTATTTTCCCTGTCACAGCCCAAAATATAAAGTCTTCTTTATATTTTATATGGATTATATGCATATCTCTCCCTTTAAAATAATCTGAATGTGGAAGTTCCCCTTTGAGTGTGACTCGAAAGCTGTGGAGTGTTTTCGGTGCCCAGCTGGTCAGTGGAGGTGTGGTGGGTGTGCCGGGGCGAAAGGCTCCTCTAAAGAATTGACTAGAGTAAGTCTAGGGGAGTTGTCTAAAGGCACCAACCAACAAACCTGACCACCGTGCAGTTGATGATATCAAGTAGAAGATTTGGAATACTTCATGAGGCCGGAGAAATGTTTATAAAACTTGAGCAAGGAAGGGTAGACAAACTGTATTTAGGAAGTTAAAATGCCGTCTGGGGCAGTGCATTTCAGTGCTATGATTAATTGAAAGGTTTACTAAAAATGTATGTGAGTGGTCAGAAAAATTGAGCCATACCTTTGTGTGTTTGGTCTTTAATTTCGGTTCGAAGTACTTTGGGCACCTTCATTAAGACCTCCTTTAGTCGGTACTGCTTCACCCACTGTTGGGCCAAGGAGGCTGGCGCTTCCTCTTCTGTGTTCTGTTTTCCCTTTGGATTTCCCTCCCCTGCTAGTGACAAAAACAATGGATGGTACCTTTGTGTAAGTTGTTCTTCGGTTCCAGTGCCTCATGTGACCGACTCTTAAGGAATTATTATAGTGGGAAAGAATGGAAATTTACTGAGTTTCTGCTAACAGCAGGGATGTTCGATTGTTTTAATCTTTGCAGCACCTGTAGTCCTAGAGACTGGTAATCATTTGAACAGTGGAGGTGACTTTATGAGTAAAAGGAAACGGTGGTATGTAGCACGTGACAGTGCTCTGCAGTTTGCCAAAAAGAACTGCAAGATGAATGCTCTCCAGTCTTCAACTCGTAGGATGTTTTGCTGACTTCAGTGCCCGGTGATCGAGTGCAGGGACATAGATGTGAAGTTCGTGAGGAAGAAATTCCCTGAAAGGACTGATACGGAGTGGGAATAGGTGCATCCGCAGGGCTGAGCAGTTGACGCCTCTCCCAGAGGTTAGTCCTCGAGGGAGGAGGCGGGGGTTTCATGCAGATTAGGAAACTTGAAAAGACAAGGCAAGAAGTTTGTCGTTAACAAGCTGGAAGAAGAAAAGAGAGAGACCTATGCTCCACAGACTTGACTCAGCATGACTACAAAATTATAAGAGACCTGGGCAAAAACACAATAAAAGGCTTACTGGCAAAAGGAATGAGTTCAAGAGGAATTGACTTGGGCCGAGACGGATGGATGGGCCCGCTGTGCCCCTCAGACAGTGGCGGGGGCCTCGGGCGTATACGAGTTTGGCAGAGACCCATTTCACAGACTAGCCCTGCCTTGGTGTTCCCTCCTCCTCCTCCTTTCCCACCCCTCAGTCATGTCTGCTGTGCTCTTAAAGCTGAAATAACATCCTCATAAAGGGTGACTCAGGATGGCTCTTTGTACACTGTTTGAACCACATTTCTTCATATTGGGAAGCTGGTGTGTGTTTGGACCTGTCCACATCTGTGCGGGTGACATGCCATGACCTCTGTAACCAGCCTGCAGGTGAAAAGCAGTGCTAGGGATACTGGTTAGAAACTTAGGCTCTGGGATTAGAGGGCCTGAGTTCACACACTGCCCCTCTGCTATTTACCAACCTCATGGCTTTGGCCAACCTCCTTTTCTCTGTCCTAATCACAGTAATGGGGCCGGGGGGGACAGGTGGTAAAGGTAAATTTTCAGGGGTGCCTAACACTTAGTAGGTGCCACGTGAATCTTACCGTTAATATTTTTTTAGTGCACAATATGGATAATTTGAAAATAACTTGGTTTCATTTATTCTTTTGGGATTTAATATTTAAATCAACTTGCATTCCACAAGCAAACACCAGACTGACAGCAGAAAGCAGCAAACTAGAAAGAAATGTGTTAGGCTCTGGGGGAAATTATTCCGGGATTAAAATTTTGCTGCAGAAAATCTACAAAATGGATCTTGTACGTGCAGATGGTTGAGAATTAACTTTAGCTGATCTGAGCACATATTTAATTCCAAAGGGGATTTCATGTTTCGGGATAGTTCAACCTCAGCTGAGAGTGTGACTTTTATGTATTTTACAGCAAAAACCACTTGCCACTCATAATAGATGAAATTGGAGACCAAACTGGGAGAACCTTGTGGGTTCCTGTCAGTCTGAATCCTCATTTTAAAAGATATTCCCCTGCTGGGCCGGCGCAGTGTGCTGCTTCTGGAAGCACCGACCCGCCTTCCGCTAGCCTCAGACTAGCCTCAGACCCGCTGAAGGAGTGGCCTGCGGCCACGGACCCGCAGTTTACCTTGCATTCTGTAGAGAGCCTCTTTTATTTTCATGTCAGATTATCTGTAAAATGGACTTCTCCCTCCAGTGCTGTAAACCGTAACAATTCCGGCGTTCCTCTAATTGTGTGGGGAGAGGGAGTATACCCAATAGATGCTTGTCGAGCAGGAGAGACTTGCTGCTTTTCATTATTTTACTACTCATACACCTAATCCCTGTCAATAAGGTTGGCTATGGGGAAGGAACACACATCCCTGCACTGTAATACTGATTTATTTGCCGCCCCTTTTCTTCAGGCTGAGTTAACAGAGCAATCTCACGAGGTCATGAGAGTCAGTCTTGGTCTGGGCTTTGGCAGGAGTGCATCTGAGGGGGGAAAGGATGTTTGCGGCATCTGGGGTGCTGGGGGATGGCGGCAGGCCTGGGTTGCAGCAGGGGAGGCTTGGGACTGCCACCTCCCCTATTTGAGAGGAGCTCTCTTAAAGGTGAATGTCAAGAAGGCAAAGGTTCAGTGTGTTACCCAGTTGCTGTGGCTTCAAGCAGAGAGATGAGATTCACCTCACTTTCTCTAGAATGTCAGTCTGGAAGATTGCATATGGCTTGTGCTTTTCAGGCCGTTGAAACAATGTTTTACCTTCTTTTGTTTATCTTTTGGTATGTACCCTTTCAGGGATGCATGCCCTGCTCTGCTACATTGTTGCCTTCCAGAGCTTACAAAAATGAGAGACCCCTCCCATTGTGGGAGAGGGCACCTAGGATGTGAATTCAGATTACTCAGAGAGTCATACCTGGATTCAAGCAAATTCTGTATTTTCTTAATAGGAATGACACAAAAGGCCAGAGTTCTGAAGAGCAGGAGAATGCCTGGGCGCTGGGTGGTTCCTGCCCTTATGGAGAGGGCTTTGGCATAGCCGGGTCTCCCACGGGGGATGGGCAATGAGGGGGCACCCAAGCAGGTGGGATTTCGGCTTCCCCACAGGGGCCATGGCCAGTCTCACAAAGCTTTAGAAGGTGCCTTGCAAATGACTCTTTGAGAAGAGAATTACCTCATCTGGATGGTTAGAGCAGTCTTCCGGGCTGATCTGTTTTCTGTGAGACAGAGGACCTGGGAACCATCAGGCCATATCTGGGGGCAGCCCATTCTTACCACTCCCCAAACCTTTGTTTTTAGGAAAGTCCTATCTCCAGAGAGGCTCAAAATTCCTTGGTGAGATCAACTGTACTTGAAAATTCTTGAGTCTTTCTTTTTACTTTCTCCTACCTGAAATGCCATTTTTGAGTGCTTATTAGCTCATGTTTGAAATTTGATTAAGAGGGATTCACATTTCTCTGGTTATGGAAACTGAGCAGCAAGAGTGTTTCTTTGTAGAGATTTATTTTATTTAAAAGATAAGGAAAAGGAATATACCTAGCTCAGAAAACTCTGCAAAGAAGGACTCGATTAAGTGGAAACTTTCTACAGCCTCAATTAGATTTCTGTTACAGAAACAAGTGCAAGGGAGGCCAGGTGGGGAGTAGAACACTCTCAGCCCAGGGACTCAATTAAAAATGCTTTAAAAATGTAATTCCAATCAATTTGGATAGTCTTAGAACATTGCAAGATGTGTGAAAACATGCTTTAAATGCCAGCAACCAGTGAAAAGGGCACGGTTTCAGAAACCCTGCTATAAATTATGTGCCTTTGGCTTTCAAAAATGTGCAGGATACATCACTGAGATATTCAGAATAAATATCAGAGAGAATTGTACAATCTTTGCATCCAAGAAGGAATGAAATTTTTAAAGAGCTAGTTTTGTTGGGGCTGAGATCCTGAATATTTTTTTTATGGTTGTCACAACATTTGTTTTGGGAGATGTACAAATCAAATCTGATTATAACAAATATTATTATAACAAAAATATCCCTATCACCAAACAATTTCTAGACTCCAATCAGTAGTCCACTTACTTAAAACAATACTGAGTGTAACCCAATTCCACTAAGGCAAAATAATGTGGGTTAGTTTCAGAGGTTTTTCCTTCATGATAACCTTTTGGAATCCACATACATAAATTGGCAGTAAGTGATTTCAAAAAATGTTTGCTTACCTTGGGAATATACTGTATGATTTTTTTTTAAAGTGTAGTTTTCCTTTCAGATATTTCTGTGTATAGGTCCATATCAAAGCACTTGTTTTTGTGGGACGATTCCACCCCAAATCAGATATTTCTGTCTGATTCTCTGCTTTGCATATTTTAGTTTTTTATTGTTATATCTAGAAAATTTTTCATGTATAACTTTCCCCTAAAAAGAATTAAAGTTGCAGTATAATTCCCAGTTTACTCATTGTCAGCCACCAAAACCACAGGCCGCAACTTGCTCAAATGTAGTAAATGTGAAACGAAACATAGGCTCAAAATACAGTTATAGTGAATGGTCATTGACACATGTGAGTAGTTTTTGCCTCTGAGCCCTGGTGGCAGTTGATTCCAACCTGGCTGTGTACGTTTTCCTTAGAGGGATGGCTTTGTAGACCAGGCGGTTCTGGTTGGTGCTCTTGCCTCTGGCTGTCCCTGGGCCCATCGCCCTAGAATCTTCCTCTTAATTGCCCACACCTTCTCTAGTCCCTTCACATGACACATGCCTCAGGCGTCCCTTCCTCTTGCAGGAGGTGGCCTGTTGCCTTCCTCGATGTTTATGAAAATTGCCAGAAGGCTGCTCAGTATAGAGTGAAGAAGCACAGGCTTTGTAGCCACTGTCTTTGGTTCTAAAAACAACTCTGCCACCTGCTAGCTTTGTGATCTTGGATAATAATAATAATCAGCACTGAGGGTGTGTTTAGTTTGTGCTGGCTAGGTGCTTCCCTTGCAGCTGTCCTTTGGTTTAGTCATAACAGGCTGAAGAAAGTGGGACACAAAGACTAAGAAGACTTGCCCACGGTCACCTGGAATATAATCTATGCAATGAGCTGATTCGAAGAACCGGGTTAGTCTCCAGAGCGCATCCTGTCCATGTCCACACGAGGGTCAGTTTAAATCTCATCTGGGCAGGCTTGTACCTTACTGGGTGTGTAATTTTAAGCATGAGGATTAGAGACGCGTTTGAGGACACCCAGCAAAATGCCTGCCCCGTAGAAAGATGACTGTGGTAGTATCTGAGCCTCTTCCTTTCTTGTCTGTCAAACACACAAAAATCCAAAGCAAATAGATGCTGATTTTGTGCACCTGTAATAAGGCTGTTGGGATGTGTTCTCTCGTGTGGCTTACCTAGCACATGTCTTTATGAGTGCACACTCTTCACTAGGGGAAGGCATGAGTTTTTAATAATGGTGATTTGAGGCCATTTTTGTTTCTCAGCATTTTGGAATATTAAAACACAGTCCTGTGTGTGATTTTCTGTGAAGTTTCTCATATCCAGCAGATGTAGCCTCCTCCTCTTACAGCTCAGAATCTATTATCTGATTGATTGAAATTTATGCAGATGAAAAATCAGTTTCACTTGTTAGCCTCATCTGCTTGTTGGAGGTTAATAAAAATACTCTTACAGTCATAGAATTCCCTAATTTAGGTTTTATAGTTTGTTGTCCTTTTTTTCTTTCATGGAGAAGCAGGGGTAGTTTTGCTTTTTCTTTTTTTTTAATAACTACTATTTAGTAATACTTTCTGACTTAAGTGTCTGCAATAATTTGTAATTTTTTTATGATTTTATTTATTTATTTATTTGACAGAGATAGAGACAGCAAGAGAGAGAGTACAAGCAAGGGGAGTGGGAGAGGGAGAAGCAGGCTTTCCACTGAGCAGGGAGCCCAATGCAGGGCTCTATCCCAGGGCCCTGGGATCATGACCTGAGCCCAATGACTGAAACACCCAGGCGTCCCAATAATTTGTAATTTTTTTTTTTTAAAGATTTTATTTATTTGACAGAGAGAAACACAGCGAGAGAGGGAACACAAGCAGAGGGAATGGTAGTGGGAGAAGCAGGCTTCCCGCAGAGCAGAGAGCCCGATGCGGGGCTCAATCCCAGGCCCCTGGGATCTGACCTGGACTGAAGGCAGATGCTTAACGACTGAGCCATCCAGGCGCCCCCCAATAATTTGTAATTTTTAAGTCATTTATGCTTACTTTTAGTCCTTAATTGATGAATAAATGCTCATATTTTCATTGATCTGGCTATAATTTTTATCAGCTGACTTTTAGACATTTATGACACGGATTGAGGAAGGACCACTTGAATTTCCTAACTTAGAAACCCCTTTGGACTATTGTGAGTCTTCCTTTCCAGGCCATTCCTTCCCTCTGTTGCTACCCCTCATTCCTCAATAAAAGGATGACTTTGGTACCTTGGAACAGAAAAGATGGGTTAGTTGGGTAGCAGTCACGGGGAAATGAATTTGTTGAGGATAAAATGAAGAATTAAGTTGGGGGTTACATATGATGGTGATTTGTATTTTCAGAATACCAGACTGGGGCCCATGGCTTGATAAGAGCATTTCTGTGCCAATCTGTGAATCCATTAGGAACGAATTAAGAGATAGAAATGGAATTTCACTTATTCTACATTTATTATTTAAAGTGAAAATAAAGTGTGATACCAGGCTATCCTGTCAATCTACAATGGATGCTCATTAACAGATATTTATGACTGGGGTCTTTAATCATTTTCAGGATCCCTCTTTTGTTCCTTATAAGCACTCTCCATGCCACCCTGATTAGTCATTCTGCTTCTTCTTTAAACACAACTCTCAGCTTTACATTAGGGAGCTGAAGTGAGGAGAGGGAGATGTGCCTTGGAATCCTCTACCAGCCACTTTGGTCTGATCCGGTCACAGGCTTCTCGTAAGTGATTAAAGCGGGGCTACCATGGTAGAGAGGCAGTAACAAAATGCTATTTTATGCTATTTTAGTCTACTGCCATATTTGATGGCCTGTTAATTGCCTCTGATGTTCGTTTTAGAGACTCTAATTAATGGAATTCTTCACTGTTTTTGCTCCCCAAGTTCTTTCCAGCAAAGGGTACAACAGATAAAGTAAATAAATTACTGCTTTTGTTACTACTGCAACTATTTTGGTCCAGTAGTCTAACTCATTGAGGGTACTTTTTATTTTATTTTTTTATTATTATTTTTTTTTGAGGGTGCTTCTTAAAATTTGTAGAGGGGCACCTGGTGGCTCACTCAGTTAACCATCTGCCTTCTGCTCAGGCTCAGGTCTTGATCACAAGGTCCTGGGATTGAGCCCAGGGCTCCCTGCTCTGCGAGGAGTCTCCTCCCTCTCCCTTTGCCCCTACCCCTGCTTGCATGCGTGTGTGCCCTCTCTCAAATAAATAAAATCTTAAAAAAAAAAATGTAGAAAGAAGAAAAGCCAACTGTTGCTACAGTAGAATGAGCACTGGACTGGGAGTCAGGGAATCAGCTCTGTTACATGACCTTGGGTGTGCCCTCTTTTCTCCCCCAACCTCAGTTTTCCCACCAGATTGCATGACTGCTCGGGTTCTTCAGAACCTAGAACTAATGGTGTATTATTTGATAAATATAATGAGGTGTTGTGAATTTTGTTTAATATTTGAGAGTCTTTTGATGATTCAGTATTTAATAGTACTTTATTGTGCAAAAGCCCCCGTTTACTAGTGGGCCATGTGCTTTTTGTGCCTTATCTCATTTTAGGGTGTCCTTTGTTTTTCTGTCAAGATGTTAATTTTAATTATGTATAAGTACTAGACCACGATAACAGCAGGGACAAGATGACACGGTAGGCACTTCAAAAAAAATTTTTAAGTTGATAATCACAGGTCCTGATAACCTGATTTCTTCCTTAAGCTTTTTGTAAGACACACACTTCTGTATTTTGAATTTATATATAACCAGTGCCAGATTTAATGTTTTATTTATTTTCTTTTCTGGAAATAAACTTAACACTGAGCCTGTAGTCTCCCCCAACTTTTAAGATTTGGCATCCTTGCACTGAAACTCTTTCTGAATTTTGTAAGCTTGTCACTAATTTCACATCTGTATTAATGTAGCCTAATGGTGGGCACTCTCTTGCCTATGGAATCAGAAGTGGGCAGTGTAAGACATTTTACATTTACCAAACTCAGAAACTGCAGGAGGAAGATTAATCAAAGATTAACCTTATCAGGTACTCTTAGTAAAACTTCTTTCTTCTGTTTTGAATGCCTGTTTGTATATAAAAGTGCGTATCAGATCAGAAGCTTGTCAGGAGAGCAGGTAGTGAGTGGGATGCAGTTGCTGCAAAAGTTCAGAGAATATTTTGTATAAAGTCCTCAGGTTTGTTAGAGAAATTAGCAGGAAATGTTAACTGTACTCTAAGATACGTGGAATGAGGCAGAAAAGAAATTGAGCACAGCCTTATCAAGGGTACAGGATGAGCTTCATCCAGCTCTGTGTATGGACCTGCCTCTTTGAGAATTAGAAACCTTGTTTCTTTGCAATCTTGACCTTGTGAGCCTAATGTAACACAGCACTACAGCCAGAACTAACGTGTAGGCTTTAATCTATATGTATTGTCCTGGGTAAACATCCTTATTTATCAGCAGAATTCCATTACTTGAATCAGAAACTACATGCAGCCCTCATTCTATCTTAGCGTCTACTCATATGTTTATAGGACCTCAGACAAATCCCAGCACTTGCTTTTACTTAAGTATTCAAACCAAAGTGTTTGGGCAGGAGCTTTAAGTTTGTTGTCTACATTTAAAGAAATCAGATTCACTCTGGGGAAAGTAATGTATTGATGCATTAGAAAGAATCTTGGATATACTGTATGTACTGTGGTGAAAAAACTCTTCATCTGCCAGTTCAGTGAACACTACAGTTTGTTTTTCATGTTTAAGTGTATAAATTACAAATGAAAATCACTTTCATAGATTTGCTAGGTTTTGACACAGGGCTTGTTTCCTACAGGGTGCTATAGCAGAAGCAAAGGTCATTTGGGCCCAGGCTCTTTCCTCATAGAGTGACGGGGACATACATACCGAGAAGGTCATAAAATATCTAGCTTTCATATTATCGGGTGTTGGAGCGTGTTTTCTTGGGAATCGGCGATATAATATCCACATTACAGTGGCCCCCTTCTAAAAGCATACTACGTTTCTAGCCACATAGCCGCAGGTATTTGGTGATTCGGTGGATAATTTATTGAGAAAGCTATATACTTCCCTTACCCATCTCTTAGGGAATATTTTATGTACTTTTGTAATCCGACTTTTAATGACTTTTGGACATGCAAGAAAATGTTAATTAGCCAAGAGTAAAATCTTGATTAGCTTGAATTCACCTCACTTGGATCTCAGGTAACCCTGTTGTCTTTGTAAAGATCTCGTGCCATAAAGAAGGCCACCCTGGTGCAGTGAAAGTTGACAGTTGCTTAGAGTTTGGACCTGAAATGGCCCTATTCTGTGGTTTTCTTAAGTTAAAGCTTTATTGGAAAAGAAAGAGAAAGATAAAATAAGTTTTACAGACACTTCTGAGACTGGGCAGGCCTAGTCTTACCTTCATCCACTACCTTAACTGCTGCAGTTGGTATCCACTACGCTGACATCCAAAGAGCTCTGAAAGCAAAGTGTTTGTTTGCATCTCATTTGGTAACAAAACTGAATTGACTCTAGAACATTTGGCTCTGGGCTGTTATCCCAGAGCTGAACAGTGAGTGTATCTTACTCCGAAATTCTGAATGTTTAAAGCACATCTGGCCCCGAAGGATTATCTGACGTGCAGCTTCTAAGTGCAGCCTTAGAACTTGTGTGCTTATCTTATCTCTAACTTTGCCACGGACAAAATGCTTTCAGGGCAAAGACCTTGGCCTTTCCGGCTTCGAACATTCCAGTATTGCTGTCAGGGTGCCCCTGTCACGGCAGTCCTTTCTTTGTCACACTCTTGAATAAATCAGTGGAAGGAGGGAACGGTGTTCGCAGGCTCAGCCCATTCTCCTTCCAACAAGTCAGCCCCCAGTTTCTTGTCCAGTGTCCCAGGCATAGTGAGTTAAGCCATGAAACTGCGTTGACAGATAACTGAAGTTCTTAAGATGACAACTTCTGACCTTTCCCTTGCATTTAAATAATGGAAATCAAAACACTCAGGCCTCTCAAGGTGGTGAGTCGAGCCAGGTGGCGTGGCAGGTCATAGCGTGCAGACCCCGTCTCTCCTCTCTCAGGAACTGTCGTGCAGACCCCGTCTCTCCTCTCTCAGGACCTGTCGAGTGCCCCCGAGGAGAGAACTTGATAGGACTGTTGTGGCGACATGCTTTAGAGTATGAGAAAAATGTAGGAATACACCACTTTCTCTTGAAGTTATATAGATGAGGGGCAGGCAGACTGTGGCCAAAGTCACTTCTTTCTTTTCTTTCTCCTCTCCTTTTCTTTTTTTTGTAGCCCATGACCTGAGACTGGTTTTTATATTTTTAAAGGTTGTAAACAAATAAAGAATACAGCAGAGACCCTATGTGGTCCACAAAGCCTAAAATGATTGCCAGCAAGCCTTTTATAAAGAAGTTGGCCAACCTTTGGTACAAACCATTCATTGAATTCCCAGCCTAATTCCCTGTCTTTTGGATGAATCCTTTCCTTCTTTGTGCCTATGCTTTTTTGTGTTCAGGAGTCCCCTGACTCCATATCTTTGGAGGTCTTAGGTGATACTTTAGGTGTGAAATGATAACTCTAAAAAGTTGCTTTTTGAGACGCCTGCGTGGCTCAGTCGTTGGGCGTCTGCCTTCGGCTCAGGTCATGCTCCCAGGGTGCTGGGATCGAGCCCCGCATCGGGCTCCCTGCTCGGCGGGAAACCTGCTTCTCCCGCTACCATTCCCTCTGCTTGTATTCCCTTTCTCGCTGTGTTTCTCTCTGTCAAATAAATAAAATCTTTAAAAAAAAAAAAAAGTGCTTTTTATTCCCTTTTTAAAATGTCCTCAGGAGGAAATTTAAATAAAGATGAGATACAGAACTAAGCAGAGCATAAACATGAAGTTGAGAGTTGTTTTAATATTCAGATGTGGAGAGAACCAATTACAGGGCTTCCATGACACCTGTCCTGACTAGTTTAATGGAGGTATCATTACTCTGATCCCTTTATCTTCAACATTCCTTCGATTCACCAAATTGTGTGCATCATTTGAATACTGAGAACTATTTTAAAAATACGAACTTGGGAAAATAATCTATTGCTTCTTAAAGAAATGATATTTTAATTCATACCTAACTTATGTAATCCTGGAGTATCAATGTAGTTTAGGATTTATACTGGGAGCTAGTCTGTTTTTTCTAAGTTCAGTTACATCAGTATTGTTTTTGTATCTTACCTTTTTACTCCATGAATTGATCAGGTGTGAGTAATCTCACTGACCTTGTTGTATTCTCCTGACTTCATGTCAGGGTCTTAGTGAAAATCAGTTCAGGTCTAGAGTCAGAATCCCTGTATTCCTATACCGGCTTTACTTCTCTCTACCTCAAGTAGTCCCTTAATCTCACTAGAGTTCTGTTTGCTCATCACTAACATGGTGGTGATAATACTATCCTAACAAAGTTTTGGAGAGGGCAAATAGGATGATAGATGTGGAAATGATTTGAAAATTATAGAGTGATTTTCAAATGTCAGTTGGTATTAGTGAAGCAATAATGAATCTGTGATAGTTTACCATTTATACATATGTTGATACATTTCTTAAGGTATTAGAAGTGGTGAGGCTGAGAAGTAGAAAGGAATGAGCTTGCTTCTTAATTTACATTATTTCCATCTACTCTTTATAATTAGTTCAGAAGGGAAAGGGGCATATATTCTTATGGTGGTTATACTTAATTAAATGGTAAAAGCAGTTAGCAATCATGTAATAGTCTTCTAAAACTTGGTGGTATAAAATGAAAACTGTATGTTATATCTCTTTTTTTAAGATTTTGTTTAGTTGAGAGAGAGCATGAGAGAGAGCGAGAGCACAAGCAGGGAGGAGGAGCGGAGGAAGAAGCAGACTCCCCACTGAGCTGGCCCGATGCAGGATGCAATCCCAGGACCGTGGGATCATGACCTGAGCTGAAGGCAGACGTTAAAGGGACTGAGCTACCCAGGCGTCCATCTTATATCTCTTTAGTCTCTGTATTAGCTGTGGGAAAAGTCCTTCTACCTGGGCTAGGCTGACCTTGTCTGAATTCACCCGGGTGGTCTAGAATGTCTTCAGCTGAGAAGATCTGGCTCTCCCCCATGTATGTCTTGTAGCCACCGAGCAGGCTAGCCAAGGCCTTGTTTTTTGTTTTGTTTTTTTGCAGTGGCAGAGTTTAGGCGAGCCTTTGATGCTGTACTCTTGGCCAAAGCAATTCACTAGACCAAGTCTAGCAATCAGTGTGAGCAAGCACTACCAAATGGGGATACAGGGAGGTCTGAAAAACTGTGACCACTGTTGCAGTCAGTCTACACAGTGGTCCAGGCAGTAAAGGAAGATCTTCCCAAGTGGGAACCAGAGGAGAGCCTGGCATGTGAGTCAGGGTAGTCCTGTGTTCTTGTGAACATCTTACATAATTTCAGTACTTACACACTCCCAGTCCTCATCACTGTACTAGAACCTTGGCAGCCTCACACTCCGACTGCTTCACAAGAAATAGCCCACGCCCAAACACGCACCTCGTGTGTTTTAAATAATACAAAGAATATTGTTTCCAAGACAACTTTGATGAAATGTCAGCTTTCTCTAGGTTCTAAACCCACATAAGAAGCATTGTTATCCTCATCCCTGCTGGGTAATTTGTATACTGCAGTAGTTTGTTTGGAAACATGCCTGTTGTTCTTTAAAATATGCTTAATGCTAGATTAGAGAACAGATTTTTTTTTCTGTTTATGCAAGCTCATTTCTAAAGCATTTAAAATAAAGAGCTTGGGCATGTATGGTATTTAAAAACCCTTCACATGATGTTTTTAAAACAGATCAATTTCAGCATTAAAATGTTAGGAATTCAGCCAAGGAAAATTCAACTTGGATTGTATAGCTGTAATGATAATGTATTATAACCATCTTCTTTGAAAGTGATTGTACCAGCAGAGTTGAACCTGGTGAATTACATAATTTAAGAGTAGTGTTTGCCAGAACACTGTTGTAGGGGTATTATTCAAGCCCTTCCTAAACAAAAGCAAAATAAAAGATGGATTTTATTATGAGGTACTTAAATCACAAGAATCATTGTCACAAAATATCTAAAGATAACTCATTTGAATTGAACAGAAGGTCATATGTCTGAATGTCAGTTATCACACTAACTACTTGGCAGAATATTAGGATGTAAGAGAGCATGATTTCTGTTTCTTTAGCTTCTTTGGCTTGAATTAAAAATGAGTTTGCTTATTACTTACCCAAAAAGTATTTCAAGTCCAAAGTTATCTCAGAGATTGAGACTTTATTGATTTGAAATATTGGCTTCCAAGTCATTAGGAAGTTTATGCATCAGTCACATTATTTAGGAATATCATTAATCCTTTAAAAAAATTTTTTTAAGGAAAAAGCTCATATATTCTTGGTTCACCATCAGCTCAGTAGCCCTTTTTTCTCAAAGGACCGTACACTGCACGATGGTACTTTTGTGAATCCGTTGCATCTTGTCTGCTGCTGCCGTCTCTCATTCAATATCTTGAGTAGGAGAATGTTTTGGAGAGTCAGGTTCATCATTTTGCAATATAAATATTGTTTCTTTGGGGGAGTGCTGCGGGTTGAATTCCTTAGTACCTTCAGTGATGGAGAGGAGGCAGGACTCTGAAAGAAGGAGGAAGCGGGTGGAGAAACATTTGTTTTAAAAGCCAGTGACTCTGCCTTGACACTGAGACCACATGGATACGTTAGAAAGTCATCTAGACAGAATAGTTCCTGAGATACTTCAGTGACAATGTCACTGTTGTGGGGGATGGGGACAGGGAAGTACATGAAGTGGGCAAGGAGAGGGCCACGTGAAGACAGGCAGAGACTGGAGTTATGCCGCCACACACCAAGCCAGTGCCAAGGGCTGCCAGCAACCACCAGACGTTGGAGAGGCAAGGAAGGATTCTTCCTTTGGGACTTCAGTGGAAGCATGGTCCTCCTGACACCTTGGGCACAACTTCTAGCTTCCCAAGCTGTGAGAGAACACATTTCTGATGTTGTAAGCCACCTGGTTTGTGAGAATTTGTACCACAGCCCTGGGAAACCAACGGAGCTCCCAAGAGTTGAGTTTATCTGCTGGTTTTGTTCCATCACTCAGTGTAGCAGTTGCTGTACAGTGCTAAATACAGTGAGCGGCTCCATACAATAAGCTATAAAACTCCGTCTTTGTTAAATGCTCTTAAATTGTTGCTCTTCGGTCAGGAGCCAAGTTCAGGCACGGTAGTTGGGCTGTGGGGATACAGTGGTGAAAAAGACAAAGGTCTGCCCTCTTGGAGCTCACAGTTCACGGGGAAGAGAAACATTCACGATACGATAAAGAATTCTGACAAAATGGCCTCAGTGGTTTTTATGGAGCCTGGGTTCTTGTTCTTTTTTTTTTTTTTTTTTTTTGTCATTGACTAGAATCCTAATCAACCTTTGGATGCAGCCTCAGGTGATGGGACAAGGTGTCATGCTTGTCATTCTCTTGAGAGTTGGTCTGGCCACAGAGACTTGTAGCACCCGTAGTCTTTAGCCCACATCTTCCGTGGTCCTGTGTGGTGGCCCTGCGAAGGCCACATTTTCTCTCATGTTGCCATCTTCCTTCAGAAAAATAAAATGGAGACTACACAGCTTTTCCTTTGCTAGAGTTTTTCTTTTTTAATGTCTGGTATTTACAAAATTTTAAGTTTTCACTTCATACATGTTTCAGACTTCTCGGCCTAGGCAGAGCAGATTTGAGCCCAGATCTGTCAGATCTAACGAAGCAAGCCCCTTGTCATTCTCTTGACTTCTTTTGTATCCTCTTTTACTGATGAAGCCTCATTGCTCTGTATACAGGTTGGTTTCTTTTGACAGCACACAGGCATCATTTCCTGTGTCTCTTGTTAAAATCAGAGGACTGTCTTCCAAGTGTCTGCCCTGTTGGTTTGAGTTACTTCATCCTTGGGATTCGGGTTTCTTCCTATATAAAGGGAGGAGCTCGTCAAACATTGACTGAGCATAGAAGGCACAGGTGGGTTAACTGCAGATTCCGACTCTGTAGGTACGGGCTGGGGCTGCAGCAGTGCGTTTCTAACGAGCTCTCAGAGGCGATTTCAATGCTGCTGGGCAGTGAGTGGGCCGTCCTCCAGAGTAAGCGAGGGACTAGATGATTTCCCCGGTCCCTCCCAGAAAAAAATGAGCGCTTCCAGCCTTGTTTAGTGGAGCCTGTTGGTAGCCATGAGCTTCCCCTTGAAAAGGCCCACACTGGGCTTGGCATTCCAGTGTTCTTAACCACCCCTGCTCACCGCGTTCCACCGGAAAGTGCAAGGTACACTCCGTGCCCTTCGATAGTGCTTGAAAGGACCTGCTGTCTGCACTTTGTTTGATAGCTTGATCCATTTTCTTAGACTGAAGCTAAACCCACTTTCTAATGCATAATTAGCCTTCAGGTTACGTGGTTCTTCGTGTGGCTATTTGCCTTGGGTTTCCCTATTCCTTCATCTTATAGTAATGGTAGATTTATGACTGTCCTCGTAACTATGATTAAATGTCTCAATTCTTTTGCTTTATGTGGCGTTCTTGGCCACTTAATTACACTGCATTAAATGGTATGTTGTTGCTGTCAGTGCAGTTGGATTGCGTTGCAGATAGCATCTTTGGCTATTTTGAAAAATGTTCCTATCATACAATTTGAGCTTGTAAACAGAAGTGCTGAGCATGCATAAATGCACCTTAAGAAATTATTTCTTTATTACTGTTTAGTTGAACTGATGGTGACACTAAACATCAAGACTTTGATGTTTTATACGGCATTCTTCCCCACTAATTAACTTCATTAGTGCAGTTAATTAGTGGGGAAGAATACCGTATAAAACATCAAAGTCTTGATGTTTAATCACAGCTTAAAAAAGAAGTTTTATACTCTTCGATTGCCAAACACATTCCAATTAGCCGAAGGAAGGTCAAACATTTTGTTTTCCTTCTCCTGGTCTTCCAAGCTTTTCCTGCTCTTCTGGTTGACCATTGGTTACTTGAGCCTGAGTGTTAATCCTCTAGGCAAGCTGACATTGGCATGTGGAGGGCAAAATCTCTTCCTACAAGCCATAAACCAGTGTATCTGAGAGACTCAGTTTCTGCAAAAAGGCAGTTAAGACTTCTTATAACATGCTGATGGGGGTTGGAGATTACTCTCAAGGAATAATGGGTATTTATTTTTCTCATGTACTATCTAATTTTATTATTAATTTAGAGCCACTCTGTTTTCCTATGTGTTACCCTTTGAGCCGCCTAACGTCTGATAGGCATATTTCCTTAGTGAACTCAGACTGCAAAACTGAAGAAACAGGTATAGTTTAAGGAGATAAGTTACAAGGGTGGGGGGCCTACAAAGTTGGTTGTATGACTTCTTCAGTGACTAGTAGTCAAGCAACAAGAAAAGAACTCCTCCTCAGGTCATTTCCCTGTGGTGTGTGTGTTAGATCAGTTTTTATTGGTTTTTTTTTTTTTGGTTTTTGGTTTTTTTTAAATCAAGCAGGGTTTGCAATAGCATAATGTAATTCAGATAAGCAATTATTGTAATTGACCTTGGCGATGAGTATCCTTGGCTTTTACCACAGTTTACTTAATACCTGAGGATGGCCAATTATCTCATAATGCCCACTTTATTGAGATTATTGTTTTAATTATGGCACTCAAAATAGAGCACTTTGTCAGCATTGTAGAGTCATGCATGGGAACACAACATTCAGGCGTTCAGAAATGTATAAAGAGCGTGTACCCTTGTCTCATGACATGGTTATGATTGAGTTTTTTCTCACTCCCAGCTCCAAACTATGATTTTGAAATATGTTCTTTTTTGCCACTTGAGTGTGGGTCCTCCTGGCGAGATCAGCCACAGGGAGATAAAGTCTGGGATGCTATCACTGCCTCTGAGCTGACTGTGCCCTCTGAAAGGGCTGGAGGTGACTTGGTTCACAGGTAGGTGGTTCAGGTCCATCAGGCGTTCTGATTGACAATAGCCCCAGAGGCTGCGGATTGTCTGAATGCACCCTAGGTCAGAGGCTCCCCGTTTTGGCGTCACTTGGAGGCTTGTGAAATTGCCGGGGCCCACCCCTCAGTCCGACCTCATGGCTCTACGGCAGGGCCCAGGTGGCGTGGTGTTGTTATTGTTGAAAGCTCCACGGGTGAGTCTGTTGTGGAGTCAGGGTAGAGAATCACTGCCCCGTCACCGAATTCCTCCTCACCAGCATGGTTCATGTGTGACCCTGTTCCAGAGAAAGGATACCTTTCAGTCCCTGCTGCTCTGTGTTTTACCCTCCTCCTCTTCCTGCCAGACTTAGCCTAGCCTCCCCCCTTGCCTGCAGTCCCCTCAGTCTGGACCCTGGTGGCGCTCAGTCCTCCTTCCCGTGCTGTGCCCGGCCTGCTGCTCCCATGGCAGTCTTGGGGGCCAGCTCCTACCCCTCTGGAAACGTCTCACCGTGCTCTTCTGACCAAGTTTTCTGGTCACCACAGAGATGCCTTACCTTCCTTTTTTCTAAGTTTCTTTGAGTAGGGATAGTATTTATTTTTTTTAACATTTATCTCAGATGCCTAGGATATTACTGGGTGGAAATATAATTCTGACTGATTGGATCAGTTGTGTGCTGCCCCCCCCCCCACCCCGCCTTCAGTGATGAGCCTGGAGGGTGCTGTTCACATGTGCCATGTGGTCCCATGAGCACCTTAAGGTTAAGAGCTTTCTTATGGGATACCTAGGAAAGGACAGGAACCCTTTCTTTTTCTAGTAGAAACCTGTGTCACAGTGAAGATGAATGAAGTATGTTGACAAACTTGATTTCATTCTAATTATATACATACATACATGCATATACACATAGATACATGTGTGTATGTGTATACACACGCACATAAATATATATGCACACACCCTGGAATATACGCATACTTAAGCACACCACACACACATTGTATGAAGTAAGTCACCAGGTTATGTCTCTCCATCTCTCTCCAATCCATCCTCTTCTCCCCTTCTCCAGCATCCCCTCCAGTCTGAGCTGCCATTGTCTCCCCGGACCAGTGCCTCCCTTCCATAGCTCTGTTAGCTGCAGGCCAGTGGAAGCCTGCTAACTGTGTCAGTGTAAGCAGGAACACCCAAAGTGATGAAAGCTCAGCTTTGACAATCTGAATCAAAATTATTAATTTAATTTTTTAAAGATTTTATTTATTTATTTGACAGAAAGAGATCACAAGTAGGCAGAGAGGCAGGTGGAGAGAGAGAGAGTGGGAAGCAGGCTCCCCGCTGAGCAGAGAGCCCAATGTGGGGCTCGATCCCAGGACCCTGAGATCATGACCCGAGCCGAAGGCAGAGGCTTTAACCCACTGAGCCACCCAGGCGCCCCCAAATTTTTAATTGTAGCATAATGCAAGGTTTATATTGTGCACTTAGAGTATTTTTATTTTTAATTACTAAGAGTGGAGGGTAGGAGGTAGGTAAAGTAGTCTTAAGTATTTTTTAAAGTACTTTTTAAAGTCTTAACTTTACTGACTCTGGCCTCCATCTAACACAAAACTTTCCAAAGATCTCCATAATGATTTTTAGAGCGTGTGTCATCTCATCATTCCCTTCAGTGGCACTTAGAATAAAACAGACTTCACCATGGCCTGCTGAGCCCTGCACAGCCTGGCCCCTCTCTCTGCCCAATACCATCTACCACACCCCCCCTCAACCAACCTGGGGACCCCAGCCCTCCTGGCCCTACAGCGTCACTGCAGGCTTCCTCCCTCTTCAAGGCCTGCACAGGTGCTGTTCCCTCTGTCTCCAGCATTCTTCTCTTGGCTGTTCACACAGTTGGCTCCAGCTTTCACTCCCCCTGTCAGCCTGAGTGTCATCTCTTTGAAGAGGCCATCCCTGGCCACCCTGTCAGTAGGCTGAATTTTAGCATTCTGTTTATGTCCTTTGTAACACATCGCCATTTGCACTTACTAATTTGTTATTAACATATTAATAAGAATGTATTTTTATGTCCCCTTACTATAACAAGTGCTCTCTGAGGGCAGGGTCTTCATTTGCCCTTTTTACTGTGTGCTGAGCCAGTGCCTTACAGCCCAGCAGAGTGCCTGGTCCTCAGGTCAGCAACTGACAGTATTCAGTTATCCACAGGGGAAATACATGCTTTGTCCCCGCAACCCCATTAGTCCTCACGCCTCACTAACTGTTGAGTCATTTGTTCAGCTCCAGTGAAGTTGGGGGTGCAAGTTTAGAATTCACTCTGTTACCCCAACTCAATGTCATGACAGAAGGTGTGCTTGACAGGAATTGTGCGGAGGAGGAGGAAGAGCAGGTCTTCTGAAGAGGGCACTAAGGCGACAGGGCAGGTAGATCCCCAAACTAGGGAATCTGCTGTCTGAAACATTAGAATCTGCACACACTGTAGAATGGCCTTTGCCTGGAACCCCGAGGAACTGCCCATCACCCTCTTTCGAAGGAAGGCCAGTAGGAGACACTGTAGCAGCTCTTGGGGCATCTTCTTGCCTGGTTGGGTCTGGCAAAGGCTTGGCCTTTCACTTCTCTGGGCCGATTCCAGAAATCCACGTGGAAGAAAGGGCAGTGTGCCTGCCACTTGTGTAGCTGTCTCATTTAATCTTCACGATCTTATAGGGCAGCGATCTTTATTTTACAGGTATGAACACTGAAGCCACAGAGACTAACTTGCCAGAATCACAGGGCTAATAAGTGCTGGAGCAGAGATTGGAAACCAGAGCACTCTCGCTCTAGCGCTTGTGAGTGGTCCATTCCACCCCCTTCCGTCCAGATGCCACAGGGCTGTAAAACCGGTCCCTTTCTCACTTTGTGTCCCCCGTGTCTAACACACTACCAGTACAGGAGTGGCGCTCCACTCAAGCTGTAGGAGTTTCCTGGCATCGCTACATGAAACTGTGCTTGCAAAGTCTTTTGTTGTTCTTTAGAAAGAGGAGTAAAGCCTCATTTTTCATCCACCAGCTAGTATTGAAAGCACTTCTACAAAATCACCCTCTGTCCCTCCAGTGTGACTGGCTCTCGCAGGGCTGCTAATGGCCTCTCTGACCCACTCTTCGTCCCCAGAGCAAGGCCTTGCCTGTGTGCTTTAGCTGACTTTTAATGGCTCAAGGTCTGTGACTTGACATTTGGTGAATCCAGTACTGGGTGCCTTGGTGTACATACAAAGTTGTAGGACCTTCTGCATCTAATTCCTGTGCCCTTGGCGTTTACAAACCGAAAGATTAGCAAGAGGCTGGACTGTTGGCTGTGTTAGCAGAGGGCTGTCCTGCAACGGGACGTGTGTGCGCATGCATGTGGGGAGAGAGAGAGTTATACCTGCACTTGGACTTGCTTTCATCTTCATCCCTTCAGTCAGCAAGTATTTACTGGACTGTGCATACATTATGAAGTGCAGGATTCCTCAAGCCGTAATTAGTATTAAATAGGAAAAGCATACCACTAGGCTAGTGCTCTTGCTTTCTAATAAAAGAGTGATTGATCCAATGGTATTCCCCTCATTTCTCACTGTGGTGAGTGAGAGTATTTTCTTCCAGTCCATTTTCAGCATGCTGCTATTACCGCCCCATTTAGCTTGGTGCCAGATTGCAGTTGGCTCCATTCACTTCTATTTACCCGAGTCGCGCCGCAGTGATTAAATGTCACTGGGTACACAGAGTATACAAAAGTAATTAACCTAAAGGGACGCGTTAGAATGAGGGTCAACAACCTCTTCAGCCCACGGTGCCCCCAGCAAGACTAAGTATTGACAGAGGTGTCGCCGGCAGGGCAGGGGCCAGGTGAGGAGCAGGAGGGAAGGAAAAAGGAAGGGTCAGAGAAGCAAGAGTGACAGACCAGCACTCACAGTTGTTTGGGGTGGTGAGGAGACAGCTCTGAGACGTGACCTGTAGTTCCCTTATAATTTCGCTCTTTGACCTGTGATCGAATGTGGGGGGCAGAGGGTGGTATTAGACCATGAACTGACTCCCCTTTCAGCATCTCAGCCCTGGGTAGTGGAATGCTGTTTCCTGGTTAGACCAGTCTAAGCTTGCTTGGCACACACTTAGTGAATCAACCTGTTGGTCCAATATTTTACGTATTTTGTCAGTCTTGCATCTTTACACCTACTTGTCAAGTGAAAGCTGCTGCTTGAAATCATTTCTTTGGAAAGATTTGAAATCGCGTCTCTAAGTATCTGTGTCCGGTTTGTTTTCATTCCTCAGTATACTGAAGTCAGTTTGTTAAACTGATTGATATTAATGCTTTACATTGCTTTACATATGAAAATTGACATAAAACTCTAGATGGTCCTCTGTGACTTAACAATCAGCCATTAGAAAGCTCCTTTAAAAAAAAAAAAAAGTATTGGGGCACCTGGGTGGCTCAGTCGTTAAGCATCTGCCTTCAGCTCGGGTCATAATCCCAGGATCCTGGGATCAAGCCCCGCATCCGGCTCCCTGCTCAGTGGGAAGCCTGCTTCTCCTGCTACCATTCCCTCTGCTTGTGTTCCCTCTCACACTGTGTTTCTCTCTGTCAAATAAATAAAATCTTTAAAAAAAAAAAAATTTTTTAAAAAATAAAATAAAAATTAAAAAAAAAGTATTCTCTCTGTCTGCCCTATATTTGTCTTTTTCTTTATCATTACCTGTGTGTGGGGACTTAATATCCAGGAAAAAAAAAAAGTGAGTAGTGAGGGATTTTTTTTTTTTTTCCCTTTTACCACATGCCTCTTTGGGAGATAAACATTCTAGGAGATCCCCAGGGATCACTAGTCTCTAAATGAGCAGCCACAGAAAACTTGCTGATGCCTGCATTCTTCATGTGGTCGGTCTGTCAGGCAGGATTCATTTAAATCCTGCCTTTTTGGTGGTCAGACCTGAGTAAGATTTGTTTCTCCCTGGTCACAGACAGGTGATGAGTACATGATGAAAGACGAAGGAGAGCCAGTTGAAAAATGTCTCCCTTATGTGGAAGATTTATCTCTTTTAGAGTAAGAAAAATTGGTGGCCTTGATACGATTATGCAAAAACAGATATTTCTTGTGTGTCCACCCAGAGGTGAGATCCTGCTGCTGACCTTGGGGTGGGGGGCCTGTGCCCTTGCTGACGGGAAACAGGGAAAAGATACCACCTTCGACCCTCTCTTTCACTTGGCATCTTTTGGCCTTTGTTTCAGTTTTAATTTGTGCACTGCTTCCTCTCAGTGTCTCTTCAGCATAGTCCTAAAAATTGTCTTGTCACTGTATCACTTTCAAAATTACCATTTTTGACTTTTGAAGGTTTCCTCCTTCCTTCGGTGTGCCTGCACACACCTGCACTCGCACCCCAGCTCCCCCTCACACACACAGCTGTTCCTCTGACTACGGCAGTCATTAATACTGAGTGCTGAGAATACAAAGAAATAAGGCACAGTAGCTTATGCCCTCTAGGAATGCACAACCTCTACTTTCAGTGCAGTGAAAATAATATGGGAGCAATAAGATGTATGCACAAGTGTTGATGCGTGAGCAGATCAAGTTTTGTGGTCACTCCTTTGTTCAGCAGCCGTTAATTGAGGCACCAAACCAAGTGGATGATCTCTGCCTTTGCAGGACTTCTGGTCAAGTAGAGGAGACAGGAAAATAATAAAAATAATGAGAGTGATACAAATGCTAGGAAGGAAGGAAATAAGGGTAAATAAGTTCTGATAGAGATTTCCAGGAGAGAGCTCCTTGGATAATGCCACTGACAAGACCTTTCTGAGAAAGTGCATTTAAGCTGAGCCATAAAAGGTGAAAAATGTTAGCCACTCAGGGGCTGGGGAAGAGTTCTTGGTAGAAGCCCACACTGTCGGTGTCCAGCATCCGACAGAGACTTTGAACTCATATTGGAGAAAGTAGGCAGCAGCCAGGTCAGGCCTGTTCTTCTATAAAGTGCCAGAGGCTTGTATGAAGGGGCATGATTCCTGTTGTGCCTTTAGGATCTTTGAGGCCTGTGGCGTCCAGTATAGTAGCCACAAGCCACATGTGGTTAGTAAGCCCTGGAAATGTGGCCAGGCCAAATCGAGATGTGCTGCAAATGTGTAATACGGGCCAAACTTCAAAGACCTAGTACTAAAAAAAATCATGTAAAATGTGTCACTAATAATTTTGATATTGATTATATGTTGATGTATTTTTAGATACAGTGGCTTAAATAAATATGTGGCTAAAATTTTACTGTTTCTTTTCAGTTTTTTAAAATCTGGCTACTAGAAAAAAAATATATCTGTGGCTCCTATTATATGTGTTTGTCAGTTCTGTTCTAGAGCACAAACTTCAGCGTTTTAATGAAGGATCTTAAGACCAAATTGTCCAAATGTTTTTTGCCATATTGAGGTGGTATGAAGAAGACCTGAAGCTTCTTATTAGCCATCTGAAAACTGTTAGGCAGCCTCCCTTGAAATTGATATACTATTGTTGCCTTTCTGTGTTCCTGCTGCATTACCCTCAATATTGTAGAGTATATTTGCATACATAATACATAAGAATATATATGAGGCTCTTGGAGTTAACACTCTCTGGAAGAAAAAAACGTTTAGCCTTTCAAATAGATTAAAACAGTTTACTGGAAAAAATAGCAACATGAAAAGACTTTCTTTTCCAATAAATTTTAATAGTTACTAAAATGAGGATTCTGGTCCATTAAGATAGAGCTTGCCAAGTCTTCAGGCTGAGTCACTTATTTTCTTTGAGCAGCTACTCTACTTCAGTTTCTTTCAAAGCAGCTGTTAGAAATATGTTGATATTTCAATTCGAGAACAGGATACAGTGCAGCTATAGGTCTAAAGTCAATGCCCCTTCCCAGAAAATTAAGGAAGGAAATTTTTGCCGGTTCCCCCTTCCTGTTTTAGTTCAATCAGCCTCATGTACCAGGTCATATTTGTCAGTGAGATTTAGTAACATTGATTATAAGGTGGCAGGTGCATGTGACTTTATTTGACAAAGTACATACTAGAGTCTCTATTAGTGAGGGAAGGGAATTCTTGGTGGAGAACAAATGCATGTAGGAACAAATGCATGTAGGTCTCGTGAACTTTAAGGAGGTCCATTGGATTGAAGGGCATGTGGTGGCTTTGGGGTGATTAGCTGGGTTAGAAGATGGGACTTGTATGCACTATCTGCGGGCTCACTTCTCTCTCCATCAGTGGTAAGGGGATATACTTGTCCCTTCTCATTCGCCCAGTTGCTTGCTCACGTGACCAAGCAGTTCAGACCAAGAGCAGACAGTTGGCTGTCAAGAGAGGGAAGCTAAGGTGCCTACACAAGGATCAAACCTGTATCTTTGGTGTCAAAGTGTCATGTTCCAGCAGCTCAGCTTGCCAGCTAAAGTAACTGTATTTAATGAAATTTCTGGGGTGGAGCCAACAGCTTTATTCCAGGAAGAGGAAATAACAGTCAAGAAACCCCAGGAGGACATTAAGATAATGTTCTAATTTAAAATCAATTTTATTGATACCTTATAAATTATTATAGCATTTTATCCTGACCAAGTAATACATAATGCTGAGGCCATGGAAACAAAACATGAATGAATATTGAAGTGCTGTATTATTTTACTGCACAAAGCACAAAATATGTAGGACTTTTGTACTCTAAGTATTGTTAACTCATGGAGCCTTCTGGAGAGCAAGGTGTAGATTTCATTCATCTTTGTATTTCTGTACTTTAGTGGGCATTCAGTACGTAACTTGTTGAAAGAGCCCGGAAGTAGACTGAGTCTGTGGTAGTCTCACATTAGCAGGGGAATTGGAGCTCCTCATGATGCTAGCTACTGTGTTCCAACATGTGCTCTCCATCTCGGCAGCAATATTCTAAGCAGGTACTCTGGATAGCCTCATTTTGCCCACTGGGGAACTAGAAGCTTAGAGAAGTTCAGTAGCTTGTCCGAGGTCACACAGCCGATGGTACAGCTTAGTCTGGAACTCAGGGCTGTCTGACCCTTGTACCCATACCATAACCACTGTGGACACTGCCTCTCTCCTTAATCATTCCTCTGTCAGTTCCCCTTGTTTTGATTATCTGCCAGAGAAATTTATTTTGCCTCAAGTGTTTCTTAACCAGGAGAGAAGCAGAAAGACAAAGACAACAAGAGAAGATTTTAGAGTGTGCCGTTCATGACATGTTGTAGAAGGTGAAACGTTTATTAAGAACAGATTCATTATTTTATACGGAGATTATATTTTAACAAGGGCAGGTCTTTAGAAAGTCCCGGTCATTTTTGAAGGTGAATTTTGATTTATGTTAATTTGGAAAAAGCAAGTTCTGTGAGGGTTATATACAGATTGTGTTTTTAATGGCTTCCTTAATCAAGCAGGTTATTTTAAAAAAGTCTTACTGTAATGAGCAATAAACTGACACCAGTGACTAGCTTAGAGCCCTACCATATTCAGGTTTTTCACCACCAGCATGCTATAAATTTTAAGCTAATTTACATAAATTTGCATGTGTTATGAGTCAGTATGTAAGATGTGTATATTTTAGCCAAATAATTTTTATTTTTAATTTTTCCCAACTGAGGATTATTTTCTGTATCTCTTGGTTATTTTTTAATAGGTGGGATTGTAAATATTAAAATGTTTTATTAGTTATAAAGAAATGTATGAATAGAAATGAAAACATTCAGTGTAATACTGTATAATAAAACCTCAATCAGAAATGCACTGGGGTATTGTGCTATGTTTGTTTGGTATATATAGGTTTATTGAGGAAATTGCTTTTACTTCAGAACTTGTTGAAAGTATTTCATAACTCTGAAATGCTTTGAGGACTAGTGAACAGATTGACCCAGGGTGACTCATGATTGTAGGGCTCCTACTGAAGGCCCTTCTGCTTGGCAGGGGGAGTAGGCTGCGTCCCTGCTAATCTCAGGCTGATCTCAGGCTGACTCACACAGTATATTGGCCTTTCCAAATTCAAGAGAGTCGACTATATTCATTTCTGTTTTAGTCCTATCTTCTGCTGCTGTTGTCATTGTTGTTACAGAGGAAACGATGCTTGAGGACTTGAGTTATGGCATCAGTGAAGGGTCAACAGGCCTCTTGAGCTTGCCTTCTCCGTCCTGCTCTCCCCCGCTGCCATTAACCAACTCCCTCTGAATTGTCCCTGACCCAAACTAATTCCTGTACTGAATGAACTACAGTTCAACTAGCAGTGTAATTTATCTTCTAAACTGGGCTGGTTTTGAGTAAAGTAGGCCTGGACAACAGTTTTAAGGGGAGGGCAAAACCCTAGCCACATTTTCGTGGTACCTCTTGCCCTGTCATTATCCCCCTTATCAGTTTGAAAATGGATTTACCCTTTGCTACCAAGTAGATGGGGTGTTGGAAGGCTTTAGCTGATTAACAGACAGAACATAACAAGTGAGTTTTAGAGTTTTTGATCACGATTGTCCAACCATTCTTTCTGGTCGGAATCTTGCAAGTGGTCAGGGACATGCAAACTTATGCGAATGGCAAGCAGAATTAGCTTGATGTGCATTGAAATCAAATTAGAAAGTCCGATGTGGAGGCAGTATTTATAGTCCTGCCTGCAGTATTGAACCCAAACCTTATTGTGTTGAAAGGAGATGTGTTTTGGTTAATAGCAGCCTATTGAAGCCCTATCATTATGGACCATCTGTATATCTGTGCTGAGGGGCAGGGCTACACAGATGCCGAGAATAGTCCTTATGTGAGGCTTAAAATAGAAGAGCCACACTAGCTCTGTAGCAAGTGGCGTGCAGTGCAGCCCCAGTGCTGAGTTGCTGTTGCGGAGCGGCTCAGTTATCTGTCTGGGATGGCTCCTTGTACCACCCTGGAGATTCTTTCAGCTGGTCCTTGAAGCGGCCCAGGGAGCCAGTGGGCGGGGTATTCTTGTCCCAGACTACAGAGACTGAGACTGAGCAGTATCCCCAGGGCTATACAGCTATTAAGTGGAAAACTCTAGACTCAAATCCAGACAGGCAGTCTGACTCCAGACAGATGCTGTTGCCTGCTAGTAAAATCTGTGCTACCTGTTATTAAAACCAGCTAATTGTAACAACACTACCTCTTTTTTTGGGGGGGAGGGGCGGTGTACTTCATAGAACTCTTTGTCATACATGCTCATCTTTGATCTTGGGGTGGCAGAAGAGTAAAGGTGAAAGGGTGCGGCTGTCCATTTCAGCTGCTGGAGGTGTCTATTTTCTGTCTGGCTTGGTCAGTAACCTTTTGTAAAGTCTTAGTTGGGTTTCAAACTAGGATCTAGAATTTTCTCATTTGGAGATGAAATGTGATTTGTAATCTTAGGAGTAACTCCTTAAAAGCTTATCTTTTGCTTTCAAACAACTGGGATTTCCATATAAGACTTAACAAATTTTTAGTATTTTTTCCCTCATTTGTCCTTGTTTGCCCCTTCTTTTCTTTCATTAAACATCTACTTTGCTCTTTTTACTATCCCAGGAATATAAGCGTTTCGTTTTTAAAGAACCAGAGCTTTGTAGTAAGCATTCAGATGTCAGGTCTTTGGCCTTGTCTTAATTGGCCACTGCGTCTGACTGTTAATGACCCTCTTTTCTAAACAAATTCATCGATACAGTCACATGATCAAACTAATGAGAAAATATTTCTAAGTTTGTAGGTTTATCCAGAGTCACGGTGCGACTCCAGTTACATTTCCTGTGTAGTAAGCTGGGGAAATACCTAGCCTAGGCAAGCTTTTAAAATAATGATAGAGAAATAATAATAATTTCTAGTAAAATTGAACTTTGTCTTTAAAAGTATTTACTTAATTCCTCCTGTTCACATGCTCAGCAAAAATCCAAGTGGCCTTACAGTGGCAGAATGGTGGACTTGTAAGATTCATGACGAGAGCCTGTGCCAAGTCCAATTTGATTCCAGAGCAATTATGTTATTAGAATATTGCTGATTGCCCCAGTGCCCATTGTGTAACTTAACCTTTAAATGCTAGTGATAATTAACTACTTTATCATTCTACCAGGAAGCTTCAACATACGACTCTGTTCTTTAGTAAAAATTCACAAATAAAATACTGCCCATGGAGCTAGAACAGCCAGTTAAGGAAAGTAAAGCTATTTGTACATATGTATCAATAAGTAAGCGTAAAGATCTAAATAAATAAGCATTACCGTTTAATGTTAATTCTTAAGAAAATATCTTATAATTGTTTAAAAATCAGTTTTTCCTTTTGGACAAAGTGGAAATAACTTCCAGTAGAGTATCTCAGAATCAAAAGGCTCAGCTTGTTAATCACACACACATACAGTTTTTCTTCTTTTTGTAAAATAGCAAATGAGTAGGAGGAAGGCACACGGAAGTAGGTAGAGGAGTAGAGGGCAAGAAGAGACACGACTGTCCTGCTAATTCCCAGGGGTGTCACTACTCCGATCTAACTGTAGTGAACAGTTTCTTGTGTAAACTGTTCAGCCCTAGTGGTCTTCTGAAAGGGAATTGTATGAATTGTAGGTTAAGATTGAGGAGTGCAAAAGGAATGTTTGTTCATTTATGTTCAGAAACATTTCTGGGCAGTTCTCTGCTGCTCACTGTGCCAGAGGCCTCCCCACCTCGGGTAACCCACAGCCTGTAGTGGGAAGTGGCCTTCTAAACAAATAGCCACATATTGATTGCGAGTGCTCTACTCATGGGGTGAACAAAGTGTTAAGGGAACAAAGAAGAATTGAGTGATTAATTCTGCCTGACAGAATCTGAGCGAGCTTTAAAAGGTGACATTAGAGCTGGTCCTTAAGAATAAGGATTTCAACAAAAAGATACTGAGGGGAAATGGGCAGTCTCATAAGCCAGGAAAAAAAGGGCTTACAGATACAATGAAAATGCACAGAGCACTGGAAAACAACAACCTCATAGCACTGAGCTCTGAGGCTGGGGCCTTGGGTTAGAGTGTGGAGTGAAGGGCTTTGGAAATGGCCACACGCAGAAATGTGTGGACTTTTCTTCCCCTAAGGACAGTGGGGAAACAGTTGTTTTTCTTTTTTTTTTAAGGGATAATGAGAAGTGGTCAAATTTCTTTTTGGGAAATATGAACCCTAGAAATGTGGAGGAAAGACTGGAGTGGGGGCAGACTAGAAAGGGGCGTCTGACATCAAATGTTCACGGCTCACGGATGATGTTTGCAAGCATAATTTCGATGGAATAATGGTCGCAAAAACTTGGTCATGACATGAAAGCAAAGCAGAAGCATTGAACCAAGTCTTATGGCGTGGGAATGAGGATTGGAACTCAACAGAGATACGAGAAGAAGCTGTCCAATTTAAAAAAATTGTTTGACTTCTGAGGTTTTGCTTTTTGGTCTTTGGCCTTACTGAATGACGTCTGCCATCTTGTCTGCTCTTAAGGGTGAATGAGTAGGGATAGTTTCAGGATTTGGTGCCTCTGATATAGAGTATTCATTGAAGACGTTGAGAGAGAATGGTACAGGAAGGAAGGGTTCAGAGGTACCTAGCCCTATCATTGGGAATCCACTCGCTTGTCCTTTCCATCTTCCCTGACGCCAAACTCCTACCTCTTTCCTGCCTTTGGAGGGGGTGTGGAGTTGCCATCACCACAGCTGACCACTAGGGGGTGATGTCTTGGTAGCGAAACTTGACCTAGGCATGGGGTAGAAAAAAGTTCATTGGTTTTCCTCTAACAACAGGCTTCAAAAGTTTAGCCACAAAAGAAAATGTGTCATTAAGGTTCAGTGGAAGTGAAATGGGATATAGAGCCACAAGTTCTGGATATCACCCTGCCTCCCATAGTTAATTTAAAAACCCTTGTAAATGTCGTGTATCTTCATAAATGTTAATTATTACCGTCAGACTTAAGATAAAGGGAAAAAAAAAAACGAACAAGGGGTTAGTTTTATATGAGAAGAATGAAGTTATCAATGAGGAAGAGCTTTACGGAACAATTTCCTGAATTGATTTAGATGCAAAGCAGAGATTGTCTGGTGGTGATTCTTTGTTCTTCCTAGAACTTGTTTTCTCATCTCCAAGTGTTCTTTCCACTGCCCTGCCTGGGTTAATTTAGCACTCAGAGCCGGGCACTGGTGCCCTGCTGAGGGGCTTTGGCTTTTCTGGCCTTTATGACCCGCCCTCCACATGTCAGCCCTTCTGGTCTCTCACACCTCACCTTGATGTTGAGCTGGCTCCTGTTTGGTCTGTCCTGGACTGAGTCGCTAGCCAGTTCATGAGGTTGTTTCCAGTTTTGGTTGACACGTTCTTCACTTCCTCATAAATGAAGTTAAGCTCTCATACTGTCTACATGTGCCCAATAGTGATCACCCTGACCTGAATGGCAGACAGACTCGTTCTCTATGCTTCAGTGTGTATTTTCGGCGTGTAGGCCTCCTCCAGTTGGGAGCTCTTTGGAAGAGCAGAGATGACAGACACTGTCTGAGCCTGTATGGTTCGCTCCCAACTGTGATCCCAAGAGGGAAGGACTGTCTTTCCCAGTTACTTGGTCCTAATGGGGATTCCAGGGTTTCCAGAGATATAAAGGAGCAGGCTCATGAAAACTGTAGGAGTCAAAAGGAATAAAGTGAATTTTTGCAGGTGTTTTGTTTTTATTATTTTTATTTGCTATTAAAATCTTCCATGCCCTTCAAACAAGAGACTTAGCAAAATTCCGTAAATAGGACCTTTGTGTCACGTGATCACCATTTTGTGGTTACTTAA
>CM053615.1:15691560-15727915 GCA_028646535.1 Procyon lotor
CCTCCCTCCCTCCCTCCCTCCCTCCCTCCCTCCCTCCCTCCTTCCCTCCTTCCTTCCTTCCTTCCTTCCTTCCTTCCTTCCTTCCTTCTTCTCTTCTGCTTCCTTTCTCACTTCTTTGAACTGCTGCACCAGTGTAATCTGTATCTCCTTGGGACCAGACCCATTCTGTCTTCTGAATTTGCTATTTCCTACCTCCTTGGCCCCCACTCTGGTCCTGTCTCCATTTTTTTCTTTCTTGTTTATTCCTTTATTCCCCTCATTCCCTTTTCCCTGTTTTTTTCTTGGTTTCCTGTCTCCACCTCTGTTGCCCTCTTCCTTTTACCTCCTCCCTTCTCTCCTGTCTCCTCCTAACAGTTTTGCAGGAGGTGTGCATTAACAAACAAAAAGGGCATTAAGCCTGAAAAACTCACTGTTCAGTGAATGGTCATTTCACAACCCTGCTATCTTTTCTGTTTCCAGAGCTCTTCGGTATCCCCGTCAGCCAGTTTCCGAGGTGCTGAGAAGCACAGAAACTCCACAGACTACTCCTCCGATAGCAAAAAGCAGAAAACTGAAGAAAAAGAAATTGCAGCTCGCTATGTAGGTTCCTCCACCTTTGCTTTGGGGGAAGCCGGTTTCCTCTGCTTTTTATCAGCACCCATTTTACCCTTTGACTATTACGAACCAAAATTAGAACATAGGAGGAAAAAACATCTACTAGGATAAAGAAATAGTGATTGCCTTTATAGCTGCGTCTCAGTTGGCTAGCAGAAGTCCTCTGTGTGTTCAGGTCCGTGCACGTGTGGACGTGAGCTGGAACAGAGTCCTTGAGCTGGCAGCTAATAGAAGATGTTGTGGTTGTCCCATGATACCATTTCTAGAGATGTATTTGCTTCCCTTTGTGTACTTCAAGGTGGTTGAATTTTCTGTGGTCTTAGAAATGTTAAGGAAAAATGTGAAATCATAGAAAACCCGTTAAAAATGTCTAAAATGAATTTGTGCTGAGGAATAAAGTGAATTTTGTGGAGTATAACTTGGAGAGGCATCCAGATGTGTCCCTAGCATGGGTTGAAGCTCATTTTCCTTCAGTGACTAACCTTTTGGGTCATGTAGTGTGAGGGGATCAAGCTGGAGCACTGGGATGGCCCCAGGCCAGCCCCCGCCCCATTTCCCGTGGTGATCCCCTGTAGGACTGCAGGCTTCCAAAAAAGCAGAAAGTGTGGACTTTTGTACGAAACCTCCCAATTTTGAAATGGTGACTTCTTAATCCAGTTTTTTAAACTGAGAGAACAGATCACACCCCACTGTAAGCTGAATTTAGCCCAGACAGGCCACAGTATGCTTCCACGACATGCTCTGGAGTACCGAGCAAGCCCAAAGCTTCAATTTTTTAAGTGGTAAAGCAGAATGAATGAATGAATGAATGAATGAATGAATGAATGAATGGTAAAGCGGAATCATCGTTTACCTACCTTGTAACATCATTATGAGGATTAGTGAACATAACATGTTGTAAAGTGTTCAGCGCTGTTGGGTGCGGTTCATTTTCATTAGCTGTGAAGAATTAGTCTGAACTTCTCTGGAGTGAATCTGGCCCTTGTGCGGGTGCGCTGGGGGAGGAGGTAATGCTTGTCAATTGTCAATGCAGGACAGCGATGGTGAGAAGAGTGATGACAACTTGGTGGTTGACGTTTCCAACGAGGTAAGTTCTCTGGCTCATTCAGCTTCCTGCTCTTTCCCACCGCAACAATGCCTAGCTTGAATCCAGACAGTTAGTATTAAAAATGTGTGCTTCATTTCCAAAGGGGACCCACTTATTATTTACCTGAAAAATTTATGTATTACTGGTTTTATGTATTATTGATCCTTTTTTTATTGCTATTCTTTTCTGTAAAAGTACAAGTGTGTTTTGCTATCACTGTAAATGCATAGCAGACATATGTACTCAGCCTGGAGATCTTATTGACAGGTGACCTGTTGATTTGTAGGGTTTTGATTTTTGTTTTGAGTAAGTATAGCTGACCCTTGAATTATGCAGGTGGGAGAGTGGTGTTTTCGGGGCACCAACCTCCCACAAAGTTGAAAATATGCATGTAACTTCTCCCTCCCTTTTTTAAATTTAAGTGTAATTGACACACAATGTTACATTGGTTTTGGGTGTACAACAGAGTGATTCAGCAAGGCTGCACATGATGCTGCCTCGTATAACTTTCAGCTCCCCCAAAACCTAACTATTAATAGCCTACGATAACATAAACAGTCGATGAACACATATTTTGAATGGTTACATGTGTTACATACTGTGTTCTTACGATAAAGACAGCTAGAGGAAAGAAAATGCTATTACGATCATAAGAGGAAATATAATTTTCAGTACTATAGTGGATTTATCGAAAACAATCTACATATAAGCGGACTCACGGAGAGCCAACCCATGTTGTTTAAGGGTCAGCTGTGCTGTAAATATTTAGTATTCTCTTTCACCTCAATACCAAATATGTTCTTTAGCAATTTGGTATGTCTCTTGTTACCGATTACAGAACATTTTGCACTTCTCCATGCTTTCTGCTAGAAATATCCACACTCACGTACGTTGTGAATGAGGTGTGCTGCATTAATGCCCTTGATGTTCCTTTGTAGGATCCCTCTTCCCCACGAGGGAGCCCAGCACACTCCCCGAGAGAGAATGGCCTGGACAAGACGCGCTTGCTCAAGAAAGATGCCCCCATCAGTCCAGCCTCTATTGCGTCCTCCAGCAGCACTCCTTCCTCCAAATCCAAAGAACTTAGCCTTGTAAGCTGTCCTTCATCATCTTTCTTAGCCTTGCCTGTTTCAAGATGATTAGCTTTGATTATTTTGTAAATTTGGTATTTTTCACATTTTTCTGTAGGACTCTTTATTTCCGAATACATGTATACGTTCAGTATTCCAGTTTAATTGACAAAAGTACTTAGGGAACAAGAATGGGTTTACTGACTTAGCAGTGATAGATGTTTGTTTTAGGAGTGTTTTTGCAAGGCTGGGGTGGGATATGGGGAAATTGAGTGAAACGTGTCTCAGCAAAGATGAAGAAATACACACTGGGCTTGCAGAGATGGTTTTGTCACCTGTGGTTTATGGTAAATTTAGTTTTCGGCTGGGATGTGATTTTGTTGCTAGCTTTGTTTGAATTACCAAGCTATATATGACTGCAATAATTTTCACTTCCTATCTAAGAAATAATCTGTCATTTACGAAAGTCTACCTTGACTCACACCACAAATCACAAATGCAAAAATGAAACTGCTTGCAAGTCAGAATAATCTCCCCAAACCCTCTTCTTCTGTGGCTCTGTAGTTAATTGCATTTTTGTGTGCATGTCTTCCTTTTTCCTCGCCAGTTATTTTCTTGTAACATAACATTTAAAAAAAAAGAAAAAGACTCCGTTTTTGTATAACCTTCTGAATTCAGAGCTGTAGGTGAGAAAGTTCCTCAGTTTGTCTGCAAATTAGGGGGATGTGTCTGGCCTGGGACTACGTTAAGTTTTTCTCTGTGGTTCTCTTGGCCTTCTGGCCTTCTGGTACTGGCAACTCCTCTGTGCTGACCTCTGTGACCACGTGAGTCTGTTCTAAATGGACCCGTTAACCAGGAGGCCTCTTGTGACATCAACAGTCCACCAGGAACCCAGCTCAAGTAGCCTTAAATCACTTAAAGCCAGCAGGTGTTTGGTCACAGGACTTCATGATTTGTCAGCCCCCGTCTGACTCAGACCCAGTTTCCTGGAAATCATTGACTCTACCCTAAATTCTGCTTCAGGTCATATCCTCCTGAATGTTGGTTTCGTGGTCTCGGGGAGCTCTCTCTGTCTGTTGATTTGTTCTTTTTAATTAGGAAAATAAAGGCCCAACCTGAAGAACTTTTTCCATTCCTTTCTCTGTTCTTTGTGATCTGCCTTAAATGTTTAACAGCATTGTTGACACTGTGTTCTGACTGCCACTGTATTGTCTTCCTTCCGCCTCTTGTTAGAATGAAAAATCTACGACTCCCGTTTCGAAGTCCAACACCCCCACCCCACGAACCGATGCGCCCACTCCAGGCAGTAACTCCACTCCCGGACTGAGGCCTGTGCCTGGAAAACCACCAGGAGTCGACCCCTTGGGTTAGTGAGAAGGGTTTTCTGCACGTTTATGCTTCACGTTTTTGAAGAAATTCAAGCAATTTAGATAGCGCAGTACTTTAAGAGTAGTAATAACCAGCATTGAAAAGCTGTTAGAGTTATTTATTGAAAAGCCAAATCGAGCACCTTGGTGATTTTTGAGACTAGTATGTTAAGTGAATTTGAGCCCTGGATCCTATTTTTTTTAAGGTATATGTTAATGCCTTTCTTCCTTACTGTTTTCCGTGTTCTTGGTTTTTCTCTTCTCTCCTTTCAATTTGGTGCGTAGCCTCAAGCCTCAGGACCCCGATGGCAGTCCCTTGTCCATACCCAACCCCGTTTGGAATCGTGCCCCACGCCGGGATGAACGGGGAGCTGACCAGCCCTGGCGCCGCTTATGCGGGGCTGCACAACATTTCTCCGCAGATGAGCGCGGCTGCTGCCGCTGCCGCCGCTGCCGCCGCCTACGGGAGATCACCGGTGGTACGTTTGTGGGCCTTCACGAAGTCATGCCATCCCACGGCTCACTGGATCGCCAGACATTCCCTTTGAACTTACTAGTTTATATAATTTGTGGTATTTGTAGAGGGACTCATCATATCTGTAAATTAAACAATGTTCAATTGTACGGTGAGATCCATTTCCTTTTCTAAGGAGAGGAAATGCCTTGTTATTTTAGGTTTCCTTTTAATTTTAAACCTACAAGAGCAGAGCAAATGATCACGACTGTAGTGAATCCTGTGTCTCCATCATAAGCTTCAAAAATTATACAAATAATTTTTTTTCATGTATGTTCCATCCCCAGGTGTGTTACCCCTACAGTCGTACACATCCTATCTTTTCACCAGTAGATACTTCTGTATGTGTATCTCTAAAACTTGTATTTGAAGTCTGTGCTCTCCCAAGATCTAGATAGGTATCGAGGAGGCTGAGATGAGTTAATGTAACTGCATGTGTTTTTGTTGTTTTGCTTGGGAAAATTGTAGGTTGGATTTGATCCACACCATCATATGCGCGTACCAGCCATACCTCCGAACCTGACAGGCATTCCGGGAGGAAAACCGTGAGTACCCCTGAGCCTCATGCTCCCCACCGTGTGCCAGACCCTGGGCCCTGGCCGGCCTTTTCGGCTGAGCACTGCTAGGCGGTGTGGGGGAGTTCCCAGAGCTTGATGTTTTGTTTTTTTCTTTTTTTTTCCTTGCAAGGAATTTCCATTTTCTCTTCACACAAGGAAAGAAGTAATGAGGTGGGGTTTTGTATTTTCAATTTAAAATCTTGAGCTTCTAATATGGAAATGCAAATTACTGAGGCATCTCCAGCAGTCAGGTCTTCTCTACGTCTGTTACTGAATTCTTTTGTTGCCTTGAAAAAAAAACGTCTTATGTGCAAACCTGGATGCTCAGAATTTGAGTGTGTTGGGAAAAGACGTGCCAAACCTCAAAGGCTGTGAAAAGAAAGAACCGTGGTCTTATGCTCAGTTGTGTTTACGGAAAAGGTGGCTTTGCTTATTTGGCTTCTTGTCCCGCGAGCTGGATATTTGGAGCATCTGTATTCACAGCCCCCTTGAGTTACAAAGGCAAAATGCATGCATCAGTTTTTCCAGCCTCTTCTTGTACATTCTAATCTCTCACCATATCTCATTCCACAGCCTTCATTTCAGTCCAGCACACCTTTTTACTTCTACCTGTGCACGGTTCTCTCTGCTCTCTGGCTTCATCTTTCCAGATACAAAGACTTGACTATAAAATAACACTGCTCTTCCCTTAAAATCCCAGCTTGCTTCTTCCCCTCTCCTCTCCTTGGGAAGCACCCCGCCTCCTTAGTCCCGTGCGTATATGTATGCCCCTGACTCTTTCCGCTGGCATCCTCCCTGTCACCACACATGCCATACACACCCTGTTTCCCCAGGCTGGTGCTTTCTCCCCGGCCTGTGTTACCCACACTTGACCCTCAGTGGCCACTAAGTCCCTTCTCCCCAAGGCTTCCTTGGTGGCTTGGCTGCCTTGGGACATTTGGTCTTACTGGTCCTTCCTGCAGTACTTTTTCTGTGGCTTATTGTCTCACTTCAGAAGTGTCTGCTAGGGGCGCCTGGGTGGCTCAGTGGGTTAAAGCCTCAGCCTTCAGCTCAGGTCATGGTCTCGGGGTCCTGGGATTGGGCCCCGCATTGGGCTCTCTACTCAGCAGGGAGCCTGCTTTTTCCTCTCTCTCTGCCTGCCTCTCTGCGTACTGTCAAATAAATAAATAAAACTTAAAAAAAAGTGTCTGCTGGGGCGCCTGGGTGACTCAGTGGGTTAAAGCCTCTGCCTTCGGCTCAGGTCATGATCTCAGGGTTGGGATCGAGTCCCGCATCGGGCTCCCTGCTCCGCAGGAAGCCTGCTTCTCCCCCTACCATTCCCTCTGTTTGTGTTCCCTCTCTCGCTGTGTTTCTCTCTGTCAAATAAATAAAATCTTTAAAAAAAAAAAAAAAGTGCTAAAATGTCACTTATTAGAGCGTTCTGCCCTGCCAGCCCGATCTAAAATAGCATCCTTCTCTGCCTTCCTCTCCCTGTCATCGTTCTTTTCTACTGCCTGCCTTTTTTGTACTTGTGTGTAGCTGTGATCTGCCTCTCCCTGCTTGAATATAAGTTCCGTGAGAGCAGAACAGAACTCTTTGCTATTCAGTTATAGAAGTAGCACCGCTGCCTAGCGTGGTACCTGGTACCTGGTGCTCACAGTACATACTTTTTAAATGAGAGAGGGAGGAAGAAGGCACGTGAGAGAGTGCACAGGTGAGCCAGCCAGTCTCTTTCTTCTATGATCTCCCAATGCTTATTTAGTCACTGCTATACACTCAGCTGCTTCGTTGTCACCGTGTTATTTCCTATGTGTAACTTCTTGTGTAACTTACTTCCGTATAGATCTGTACTAAACTCCCCTGTTGGCATCAAACACAGTGCTGGTTCCTTAGCCAAGTTGCTCCGTAAATATTTGACTGATTAATAAGGGAGGCAAGGCAAATTAGACTTTGAGTTTCCTGAGAATCGAAGGTATAAAATACCCATTACCGTAAGATTCTGTGTACTTGTGTGTGTTCTAGTTGTTGACTGACTTAGAAATCTTGTTGACCAAGAACTCTGATGTATTTGAAGGAGAAAGTTTGGTCTCTTTCAGGCAGTGATTAAATAACAAGGTCATAGGATTAATCAAATAACTCAAATCCCTGTGAGTTCCGTATGAACCTGTGAGGATGGAGAGGTTTCCTTAGGGAAAAGGTATCACCCCGTGTTCAGGTACTGCATAGTCACCACTTGGTTGACTAGCTGTGGCAGCAGAGCTGCAGTATGATCATTGGCGCAGTACTGCCCAGGCCTGGGAGGAGTGAAGGGGGGGAGGGGCTTAGGTGCCTAGAAAGAAGAGCGACAGTCTTGGTTTCACTTTGGGCCATCTGAACCACTGTCGGGTTAGAGCTGGTCTGTTCCGGACACACTTCTGAGCCTTGAGCGGGACTCGCTTCCTTCCCCTAGTCTTGATTCTTAGCATTATCAAATTGTGGAGATCCTTTTGGGAAGGTTGATGGGTGTTTGAGGATGGTTGCAAATTTTCGTTCCCAGGAATGATAGAGCCACGTGTCATGCAATTGGCAGATGACATTAGGAATCCCAAAGAGAGTACGGTGGGGCCAACAAAGTTGAGTTCCAGGGTGTGACAGATCAAAATTGGAATTTTTACTCTGCCAATTGACAACTAGAGGACAGTTTCTTAACTTGGGGAGCTTCGGTTGGCTCATCTGTAAACCAAGGATGGCACCTCCCTTGACAAGCGGGTATAAGGGTGAGATAAGATAATATGTCACATGTCTAGTACTGTATTTGGTATATGGGGCTTTTCAGTCAAAAAGCAGCCTCATTTCTGGTTTAGCTTTGCCCCAGGGCATTATCAGTTTTTCAACTGCTTATGCAGTTGAACTGAACTGCATTTCTGTAGTGGGCAGAAATGACCCAAGAAAATTAGATTTGAGTAAATTAGACTTCACGTTCCTGTCATTGGTGTGTCTTTATATAAGAGGGCATCAAGACATGTAAATTCAGGGCGCCTGGGTGGCTCAGTGGGTTAAATAAAGCCTCTGCCTTTGGCTCAGGTCATGATCCTCGGGATCCTGGAATTGAGCCCCACATCGGGCTCTCTGCTCAGCAGGGAGTCTGCTTCCCCCACTCTCTCTGCCTGCCTCTCTGCCTGCTTGTGATCTCTCTCTCGGTCAAATAAATAAATAAAATCTCTAAAAAAAATGTAAATTCACATTCATGTATGCATATAGAGATAATATATTTGTATTATAGATCTTTTAGAGGAAGTGATAACAGGTGGCTCTTCAGATCTTAAGATACAGAATTATGAAACTTTGTCTTCTGTGTGTGTTTCAACAGAAACAACTAATTTTTGTGCTATAACATAAAACGTAATGAATCACCTAAAGGCTTCCCCTACCACACACACAAAGTAAACTGCCTTTCTCCAGAAAGACTCAAAACAGTTGTGCATCTCTGTCCTAATTATTTTTACAGAATGAATTGTTAGATGTCATTAAAAGTTATAATTAAATGCATGACCAACTCGTATTTATTTAATAATTCACATTGGGTCCTCTTGTCTATTCTGGTGAATTAGCAAAAGTTGCACTCAGTTTGTAATTGGAATGACAACATAGTTTAATTTCAACATAAGCCCAAAATGGGCTTTTTTCCTCACCTATTACTTGACATCTATAAATAGGGTAAAAACTATTCAATTAAAACCATAGTACTAATTACATTGTGGGACGTGGCATATGGATACAGCCATAACAGAAGAGCTCAGGTTTATTGGTTTTAGGGTACTCACAATTCAGAAATTTTCCCGTTCTATTCGTTTTTATAAAGCAAGATTTTTCAGAATAGGAACAATGCTTGATGCACAGTAAGCCCTTAACAATATTTGTTGGCTGGCTGACCTACTACTAGTGTGTTCATATGCTGCTTAGAACCTGATTTTCTATACAGTACAATGGCCAGACCTTTTATTGTGAATTCAAGGTCTAGTCCCATCTCCTGAGACATTGAAAACTTCGGAGCAGGTTTTGGAAAGTATGAGAAAGATGAGTGCAACATTACGGAACTGGGCCTTTTAGAGAGGGTAAATGATGTGGGTGTGAGAAGACAAGGACCTTCTTTAAATATGCTGGGTTTTAATCGAAAGATGATGATTCAGGTAAAATAGCATCTTCAATGTGCATGTCTTAAAAAGAGCGATTTGGAGATGCCTTGACGGTTTGAGGTATAGTTCTGTCAGAAAGTCCAAGCTGCTTCTGTTCTCTTTATCCTCTTCTCTCCATTCTTAGCTCTTAGTGCTTTTACCTGCTGTGCACACACGTGATTGTGTGTGTGTTTTGGAAGAGTGCACGTCATTGTGTTCTCTGGTTCCCTGCACCCTCTCCCTCCAGCCCTATGTTTGTAGTTACTTGCTGGACATCTCAGACATCTTGAGTGTGTATTACTTGCACTTCAAAGTCATCATATCACGATGCTTCTTCCCCAGACTTGGTCTTCCTCCCACATTGCCCATCAGGACTCTTGGCATTCTGATCCTTGTTTCCTAAGCTCAGAAACTCAATTATTATTGGCTCCTTCTTCATATCTTACTTGTTAAGTCCTGCAGAATTTTGTATCCACTGTTAAGTGTCTTCCTTGACCGAGCCTAGTTCAGGTCCCCCATTACCTTGCATCTAGATTATTGGAATAATTGTCTCTTACTCTTCCTACTCCATTGTATTTCTTGCAGTCAAACTTATTCTGTCAGTTGCCCCAATAATATCCTACCTGCTCCCCTTCCAAAAAACCCTTTAGTGAATTCTGTTTGTGGAGTTCATAGGCTGGCCTTGCAGGCCCTCCCTTTTCACAGCCCTCCCTTATCTAGCAAATAGACAGCAGTGTGTATGTATAGTATAAATGTATGTATTCCTGATACATTTGATCAGACTGCACCCAGGCCAGCTCCTCCAACCACTTAACCCTGGGGTTGTTTTTGAATAAATGAATCCTTGGATTAAAACCAGCCCTGGAATTTCCATCATTGCACCCCATCCTTTTAGAGCCCTTGCTGTCTGCTGTCTCTACTGCCCCCCTACCCCCCCGAATTATTTTTCCGGCTTCCTCCTTCCTCAGTGAGAGTCCCTCCATTCTGCAAAACACATCTCTGTACTGTGTGTCACTGTTGAAACATAAGTTTTGTCTTTTTGGACCACCGCAGAACTTCCTACTTCTCACATTCCACCTGGTACTGTGGCCACTTTGCTTTTCTCATCACACTTCCTAGATGAGAAGCTGCTAGTGGGCAAGGCCAGCGCTTTACCTTATTTTGTATTCTTAGCATGATGTCTGTATCCATGTGGCTAAGAGCCATTATCGATGCATCTAATCGGGTAGAAAAAGAATAGTTCTTCAAGCCTGGGTTTCTGATTTCTAGAAAGTTTGGCTTTCATTCCACATTCCAGTACACTTTGCCAGCTACGCATCAGAGTTAGCTGCAATCTGATAAGAATCTAACTGGAGTTTTGTTTTTTCCAGTCTTGAGTATCTTACAGGTACTAACAACAGACAGAGGGCCACATTGTATCCTTAATGCAAGTAAGCTCTTGACGTTCTTGTTGAAGGGAGTTCCAGGAACATAGTAGGTGCTCACAGAGTGGTTGTGATTTAGTTGAAGAATGTCCTCTCAAAAGCCTCAGAAGAAATCACGTGTCTGGTTTCTTAACTATTTAAATTCCCAAAGCTCTTTAAAAACCTTAGTGATACGAGAGAGGAGAGAAGGGATGCCTTTTCAAGTAAGTTATCATTAAGAATGTATAACACCATCTAAACTTGGAATAACCTTCCTCTCTGTTCCTTTAAGACTTAGTCTTCATGATCTCTTTAATTGCTGAATCAATTAGCCTTTTTCTCCATCATCATCCTTCAGAATCTCAGCCTTTCTCTGAGAGCATTACTGCCTTACCCTCCTTGCCTGACTGGACCCAGTTCTCTCCCAAGGGGACCCCCCCCACCTACAGCTCTCTGAGAGGGTACCCCTTCATTTGTTTCATATCCTTAAATCCTCAGGGCCAGTGATGGGGTGATAAAGGCTATATCATCCCCCCACCCCCCACCAGTCTTTTCTAGAACTGAGCTCTATTTTTTTGTGAAAACTCTGGCCCTTTCAGGCTTGTGTCATTGGATTCTACCTACCCTTACGCCTTGTTGGGGGATTTCGTTTTTATTAAAGACTTGGCACTGGCTTAGGGTCTTCCTCCTTAGAGCCTCCGTCATTCCACACGACTCTAGTGCTCACAAGGTCAGCCCCCAGTAACCTCGTCTTGAGGCTTGGCCCATGTTGACTGTAGCTGTCCTGGACTTCAGTTACCTGTTTACAGGCTCACAAGGAAGATCTCGTCCCCACCCCTCACTGTGTCACTTCCAGAATCAAGATGTCCCACCCAGCCCAAGTGATCTTTCGAATTGCACATCAGTTCCCAGCTGTCTGACTGTCTCCCAAGCCCAGCCACTGGCTGCTCCCCTAGATTACTGCACAGACCTCCTGTCTAGTGTTCCTTTTCCCGTTCTGCCACCTATAATCCGTTCCTCACCAGCAGCCAGAATGGCACTTTAAAACATTAACTGAATCCTGCCACTCCCGCCCAGGAGTCCCAGTGACTTCCCATTCCGCCCAGGATAATACCCGCATTCCTCACCACAGCCCACCAAGCCCTTTTCCCCACTGCCTTCCCTCTGTCTCCAGCCTGGCCCTCACCACTGAGTGCACTCTAGCATTCTCACTTGCTTCTTCTGCCTTAGGGACTCTGCATTATTCCTCTACCCAGCACATTCCACATTCCCCGCCTCGATGTGTGCAGGGCCTGCATCCTTTCTTCTTGTCTTTGCTCATACAGCGCCCCAGACCCGTGTACCGTGTGTGTGTGTGTGTGTGTGTGTGTGTGTGTGTGTCTTGGCATCTGATGGGGATCTGAGGTTACTTATTTTCCTGTTTATATGTGGTATCTGCTTTCCTTTCTAGATGTTGGCCCTGGAAGATAGGGACTTTGTCTACTTTGTTCACCCCTGATTCCCCAGCATCTAATAGTACCTGGTTCGTGTGAGGCATTCAGTAAACAGTTCCTGACTAACTGGATACTAAGCGTTCCGTCTCATTCTGGCCTCATACTTGCCATAGCCCTCCCTTCACACTGTCTTCCTCTTTATATCAAAGTCCCATTGCCTCACTCTGTCAGATCCCACGTCATCAGGCGTGTTCACTGTTCCATCGCATTGACCCTCTCACATTTTTATATTTATTTATCCGACCGCCTCACTAATGAATCTGCCCCTCTGCTCACCTGCCACCTACTCCCACAGGCTGTAACCTCAGGAGAACCAGGGATATGTATTTGTTGTTGTGGTGGTGGTAGTTTTCTTTGTTTTTTTTTGTTTTTTTCTGTTGTAACCCATCCTACTCGTGTGGTACTTGGCACATTTCTTGGGGGTTCCCAAGAAATACCTGTTGAATGGTTGAATCTCTTAATACCTTGTCAAGTGATTAACCATCTTCCCCTGTCTCTGTCTTTGATCGTCTCTCTTGATCGTCCATGTGTCTGACCGCTCTTGCTGGAGGGTCCTTAGATGTGAGCGGTCCCCTAGATCCTGCATTCATCCACTCACTGCATAATCTGCTATGACATTACTGTTTCTGCTCCCTTAGCTTCCACGGTCTCTCCTTAGTCGTAAGCACACACTGTCTTTCTAACCTGAACTCTCACCTGAGTCACAGTACTCTGCTTACTGTTGAACTGTTGGGATTCCTGGCTGCCCTCAAATTAAAGAAAACTAAACCATTTAGCTCCTTGCATGTGTACCTTTCAGTCATGCTTCCCTATTGCTTTACTAACATATCGTGGTCCACCTGAGTTGCGAGGGTTCTGAGCCTTAGAGCCCTCCTCCCCGCCTCTCTCCCATGTCACACATTCATTGTGTCTCCCAAATCCTATTGATTTAACCAAAGAAATGTCTTCTGTCTCTTGACTCCCTAGCTTCCATCTCCTTCCCTCTCAGCAGTCCGGCATACTACGTTTCTGCTATGGGCCGGGCGCGTGCCTCTCTGTTTACCAAGAAGGAAAAAGCCCTCCGCTATCTGGCACCACGTCTTCCATGGCCGCATACTGCGTCATCCCTCCCGGGGACAGTCGGGAGGATGATGAGTCCCCTTAGTAATGGGCCGAATTTTGATGAATGTGGCTAGGAACCATAAACTGTTTTGATTCTAAAACTTCCCTGATAGGTCCAAGCTCCAGTCCTTTGTGCACCCACAGATGCTTTCCCTTGGTATGTCTTTTGCAAACTTCTTCCTATAAACAGAGCACATTCCAAAGCTTTATGCCAAAGCAGAATGACATAATTTCCAAAATGGGCTATTGCCCATGATAGAAGACAGGCCCAGCTCCCTCCTGCAGCCCCCTGCATCATGTACCCTCACTGATGTGCCTTTCCTGACTTCACCTTAAGAATAGAGATCTCTTGAGGGAGATGTTCGAACAGAAGTTGCATTTAGAACCAAATGTTTTCATGAGTGTAGAGCCTTCCTTGGAGATAAACTGGAGTTGGAGCTGATGATAGGCACTCACAGGTGGGCCTTTGGGGTAGTCATACGGGTTGCCTTTACAGGTCCTAATTTTATCGGGAATTACTTGAATGATTGTCAAGTCCGAGAAAGGACTTATTCTGCTGTGTGTGGGGGTCACAACTCTCGTTTCACGATGTGGGCCTAAAGACTCTTAACTCCTTAGAGCTTGATCATTTTGACTCATCGATCTCCATTAGTACATCATTTAATTGGAGTGAATTCATATACAGATGGATGTCTTATCACAGGCTTCTGAGTCACCCAAAGTAGAAAACAGAGCAACTTTGCAGTGTCCTGAAGGAGTAGATAGTATCGTAGACATTGGCTATCTTATTTCTCTGTGAAGTATAGGTAGCATTTTCCCTCTTTTAAAGATGAGAACTGAGGTTCAGAGAAATTCAGTAACTACTTAATGCCACACAGCAGTTAGTGAAGAGTCAACCTGACATTTGATCATAGATCTAGCTGTGTGACTCTGAAAATTACATTATCTCTACTGTACCAGGTAAATTTGGCTTATTTGCAAATCATAAGTAACACTGAAAATGTTTTCTTTTTCATATCCTTACACTGATGAGTTAACTAACATTTTTCACCTTCCCCTCTATTTTTTCTTCTTCCCACTATATTACCTTAGAGCATACTCCTTCCACGTCACCGCAGACGGCCAGATGCAGCCTGTCCCTTTCCCCCCCGACGCCCTCATCGGACCCGGAATCCCCCGGCACGCGCGCCAGATCAACACCCTGAACCATGGGGAGGTGGTGTGTGCGGTGACCATCAGCAACCCCACGAGACACGTGTACACGGGCGGCAAGGGCTGCGTCAAGGTCTGGGACATCAGCCACCCCGGCAACAAGAGCCCCGTCTCTCAGCTCGACTGTCTGGTGAGCAAACGTGGAGGAACAGGGCTCACACCTTTATTCAAAAAATGGGATGGGATAGTGAGAGACTTGGTTCGACAAGCGACATGCGGAATTGATTCCAAGTGGGTGGTTGTCTTCGGTGGTCTGTGGCCCTTCACGTGGAGAATGCAGCTTTCATGAACTCTGCCTGATTCGTGGGCACCACCCATTTTCCTGTCTGATAAAGGAGTGTAAGAAAAGTTAAAAGCCTAGGAGGGCTTCTGTGAGAGTGCGTCTCTCGGTCTATCACATGATGAGACTGAGTAACTGTCCTGCTTCCTGGGCAGACACGAGATTATTCCCTTGCCTGTGTCTTGGACCTTTGTTGTTCCATCATTTATAACTTCAGCTGGACATTCTTCCTTAGACCAGCAGTGGAATCTTTGCTGCTGCACAATGTTAGGTCAGTTTAACATACTTCATGTACACAACATTCCCAGATCCTCACGAGCTAGGAGGACCTTTTTTCTCCCCACCCCGTCCCTTGCACTCCTTGGTCAAGTTTTGCCTCCAATTGATGCTGCTTGATCAACCACTACTGTCCAGGACTCGGGCGCTCCTGTGTTGGTGTGTGTGTGTGTGTGTGTGTGTGTGTGTTCGTGTGTGTGCGTGCATGCGCGCACACGTATGTCTGTGTGTGCAAATGAGTCAGGCAGCTGGGTGATTTGGTGGTGGTGGTGGGAGTTGGGTCTAGGTCTTTGCATTTTCATGCTAATTAAGATTAAATATCTCAGCACTAAATTTGTAGATCAAGTTTAAGTACTTCCCTAATTTCATGTAATTTTCTAGCATTAATCCACTTTATCATTGTCATAAGTAAAAATGGCTCATTAAAACCAGGAGGGAACACAATACTTCTATGGATTTCTGCTCTCATGTTAATGCTGTTTCCCTTTCCTCATGAGTGATCTCTTGATGGTTTTCGTCTCTGCAGAACAGGGATAACTACATCCGTTCTTGCCGGTTGCTCCCCGACGGTCGCACCCTCATCGTGGGAGGGGAGGCCAGTACTCTGTCCATCTGGGACCTGGCAGCTCCGACCCCACGCATCAAGGCAGAGCTGACGTCCTCGGCCCCCGCGTGCTACGCCCTGGCCATCAGCCCCGACTCCAAGGTCTGCTTCTCGTGCTGCAGTGATGGTAACATCGCCGTCTGGGACCTGCACAACCAGACGCTGGTGAGGTAGGTCAGCAGGATCACTGCCCGGGGCACGCGAGGGAGCCGATTTTACTGCTCTGTGCCAAAGAGCTGTGTGTGTCTAAAACAATGAAATAGAATTCTCTTACTAAAACGTGTTAGGGACAGGCTCCTTTGAAAGATGGCTAGAAACAAATTACTGATGTAAAATCTTATTTTCTGCTTTTGAACTTTTGAACTTAACAAATGACGGGTTGTTTTCATTCTTTGTTTTTTTGTGTGTGAGTTTTTTTTTTTTGGACATCATCCTAAGCCTCACCAATTTAGGTTTTTAAAAAATGAGGTCATTTTTACATAATTAATGTACATCCCATGACCTCATGAACTCATTAGATGTCTGTAATTTGCCATCTGTGCTTGCTAACCAACCGTCATTGTCGCTAGATACTCACCGAGAAGATTCACATCTCAGGGCACTGTCCTCTGTGCCACATGTTTCCCACATGTGCCTTCCGTCAGCAGATCATCCCTGAACTCCTGCCACGGGCCCCTCATTGTGCTTCACTCTGAAGCGGTCTAGATTATCTGTAATCCCACCATTAAGGATGGGTCAGTGCACTGAGATGTCTGTTTAGAAGTGAAATTGTATGGGGTTGGTGTTCATAGGTAATGCCCTGAAATGAGTGTACAAATGTCAGCACTGGGAGAGCAGGAAGCAAGAGCCATGATCTGCTAAAGGGTGTGAGAAGGTTGTAATCAGGCCTAGCTGCAAGTCAAGGGGAGTATGTAAGAAGAGGCATCTATTGGCCACCTGTCAGATATTTTGTAGGACTGAGCTCTGTATATGATTCCAGAAACAAAGTGGTCATCATTTGTTTCATCTTGGGTAAGGCTCTTACGAGGAACTACTTCTAATCTCTTCTTTTCCCACTGTCTTTTGTACATGCTACCAGCTCCTGGGGCAGCTGAGCCACATGAAGTTTCTTTCCATGTGCCTTACTTGAGAGCATGGCCTTTTCATTGTCTTTGTTGTAACAGCCTGCTACAGTTGCATTGCTGTGCACTGGCAAAATTTGCTCCATTGCTCCCGTGTCCATCCCCATAGCTTTTGTAGAAGGGAGCATATAATATGCTTTACATCCTCTTAAATCCTTTCCTTCATATTACAATGATAAAATCGGTCTTAGATGTAATTTTGATTAATTCATATACAGGTAGCTGTGTGTTTTCTATTGTTTATTTTAGTTGGAGATTTTTTTTTTCCATATCAGTTGTTTTTTGGTATGAGAGTCAAAGAGTACTACCTAAGTGTTCAAAAATAAAAAGTGCAAGAAATTCAACATCGCAGTTAAGCCTGAATCTCTCTCTCTATATACTTTGTTACTTGAATAATTGGAAAACACAGTAAACCCAAGTGAAATCTGTAAGACTGCAATGAAACTGATCCCTGAGGAGTTACAAAATCTTGTTATTGAAATATAATCAAGATTCGGGGCGCCTGGGTGGCTCAGTCGTTAAGCGTCTGCCTTCAGCCCAGGTCATGATCCCAGGGTCTTGGGATCGAGCCCTGCATCAGGCTCCTTGCTCGGCGGGGAGCCTGCTTCTCCTGCTACCACTGCTTCTCCTGCTACCACTACCGTTCCCTCTCTCGCTGTGTTTCTCTCTGTCAAATAAATAAAAGCTTTAAAAAAAAAAAAAAAAAAAACTATCTTTAAAAAAAAAAAATATATATATATATATATATAATCAAGATTCAGTGTTATTTTAGTTTCGAGTGTGCAAAATCATGATTCAGTGATTCTGTGCATGACTCAGTGCTCATCACCACAAATATACTCTTAATCCCCTTCATCGGTTTCACCTACCCGGCTCCCCGCCACCTCCCTTCTGGTAACCATCAGTTTGTTCTCTGTATGAGTCTGCTTGTCTGTCTCTTTTTTCTTCATTTATTTATTTGTTTTATTTCTTAAATTCCTACAGAGGAGTGAAGTCGTATGGTATTTATCTTTCTTTGACTTATTTTGATTAACATTATACTCTGTATCCATCCATGTTATTGCAAATGACAAGGACTTATTCTTTTTTATGGCTGAATAATATTCCATGGTATATGTATACCACATCTTCTTTACCCATCTGTTGATGGAAACTTGGGTTGCTTCCATATCTTGGCTGTTGTAAGTAATGCCACAGTATACATAGGGGAGCATACATCTTTTTGAATTAGTGTTTTCCTTTACCTTGGGTGAATACCAGTCATGGAATCACTGGATCATCTGGTAATTCACCTTTTAATTTTTTTGAGAACTCCACACTATTTTCCACAGTGGCTGCGCTGACGAACTCGGAATTGAGTTCACATAAAAACTAACTTTTCAAAGGTTTTCCCTCCATTTTGATGTTTTCAGGCAATTCCAGGGCCACACAGACGGGGCCAGCTGTATTGACATCTCTAATGACGGCACCAAGCTCTGGACGGGCGGCCTGGACAACACGGTCAGGTCCTGGGACCTGCGCGAGGGGCGGCAGCTGCAGCAGCACGACTTCACCTCACAGGTACAGGTGTGGGCCCGGGACACTTCCGAAGAAATGGTTTTATGACCTACATGACAGACTTTACCATGTGACGAAGTCACTTTTGACTCTGGGTTAGATAACTGAATTCTGTCAAAGCACAGTAATATGTATTAAAGAATTAGAAAAGAATCTCATTAATTATAAGCTTTTAACAGGTTTTTCCTTCAAAGACCATTACTTTGTATTCTTTGAATTTTATCTAAGTGATTCATTAAATGATATTGTACAGATGTATCGCGCATTACTTGGGCATCACCCGTTTGGTTGTGAGTTCTTCTTGTATACTTAAAATCATCTAGACTTCCTTCACAATTTAAATAGTATCCCCAGAGGAAGTAGTGCCTCCGGGCGAGAGGCAGTGTGCCTTCTGTAGGACCGTCACTCTGAGCTGTTTTAATCATAGATCTTTTCCCTGGGCTACTGCCCAACCGGAGAGTGGCTGGCTGTGGGGATGGAGAACAGTAACGTGGAAGTGCTGCATGTCACCAAGCCGGACAAATACCAGCTGCATCTCCATGAGAGCTGCGTCCTGTCGCTCAAGTTTGCCCATTGTGGTAAGCAGCCCCCTCCCGTCCATTTCCTGTTCATGACAGTCGCCCCCTCTGCCCTGCCGCCAATGCGTCTTCACTCTGCTCCTTTGGTTTAGTAACGTGTCCCCCTTCAGAAGAAAATTACGTACGTTCCTGCGTCTCTCTAATGTGCCAATCCACTTACATTGTTGAAAGGGTAAATGACTCACTAAAGGTAGGACAGTGAGCTTTATGTTTCCAGTGAAAAGAAACTGTTGTTGCTAATTATAAGAGTTTTTTGTGAATAGTTTGGTGCTCTATAATGCAAATCTCCATCTCCTGTGTCTGACACAGTAACACAAACAAGACCTTTTTCCAAACTCTCTTTCTGTAGGCAAATGGTTTGTAAGCACTGGAAAGGACAACCTCCTGAATGCCTGGAGAACACCTTATGGGGCCAGTATATTCCAGGTAACGCTTATTTAGCTTCTTACTGCGTTCTCCCTGCCTGGCGATGGTTTACCCAAACTCTCTCCTTGCATTCTCTCAGATTAATGAGGCTCCAAAGTGTCCTAGGAAGTAGGACAAGAAAAGACTACCTTGCTGGTGGTCTCCAATTCTCTTCAAGCCCAGAGCTGAGATACTGCCCATCGCACTAACCAGCTTTCCATGCCCCAGTCTCGTTTATACAGTAGAGTTTTTGCGTCCTCTGTGGTGTGTGTGTGTATGTTGCGTCTTTAAAATGCTTCTATTTAAAAAGTTTGAGCAGAATACTCTTACTATTGTTCTTTCTTTTTTTTTCCAAAGAAGTGTTGTGGAAAAGTTTAGTAAATCTTGATTAATTTCAGAAATGCTTATTCTTATTGACTCAGTGGTACTTTGTGTAGTGTGTGAAATTATTTGTAGGAGGACCAAATGATAGATATGATCAACATGGGCACACACACTGTCTCTGTGCTCTCTGGCTGGTATGTGGGAATTTCATAGGCAGGCTAAAGAACACTCCTCTTTTTTGACCTATATGTGGGATGTTATTTTTTTAGGTGTGTTTTTTTGTTTTTGTTTTTAGGAATCACAACAGATTTGCAGTTTTCTTGCTGAGTAGTATGTCATCACAGAGCTTTTCTTGCGGAGTAGTATTATGTCATCATAGAGTAGATCAATGCATAATGCAAAAGTACATATATTGAGTGAAAATACTATGCCAGATAATAGGACAAAAATAGCTGATTATTCCTCTCATGAAGTTTATAATTGAATACAGTATATATTCTTGGTATTATGGGTCACAGCCTTTCTGGTGGTCCTAAAAAGGACTGGGAAAAAAAAAGAAATCTAAAATCTTAGAGTGGATCTTTAATATAGTAAGTATAAATGTTGTATCTTATGTGTGTACTGGGTTGTGAAGTAAAATGGATTAATTACAGGTTATAGTCAAAAAAGTTGGGGGAAAGTGCACGTCAGGTGTTAATTTTTTAAATCTTCAGAGTTCTGGTTAAAACCCTGCGGCGTTAAAAAAAAAAACAAACCCTGCGGCGTTCATTTGTTTAGCACCATTCAGTTCTAAGTTGACACTGAACTCCTGGTTGGTGGCGAGTTGAAATGGTGTCCAGGACTCTTCAGTATGGAACATGTCTCTTTCTAACTGTTGAACTCCTTCCCACTTGGAGATTTGCATTCTTTTTTCACACGGGAGAAAATCAGGCTTTCTGTTAGAAATATTTTTACATTACCAATTTCAAAAAATGTAGTGTTTTCCATGCCATTTTCCACTTGGACTCTGAGGTGGCAGGCAGGCGAGAGGTCTCGACCTGTCTGTAAGGTAGGAGGCTCACCCAGGTTAAGTGGTGGGGTCTTCCGCGGCTCTACCTCCATCCAAGCCATGCGACTGAAGTGGAGGATGTTTCATGCCAAGGACACTCCGCTCTTACCTGTCTGGAGAATAGGGTCAGACACCAGGCCTCGCTTCTTCAGAGCACAGGTGCTTGTACAGCTGGCTTGCCTGCCACCTGATGTCCTCAGTGCGGGATCCTGTAGACTAGCGTGGTGAGGTGTCCCTGGAAGTGTCCTGGGCCCAGCGATCGAAGGGATGGCGGGGACTGCCTTGCCTGCCTGGCTAGCTGCTCCCGATTGGACAACAGGCCACGTTCACTCTTGTTTTTACTCGTCTTCCAGTCCCACTCATGGGTTTTTCTTTCAGTAGTTAACCTTTGTGTTTGTTTCTTTCCTAGTCCAAAGAATCCTCATCGGTGCTTAGCTGTGACATCTCTGTGGATGACAAATACATTGTCACTGGCTCTGGGGATAAGAAGGCCACAGTTTATGAAGTTATTTATTAAGGACAAATCTTCATGTGAACTGGACCCCTTCTCCTTGTAGCACTTTGTTCTATCATCCTCTTCCCCCCCGCATCTAAAACCAAGGATTTCAAATACTCATTGCAGTTGTGGAGTTTAATCCCATCTCTTCCCCACCTCCTCCCTTGCTATTGAATTGTGAATACTCAGTAAGAACCTGTGATACCAAATCTTCAGCTCTCTACTTGGAAGAACATGGAATTACCATACTTAACAGTGACGGAATCTTTAATTATGTATTATATCTGTAATATATTTATTTTGTTTAAAGAAGGCTTTCTAACTTTGACTGAATAAAGCTGTCTGCTCCTGCATTGATAATGAAGATGCATTGTATTTGATACCCCTCCCCCCCCTTTTTTTGGCAAAGGTGGGGAAAGGAAGGTTTAACATAATTGATGAAAAATGTCACTAAATGTAGACTAAGGACTGTATAGAGATGTGAAATGTATAATTACATATGGAAGCAATATGTTGCTGTGTTGTTAGATTTTTTTTGTTTTTGTTTTCTACTTATTTTAAATGTTTGGAAATTTGAACAATTAGAACATGACAGGCCACGTCGTATTCATTTGAGTCTATTTGGACAACTTTAACCAATATATCTATAGCTTTAGATTCTATTTGATAAAAGTAATTGGACTTTTCTTTTTTTCTTTTTTGACTTGTTGACAAGTGTCTTTGTACTAAGTTTTTAATTCCTTTTTTTAATGTATTATAGACAGATGAACAAATTAAATTTGGCCTAAAGAGAGAACTTTATCCCTTCTGGATATTTTTGCCACGTTTCTTTGCAAAGGGAGATGTATACCTTTGGGCAGTTTTGTCATTATGAGAAATTACGGGCTATTTTTTGGCATGTTCTTTGGGAACTGTGCGGATTCAGGGGAGGAGTCCTCCTGCTGTGCAAGTCAAGTCTTTTACAGAATGAGGACAGCAGAGGAGACTTGCAAGGACCTCCCTCTGAAAACCAGAAAGAATGGACTCTCACCTGGGATGAGGACTTGCTTTCTTTACCTCCGGTTCTTTCCATGTCTTAGCTGGATGTCCCTGAAATGGACACAGGCTGTGCCATTGTGCCAGAAACATTGTGTTCTCTTTTATGTTGTTGTTGTTGCTGTTCAACTATGATATGTGACTCCTTTTTTATTATTATTTTTTTGTTTGAATGCTTTAAAAATCTTTTAAAGTCTGTGGATCTGCTGATGTACAGTGCCTTTGCTGCTATGGATCAAAATCAAGAGAACTGTGTAGATAAACTTTATTGTGTAAGTAGAAAATTACTTAATTTCATACTAGAAACGGATGGATGCTGCAAGTTGAAATGGACTGTCCATTGACGTTCCTAATGTGGTAGCAGAAAAAAAAATGGTGTCTTAAGTGCTTAGTGTTTGATGTCATTAACAGTTTCGTAAAACTCTACGGTGTAGAAAGATTTTGATACTAAACTGTGCATTGTACATAGTTCTAATGCATCGTATTGACCACCAGTACTTCTATAATGGTAGATTGTTTGTGCATTCAGACTTTTAAGCATTAAACATAAATAACTTCTAGTATGCTTATTTCTAATTCTTTGTTTGGCTGGCTTTCGTTTTTGTCCTTGTGCCACTCCCATAGACTAAAAATCACTAGATTGATTCAAGGGAGACTGGTGTTAAAGTCACATGGGCTTCGTTATTATTGCCTTTTTAGTTTTGCTTTTATTTTCACCTGACAAGAACAAGAAGGGAGAGCAGATGGAGGTTATTAAGGACAGGTTGCTACCAAACATTTACTGAGTGCCTCTTTGGTTTGTAAAACTACTGTCTTTCAGAAAGTTGTCACGTTAGTCAAATGCTTTAGAGCTGCACTGTTCAGTGTGGTTGCACTAGCCGTTTGTGGCTATTTAAATTTAACTCTACTAAAATTAGTTGTTTTTTTTTTTAATAGGTTTATTAGTCACACTCACTGCATTTCAAGTAGTCAGTAGGTGCATATTGGCTAATGGCTACCATATTTGGACAACTCAAATTTATAGAACACATCCAGCATCACAGAAAGTTCCATGGGAGCAGTGCTGCTTTAGAATTGGCTCCCACATACCGTTTCTAGCCATTTGGGTTTGGCAAACATGTCGAGTGTAATATCGTGGAGTCGTTGAAAGCATAAAGCCCATCGGGCTGCTGCTGGTGGGGTGTGTGAAGATTGAGCCTAAGAAGGTACTTACAGACTTTTAAATTTCCGAGACTCGAAAATACGTCATTATGAAGGGTCCACCCGGTAGAAAGAAGGCTGGGGTTGGGGGCCATGTTCTGGAGTGTGCTCAGTGCTCAGCCGTAAGAGACATTAACTCTTTAGCATTGACTTTTCAGCAGCGTGCGCCAGTGGGCTTGGAAGCCGCACTTCACATGTGAGTACTATGAACGCTACTACTTCAGACGATATTTTAAAGTATTCTTAACTCAATATCTGCGCAGCCTTACTAAAATGTCTTTAAGGCATAGAGATTTAAAGTAAACAAATTGTTTTGGTACCAAGAATATGACACTCATACCATGTTTAAAGCCCTAGAAGGAGAACATGCCTGCTTTAGGGAGATGGAATTCCCCCTTGGTGCCTGGTGGTCAAGTCTCTTTAGGGAGATCCAACATTGACCATTGAGATGACTGTGTATATGGACCTAGCTTTTTTAAATTAATGGGCATCAATTTCCTCTCATTGCTGAGGTTTTATCAGATTAGATTTTTATGCCTGTGATAGAAATCCCAGACCTAGATTGATCTACACAAAAGTCTTGATGTTGTAATTATAACCCAGTTTACCATAGTTTTTGCTCCAAGTATGGTCTCTCAGAGTCAAGAACGACAAAGATAGGAATCAACTGGAACCAGAGACAACTTGGTTCCAATCAAAGAACAGTGGTGTATGACTGGAAGAATCACTCACCTAGAACTACCAAGAAATAGAAACGCAGATTAAAGAAGCCATCAAGACTTTCCTAGGATCGGCAGATAAAATGTAGAGCGACCACCTCAAGACCTTTCAAGTGCTTACACACACCTCCCTGGGGCCACGACTTAGCAGGATGGTTCCATGTCCAACGAGCTGCCAGAGGTCCAGCCTTGTCCTGGAGGGTGTATGCTGAAACAACTGCAACCCTGTAACACGTGGGTAGGAATGATCCAGCAATGAAATACAGAGAAACTCCATATTAAACTGTCTTGTAGCCATGAAATTCTGCGACCTTACAGCCAAAAGCAGGGGAGACTGATGCCCCCCACCCCGGGCCCCCCAGTTAGAAGGCAGCGTTCTAGACAGAGATGTAGTGCACACATGAACAGCTAGACCATCAGTGAAAGCCTCAACTATCAACTGGGCTGTTGGCTTCCTCAGTCCGGATGATCAGCAGAGCTGTATCACCTGGAAACAGAACGTCTGACTTAAAGTATTTGTCATTTGGTATTTTTGGCAGTTGTAAGGAAATTTGTACTGGAATTCCTTGGCCAGCATCAAGAAATTACAAAGTTAATATAATTTTATATTTAATTTATAATTATATATAATATATATAATAATTACATATAATATATATTATATATAATAATTTTATATATAATTTATAATTACAAAGTTATAAAGATGTTGGTACCAAAAAAAATAGGCCTTCATATTCTTGGGGGCTCATTTGTGTAGCTATCTGGCGCCTGGGCAACCTGTAGAGTGGTGTCCAACAGCGAGCTCTGGGTCCTACTGATCCTCAGCAGTAGAAGCAGCGCCTCACAACCAGCCTGTTCTTTTGAGCTAATTGTGTTTATTTGCCTGTCAATTCCAACTTTGACTCAGAGCTGACAATGGAAATGTTTCTCTTCGTTTTGGTAACCTGAGCACATCAGGAAACCTCTCGTGTATCACTTTTTAACAACAGTGCCACCGTAATGGTAGAAACTCTCATTCATTTATTAGGAGCTGCTACCAACATCTTATTTTAGTTTGGTTTGAGTTTTTGGCAGCAAGTGACAGAATCTTTTGGGTCCCAGATAGGAATTAGCGGGGGGATTGGTCTCTGGTTCACCTCTCCCCAAGGAAGGAAATTTCCTGCTGGGATCTTAGGTGTTTGGCCTGTAGGGAAGGAGAATTCCTCTGGGGCTGCCTTTCTTCTGGAAGAAAATCAAAAATACAAGTGTTTTCACAAAAAATCGTCTTGTTTGGTCTCACAGCAGTATAGACAGATTGGGTGCCAGAATACTGAATTTATACAAAAGCACACACGGGATCGGAGAAGAAAATCAATTACCCAAATCCCTTCTCTCCCAAGGAGGACAAGCTGACCTGAACCCCAAGGCGCCAGACTTAGGGTTTGGTCTGTGCCATCTACCCAGTGTGGCAGGTTTGGGAGTGTTATGAACACCCACCTTGCTGCTCTCTGCCCCTCCGTTTCCCACAAGCTGCCCAACTTGGGAATTCAGCATCACAGAAACTCTTGAGAACGTAATCACAAACCAACTTTTGAGTCCCTGTAATGTGTGTGTCTACTGTGGACTGGTACATACAAGGCAAAAGCCCACATGTGGCCATGTAGACTTACCCAAGTGCAACCCTGGGCCTCTTACTGCCTCCCCCATTCAAGTGACATCATGACTTGATGAGAACATTCATAACTAACAAGCTTTATGTTATTTTGGAAGAAGACTTAATTTCACCGAAATGTCATGCTTTAATTGACTTGACTCCAGCAAAATTAATACACACCAGAAGGTACTTGTGAGCTATTTGGATTTTGAGAATTTAGGCAGTAAGTGGACTCTAGGTGTTCAAACTAATACCCAAGTGGTTTTTAGCAGCCTAACATTTCTCCACAGAGACCTCATAGGTAGGGCTAGCTGGCCATTTCCCAACCTACTAGGTATCTCCATAGCTGGTTCCAAAAAAAATAGTACCAGAAGTAGTATCCTGGCCACACCTTGGGTCATGTGGCAGAAAGTATGAGTTAAGTTGGACATTTCGTTCTCCCAGGAGGCTGAGAGGAAGCAGGAGAATGAGTCGTGGTGGGATCTTAGTCAAAGAGTGCTGCTAGCCTTGGGGTCATAAAGGCTTCAAGCAGAGAAAACTCAGCCTCGAGCACGTGCCCTTCCTCTTTATAGGGACAGAAGGAGGCACCAGCAGGAGCCATCGTCAGGGATGGAGTGAGACCCCTGGACCACCATGCATCGAGCAGATGAGTTTTCCTGAGGACAACTTGCTGTTACTTGAAGAACTTCAGTCAGACACCTCATTACCTCAAGAGTTGAGCTTAAACACCATCCATCTCAACATCTATGAAGTTGATGCTTTCAGCATCATGATTCTAATGCCGAGAAGTCTGGTGTGGCTGAGAACAAAGCACCTTCCCCAAAAGCCTGTTAGTCTTGGCCAGGGGAATGAAAACAAGTGTTTGGAGTGACTAAAGAAATCACCAGTTAAATTTTGTTCTCAAGTCTCCTTCAGATATTAATAGCCCCTTTTGTTTTTCCTCCAAGTAGACAATCACTGTTAATGAAATGTGATTTCAGATTTCATGGCTGAGTCAGGAGATTCCAAGTTAAGAGTTTCCACACCGATGATCAGTCAGCCCCACCACACCTAAATCTTTAGGCCTCAGCATTTTTGTGGAACAAGAACAGTCTTCTGGGCACAAACTGCTTGTGAAGGTTACCTGAGTACAAAAGCCCTGGTTCACAGACCCTTATTCCTGAGCTGTGATCTTAAAGCATAATAAACAAAGAGCCCCTAATGAGAATTGTAGTGGTGGCTCAAGTTGATTAAGAGTGAAAGACGTGGCGTGAATCCCTTAGGGGCAGACTTGCTTTCACATTGAGGGGCTTGGCTGAGGTGGTTGGTCTGGGCCCACCTGGCTTTGCCGACATACTCCCCCTACCCCGCCAACCGCAGGCCATGTAGGCAGCTTTGAGCCAGGAGTACCAAATGAACTTGTGTTCAACTCCTTCAGACTTTGGGCAGACAGCGTTTGCTTGAATATGTACTTTCCTTGCTGAAGATCTGTTTTCATATGAGTTGCAGAGAACAGCATTATGGAGTCTTTTCATTGATTGCGATTAGGTTTGCAAAAGTCGTGTAAACTTGTAACCTGACCATAGGGGTGAAGAAGATAAGGCAAGTTGGTGTTTGAGCTTATATAGATTTATCTTACCCCTCCCCCCAAGGCTCCTGCCTGGACCCTGAAACCTCCACAAATACACTTCCATCTGTGCATAGACGACTACCCATTGTTGTTGAGGGTGGGATACAAGCGAGGGACTTCTTTTTCCATCACCTACCAAGGTTCATCTTTTTAAAAATTTCCCCATTTTTTGCTGTGAATGATTTTATTGCATCATAATTTACCTCAGTCGGCCGGCATTTTCAGAAAACGAAAAAGTCCGTGTTATTTAATTTTCCAAATGACCTTGCCTCTCAAATTCCTCATATCAGAGAGATCATATGATAATTATCTTTTTCTGATTGACTTATTTCGCTTAGCATAATACCCTCTAGTTCCATCCGCATCTTTACAAATGGCAAGATTTTGGGGTGTTTTTTTAGGTCTGCATAGTATTTGATCGTATTTATATACCACATTTTTTTTTTTTTAAGATTTTATTTATTTGACAGAAACACAGCGAGAGAGGGAACACAAGCAGAGGGACTGGTAGCGGGAGAAGCAGGCTTTCTGCAGAGCAGAGAGCCCGATGTGGGGCTCAATCCCAGGCCCCTGGGATCTGATCTGGGCCGAAAGCAGACGCTTAACGACTGAGCCACCCAGGCGCCCCTATATACCACATTTTTATCCATTCATCTGCTAATGGACGTTTAGGTTCTTTACATAGTTCGGTCATTGTGGACATTACTGCTATAAGCATTCAGGTGCATGTGCCCCTTGGGATCACTGCATTTGTTATCTTTAGGGTAAATACCCAGCAGTGCTATTGCTGGGTTGTAGGATAGCTCTTTTATCAGCTTTTTGAGGAACCTCCATTCTGTTTTCCAGAGTGGCTGTACCAGCTTGCATTCCTACCAACAGTGTAGGAGGGTTCCCCTTTCTCCATAACCTAGCCAACACCGGTCTTTTCCTGACTGGTTAATTTTACCCATTCAGACTGGTGTGAGGTGGTATCTCACTGTGGTTTTAATTTGAACTTTCCTGATGGCGAGTGATGTTGAGCACTTTTTCATGTGTCTGTTGGCCATTTGGATGTCTTTTTGCAGAAATGTCTGTTCATGTCTTCTGCCCATTTCTTGATTGGATTCTTTGTTCTTTGTGTGTTGAGTTTGAGAAGTTCTTTATAGATTTTGGATACTAGCCCTTTATCTGATATGTCATTTGCAAATATCTTCCATTCCATCAGTCTTTTGGTTTTGTTGGCTATTTTCTTTGCTGTGCAAAAGCTTTTGATCTTGATCAAGTCCCAATAGTTCATTTTGCCCTTGCTTCCCTTGTCTTTGGTGATGTTTCTAGGAAGAAGTTGCTGTGGCTGAGGTCGAAGAGGTTGGAGCCTTTGTTCTCCTCAAGGATTTGGATAGATTCTTGTCTCACATTGAGGTCTTTCATCCATTTTGAGTCTATTTTTGTGTGTGATGTAAGGAAATGGTCCGATTTCATTCTTCTGCATGTGGCTGTCCATTTGTGGCTGCAAATGGTGTCCAACACCATTTGTTGAAGAGACTTTTTTCCATTGGACATGCTTTCCTGCTTTGTCGAAGATTAGTTGACCATAGTGTTGGGGGTCCATTTCTGGGCTCTCTTTTCTGTTTCATTGATCTGTGTGTCACTTTTTGTGCCAGTACCATACCGTCTTGACGATTACAGCTTTGTAATAGAGCTTGAAGTCTGGAATTGTGATGCTGACAACCTCAGTTTTTGTTTTAACATTCCTCTGGCTATTCAGGGTCTTTTCTGGTTCCATATAAGTTTTAGGATTATTTGTTCTATTGCTTTGAAAAAAGTTGATGGTATTTTGATAGAGATTGTATTAAATGTGTGGATTGCTCTAGGTAGCATAGACATTTTCACAATATTTGTTGTTCCAATCCAGGGGCATAGAACTTTTTCTCATTTCTTTGTGTCTTCCTCAATTTCTTTCACAAGTACTTTATAGTTTTCTTAGTACAGATTCTTTGCCTCTTTGGTTAGGTTTATTCTTAGGTATCTTAGGTATTCTTAGGTTGTAAATGGGATCAACGTCTTAATTTCTCTTTCTTCTGTCTTGCTGTTGGTGTACAGAAATGCAACTGATTTCTGTGCATTGATTTTAAATTCTGACACTTTACTGAATTCCTGTATGAGTTCTAGTAGTCTTGGAGTGGAGTCTTTTGGGTTTTCCACATAAAGTATCATATCATCTGGAAAGAATGAGAGTTTGACTTCTTTGCCAATTTGAATGCTTTTTCTTTCTTTTTGTTGTCTGATTGCTGGGGCTAAGAATTCTAGTACCATGTTGAATAGCAGTGGTGATAGTGGACAGGCCTGTCATGTTACTGACCTTAGGGGGAAAACTCTGTTTTTCCACATTGAGAATGATAGTCGCTGTGGGTTTTTCACAGATGGCTTTTATAATATTGAGGTATGTACCCTCTATCCCTACACTATGAAGTGTTCTGATCAAGAAAGCATGCTGTACTTTGTCAAATGCTTTTTCAGTAACTATTGAGTATCATATGGTTCTTGTTCTTTATTTTGTTAATATATTGTATCCCAGTGATTAATTCGTGGGTGTTGAACCAACCTTGCAGCCAAGGAATAAATCCCACTTGGTTGTGGTGAATAATCCTATAATGTACTGTTGGATCCTATTGGCTAGTATTTTGATGAGAAATTTTGCCTCATCACAATGATGATCCTGTGTTCATCAAGGATATTGGTCTATAATTCTTTTTGATGAGGTCTTTGTCTGGTTTGAGGATCAAGATAATGCTGGCCTCATAAAATTTCTGAAAGAGGGGGGTGTTAAAATCCCCTACTATTATTGTATTATTGTTGATGTTTTCTTTGATTTTGTTATTAATTGGTTTATATAATTGTTCCCATGCTAAGGGCATAGATACTTAGAATTGTTAGATCTTGTGGCACAGACCCTTGAAGTATGATATAGTGTCCTTCCTCGTCTCTTATTATACTGTTTGGCTTAAAATCTAATTTATCTGATATAATGATTGTCACTTCAGCTTTCTTTTGATGTCCATTAGCATGGTAAATTGTTTTCAACCTCCTCGCTTTTCAATCTAGAGGTGTCTTTGTGTCTAAAGTGAATTTCTTGCAGACAGCATGTTGATGAGTTTTGTTTTTTTATCCATTCTGATTCCCTGTGCCGTTTGATTAGGGCATTTAGTCCATTTAGATTTCGGGTAACTATTGAAAGATATTAATTTAGTGGCACTGTATTGCTTGTAAAGTGACTGTTACTGTATATTGTCTCTGTTCCTTTCTGGGCTGTTACTTTTAGGCTCTCTCTTTGCTTAGAGGACCCCTTTCAGTATTTCCTGTAGGGCTGGTTAGGTGTTTGCAAATTCTTTTGGTTTTTGTTTGTCCTGGAAGCTTTGTATCTCTCCTTCTATTTTCAATAACAGCCTAGCTAGATATAGTATTCTTGGCTGCATATTTTTTCTCATTTAGTGCTCTGAATATGTCATGCCAGTCCTTTCTGGCCTGCCAGGTCTCTGTGAATAGGTCTGCTACCAATCTAGTATTTCTATTATTTTATGTTACGGACCTCTTATCTCGAGCTGCTTTCAGGATTTTCTCTTTGTCACTGAGACTTGTAAGTTTTACTATTAGATGACTGCGTATTGACCTATTTTTATAGATTTTGAGTGGGGTTCTCTGTGCCTCCTGGATATTGATGCTTGTTCCATTCGCCAAAGTAGGGACATTCTCTGCTATAATTTACTCCACTATATCTTCTGCCCCCCTCTCTCTTTCTTTTTCTTCTGGGATCCCAATTATTCTAATATTGTTTCATCTTATGCTATCACTTACCTCTCAAATTCTCCTCTCATGATTGTGTTTGTTGTTTGTGTCTCTTTTGCTCAGCTTCTCTATTCTCCATCAATTGGTCTTCTATATCACTAATTCTCTCTTCTGGCCTCATTTATTCTAGCAGTTAGGGCCTCCCTCCATTTTTTATTGCACCTCATTAATAACTTTTTTGATTTCAACTTGGTTAGATTTTAGTTCTTTTATTTCTTCAGAAAGGGATTCCCTAGTACCTTCAATGCTTTTTTTGAGTCCAGCTAGCATCTTGATAATCGTCATTCTGAACTCTAGTTCTGGCATCTTACTAATGTCCATATTAATTAGGTCCCTATCCATCAGTATTGCCTCTTGTTCCTTTTTTTGAGGTGAGTTTTTCCACCTTGTCATTTTATCCAGATAAGAATAGATGAATGAGGGAACAATACTAAAAGGGTAGCAATGACCCCAGAAAAATATACACTAACCAAATTCAAAGAGACCCAAAACTGAGGGGAGAAGAAAGGAGGATAAATAAATATAAATATAAAAACATCATATATCATATATATGTTTTTATATTTATATTTATATTTTATATATTATTTTTATATATTTATATATAAAATTTAAATTTTATTTAATAAAATAAAATTATTAAAAATAAATATTTTATTTAAAATTTGTGATTTATATATATTAAATTTATAAGTTATATATATATATATACACATATATATATATATATATATGACTGCTGAATAGAAGAGAGCACACTCACCACTTGATTTTGGTTGTATTTTGATCTGTTAGAAGAAACTCCCTCCCAAAATTTTAAAGAAAGAAAAACATATACAGAAAAATAAGGGTAAACATGATGAAGGGATGGAATGTGGCTGTAAAGATGAAAATTAAAAAAAATTCTACAAAAGGAATGGATAAAAAAGTTGGTTGAAAAAGTAATTAAAAAAAAAAAAGAGGAAAGAATGTAATCAAGCTGGAGACTAAAACAAAGCCATGCATTATATTTGGGGTATAGTTTGATCTGTTAGAAGAAACTATATCCCAAAATTAAAAAAAAAAAAAAAAACACCCATATGTATACAAAAAATAAGGTTAAAAACACTGAAGGGATACCGTATGACTATAACAATGAAAATTAGAAAAGATTTTTATAAAGGTATTGATAAGATAAAATAGTTTTTAAAAAGTTAAAATACGAAAGAGGAAAAATTTTTAAAAATAGAATAAGAAAAATTTTTTTTAATTTAACTGTGAAAGACTAAAGAATCATGGGGGGGTGCAAAGCGATGAATTCTATGTGTTGTATTCCTGTTCTTTTAAGTTTCGCAGTTCTCATTGATCAGTGAACTTGGTCTTGACTGGATGTACCTGTCGATCTTCTAGGGGAGGGGCCTGTTTCAGTGATTCTCAAATGTCTTTGCCTGAAGCAGAATTGTACCTCCCTTGCCAGGGGCCGGGCTGAGTAATCTGCTCGGGTTCGCTCTCGGGAGCTTTTCTTTCTTGAATGCTTTCCGTACAGCTTTGGAGTAGAATGAAGATGGCGGCCTCCCAGTCTCTGACCCACCAGAGCTAAGAACTCAGAGCCCCACTTCTCACTGTGCCCCTTGAGAAAAGCAGTCAATCCCTCCTGTCTCCCTGGTCTCTGGCCGCGCTCCAATCTCACCCAGCCTGTGACTGGGCATTTCTATCTCCGGCGCACGGTTCCGTTTGCAGTCTCCAAAACCAGGCAATTCCTGCAGCGCGATCCTGTACCGTTCCTCCCAGAGGAGGAAGGTGAGTCTCCCGGACCTGCTGCTTGTGGGGTCTCTGCTGGAAGATCTGTGGTCCACAGTATAAGGTAACCCTGGACTCACAGCTCACCCCTTGGCTCCGTCTCTGTATCCGGCTTCCTTTCTCTGATACCTGGGAGCTCTGCCACACTCAGATACCCCTGTTTTGTGACCCCGCAGCTCTTGAGACCAAACTGTCCCCGCAAGGGCTCCACCCCCTGCCTGTTCTCTGGAACCGCGTTCCTCAGTGGAGCAGACTTCTAGAAGTTCGGATTTCGTGTTCTGCTCCTCTAACACTTACCAGGAGCCGGCCCTTCACCTCCCAGTCTCTCTTCCCATATATCACCTCAGATTCACTCCTCCACACTCCTACCTTCCAGAGAGTGGTTGTTTACTGTTCCTAGGATTGCTGCTCTTTTTTCTCTTCAACCTCTTGTTGAGTTTGTAGGTGTTCAGAATGGTTTGATAACTATCTAGTTGAATTCCTGGGACCTGAGGATATTTAGTGTCCTACTCCTTTGCCATCTTGCTCCTCCCCCCACCCCTTATATTCCAAACTTTAAATGTGATAACTTTTTTTTTTTTTACTTTTGATATCACTCAATAAAATATTGTGGATTTTTTTTCGCTTTCTTTCGCCTCATTCCTTTTATTTTTAAAAAGCACTTCATGGTAGGTACAATAGTTTTGTTTGAAAGGTGGGTCATGTGGGAAGATTTTCTTTGATTACTTGTGTGTATTTTGATTCCGGAGCTCATGAAGGCCCAGCCACGGTGGCTGAAGCAGAATTGTTTACAGCTATGTGAAAATTGTACTGAGATAGCAGGGGTTCTGCCCACAGGATCAATTGAGATACAGGGTAAAGGACACAGGTTGCTGGAAATCGTGGAGCCATTACTCTGGGTCCACAAAGGCATTATGATCTACTGCTCTAGTTTGGGGACAGTTTGATTGTGTACTCTGGGCACTTTAATATCATGCTTGTATTAAAAAGCTCAATTCTCTCAAGCACCAAGAAAAGAATTCTTGGGGAATTCAGATAGATGATTTTGTAGAGTTTTAATTAAGATCTTATCACAAAACTTGGACTAGTTAAGTGACTATCTGAATTGCTTCCTGTGGGAAAAAGACTTCCAGAGTCCGGGCTGGGATACATAGCTCTCTGGACAAGCATGTAATTGGTTCCCTGGAGGAGAATGGGGTAGCGAGGAGTGTCTTTGGTGCTTTCAGGCTCAGTCTTTAAGGACGTTGCAAAACTATAATCCTGTTCATTGTGGTCCTTGAAAAATCTTCCCTGAAATCCGCAACAGTCTAGGGAGATATCACCATATCTGGAATTGAACATGGATGCCGTGGTCACTTCTCTCTTTGGAGATAATGATTATGTACAATGCCAGCCCTGACTTGTAGACTCAGCGGGTAGTAATAAATGGTAGCTCTCCTTGTGATTAACCCACCTTCCCTCACGCTGTTAGATAAGACAGCATTTCTGGTGGATATTGGTTCTCAGGACTATTATTGAACTAACTTAACATGTATAGAAGTTGCACCCACCTTCCCTCACGCTGTTAGATAAGACAGCATTTCTGGTGGATATTGGTTCTCAGGACTATTATTGAACTAACTTAACATGTATAGAAGTTGCCATGTAAAATGTGGCAATAATTAAGCAGTTTGGTAACTGTGTTGAGCAAAGAAAATATTTGTACAACTTTTTACAATGCAGATGGAGGAGACTTTTTAAAAAGAGAATCCAGGGGTGCCTGGGTAGCTCAGTGGGTTAAAGCCTCTGCTTTCGGCTCAGGTCATGATCTCAGGGTCCTGGGATAAAAAGCCCCACATCGGGCTCTCTGCTCAGCGGGGATCCTGCTTCTCCTTCTCTCTCTGCCTGCCCCTCTGCCCACTTGAGATCTCTCGCTCTGTCAAATAAATAAATACAATCTTAAAAAAAAATAAAAAGAGAATCCAGGTTTTATTCCACTAGGATCAGACCTTAATATCCTAGCAAATGCACACCCCATTGTATGTTCTGTTACCAAGGACTTGGATGGAGGAGGGGAAGGGCCAACTGTAGCAGTAGCCCCAGCGATATGGAGGGGGTCAGGGAGAGCAGTCAAATTCTAGAGCCAGGTCACCTGCCTGGCAACTGGGTGGATGGGTGTATGATCCTCTGAGACAGGAAAAGGAGCAGGTTTGAAGCTAGAAGTGGGGGTAGCATTTAGTTTCGGGCATACATATGAAGAGGTCTTGCAGGAAAGTGAAATACAACCCTGGAACCAAGGGAACAATATCCAGGCTGAGGAGATAGTCTTTAGCACTCACATGGTGGTAAAATCCATGGGAATGGAGAAGACGGTGTAAGGACAGTGTGTGATATGAGAGAAAGAGGCTTAGAATCCTCAGAATTCACCTGGGCAGATCTAAGAGGGATCAGAGGTAAAGTACGTTTGACCTGGATTGTCATCACCAGCCTCAGTATGATTGCCAATGATGGCCATTGGCAAATCATATTTGCCATGATGGCCAATGATCCTGCCTCCTGGTATTCACCCCCGTGTGTAATATCCTTCCCCCATTGGACTGAATTTGATGTGTGTAACCAACAGAATGTGCAGAACTGATGGCATTTCAAGCTCTAAGATGCTGTGTCTTTTTTTTTGCTCCCTCTCTCCCTCTTGGATCTCTCACTCTGCCCGTAGCCATGTTATGAGTACAGAGAACTCCATGGGATGGGCAATTTGGGCCTTTGGTCACCCTCCATTGGACTAAGCTTGGAAGCTCCAACTCTGGTCAAATCGAGGCAACTACAGCCCCAGGTCACACATTGCTTCTGGATTCATGACAGATCCCAAACCAGAATCTCCTTACTGAGCTGATCCTAGATTTCTGACCACAGATACTGTGAGACAATAACTTTTTGCTGTTTTAAACCACTAACTTTTGAGGTAATCTGTCATACAGCAATAGATAGTGAGCACAAAGCTCTCTGTAACTTAGAGTTTCTAAAATTGTCATCCCAGCATATTTAGCATACAGTTTTATATTAGTTTCAGGTGTACAATATAGTGATTTAACAATTCTAACATTATTCAGTGCTCATTGTGATACGTGTGCTCTTAATCCCCATCACCCACTTCATCTGTCTCCCCACCCCCCTCCCCTCTGGTAACCATCAGTTTGTTCTCTAGAGTTAAGAGCCTGGTTTTTGGTTTGTCTCTTTTTTTCCCTTTGTTCATTTGTTTTGTTTCTTAAATTCCACATATGAGGGGTACCTGGGTGATATAGTCGGTTAAACATCCAACTCTTGGTTTGGTTCGGGTCATGATCTGAGGGTTGTGA
>CM053615.1:15728415-15749854 GCA_028646535.1 Procyon lotor
ATGCTCTTTAGCCTCCATGTATTTGAGTTCTTTCCAACTTTCCTCTTGTGATTGAGTTCTAGTTTCATGGCATTGTGGTCTGAAAATATGCAGGGAATGATCCCAATCTTTTGGTACCGATTAAGACCTGATTTGTGTCCCAGGATGTGATCTATTCTGGAGAATGTTCCATGTGCGCTCGAGAAGAATGTGTATTCCGCTGCTTTGGGATGGAATGTTCTGAATATATCTGTGATGTCCATCTGGTCCAGTGTGTTATTTAGAAGCTTTATTTCCTTGTTGATCTTTTGCTTAGATGATCTGTCCATTTCGGTGAGGGGGGTATTAAAGTCCCCCACTATTATTGTATTATTCATATATCTTTTTGATTTGGTGTTTTTGTCCTCTTTGGGTAAATACCTAGTAGTGTAACACGGTAATTCTATTTTTAATTTTTTAAGGAACCTCCATACTGTTTTCCACAGTGGCTGCACCAGTTTGCATTCCTACCAACAATGTACAAGGGTTCCTCTTTCTCCACATCCTCGCCAACACTTGTTTCTCTTGTTCTCGATTTTAGCCATTCTGACAGGTGTGAGGTGGGTAACTTGGATCCTGTCCATGTTTTTCCTTTGCCAGTAATTCAGTTCTATTACTCAGTTTTGTTTGTATAATGTTTTATTTCCAATCCTCCTTCACAAATTGTTACTAAACCAATAATGACTTCCAGGGTTACTTGTTCATTTCTAGCATATTTATTTATTTTTCTCAGTAAACTTAATAGTCCTATATGTATAAGTTCTTGGGATTTTTATTGGTTAAATAGTTTTTTTTTAACATCTAAGGAATAAGCTCTACAAAGAAGACTTTCTTTAATTACAGTTCAGAAAAGAGAGGACCAAGGAAGTTGACCGCTAAGAAGAAGGAAGAACAATTGTCAAGAAGGAAAGATGCTGAGCTTGGACAGCACCTGCTAATTATATGTGAGCTTTATCTTCATGCAAAAATGGTCAACTCTTAGAGGGCAACTGCATCCTTTTTCCCTGGGAGGGTGGAAGAGAAAAGAAATCTGGAGATTTTAAGTGGGTAATGAAAACTTTAAGGCGTTGTTTATATTCTGGTTATACTCAAATAATTTAAAGATATTAAAACATTTGTGGGTATCATTGCTTTGGAGACTTCCCTGAAAGAGCAAGTATAGTACTATTTCTTAAAAAGGAAGTGGGATGTAGTTCTTTATGTAACCTTCATTCATCCTAACAAATAACAAAATAGCATGAAATATTTGCAACATATATGACTAAGTTTTAATATTTTTCTATATAAATAGCTTTTACAAATCAATTAGAACAGGTACTAATAGAAAATTGGGTGAATGACACAAATGGACATTCAGCAAGAAGAGAAATAAATAGCTATTATTAGAACTTATAACTGAACAAATGAAAGTTAAAGAAATATACCACTTTTCACCAAACTGGTAAAACTATTTTTTTTAAAAAATCCAATGTTAGGAAGGGTTAGATAAAAAACATTCTCATATACTACAGAGGAGAGTTGAAATTAATAAAACTTTTCTGGGGCACCTGAGTGGCTCAGTTGATTAAGCATCCGCCCTTTAGCTCAGGTTATGTTCCCAGGGTCCTGGAAGTCCCATGTGGGGCTCCCTGTTCAGTGGGGAGTCTGCTTCTCCCTCTCCCTCTGCCCTTATGCTCTCTCTTGCTCACTGTCTCTCAAATAAAATCTTAATTAAAAATAGTTTTCTGAAAGACTTTTTGGACATGTGCTTCCATCATCTTCTAATGTACATAAGTTTTGACTAAAAAATACAATTTCTCTGATTCTACTGCAAGTAAATATCTGAGGGTATAATTGAAGATATTTTTATAAAAGGATTTTAGTTACAGTGTTTTTGAAATCTGGTTACAAGGGACAGAACCCCAACCTGAAAAGGCATAAGTAAAAGCAGAGCATCTATTGGGCAGGGGAATCCAAGAGTTTGAAGAACTGAGTCACAGAAGGCCAGGAAAGTAGCTGCAACAACTGGACTAAGGGTCTGAATGTTGACAAGTCTTGTCCAATCACTCTTCTTGCTGTTCTCTGAGCTTTCTCTTATTTTTTTTTTTAATAATTTTGTTTCTAAAGATTTTATTTATTTATTTATTTGACAGAGAGAGAGAGAGTACAAGCAGGGGGAGCAGCAGGCAGAGAGAGAAGGAGAAGCAGACTCTCTGCCGAGTGGGGAGCCCAATGTGGGACTCAATCCCAGGACCCTGACATCATGACCTGAGCCGAAGGTAGCCGCCCAACCAACTGGGCCACCCAGATGCCTGTGTTCTCTTATTTTTAAGACAGACTGGATCTTTCTTATGGTGGGAAACATCTCCATTGGTCCAATGGATGTTATTAACAAAGGAGTGGCTAACTAATCTCAAATTCTCTGAGTTCTAGTGCAATTCCAATTCTACGGAAAGCCTCTGATGCTCCATTCAGAAACTCATCCATGGAATTGTCAATTGCAGTGGTGAAGATTGACTTATATATATTTTTAAAGATTTATTTACTTATTTATTTATTTGCTTGAGCAGGAGGAACAGAGGGAGAGAAGAGAGAATCTCAAGCAGACTCCTCACTGAGTGCAGAGCCCAACCCTAAGCTCCATCCCAGGACCCCGATATCATGACCTGAATGGAGATCAAGAGTCGGATGCTTAACCAACTGAGCCATCCAGGCACCCTGAGGATTGGCCTACGTTGATGCAGCTACTCAATTCAGGTGGGTAACCCTAAGATGGAGAGATTGAGAACACATAGAAGTTTCTGTCATAGCCATGCAGCCTCAGAGAAAGAGGAGAGGTATAGTGATTGGGCAGGTGATTCTGTAGATATCTACTAGAAATTTTGAGGGTTTTCCATATGATAAGCCAAACAGTAGATGGAGTATGGCATCTAAAGATGGAAACTGGGAATGGAGAATGAGAACCATGGGGTAAACATCAGACAACTCTTAGTGACTTCAGATTGATGGCAGAAGAAAAGTTGACACGTGTATCACTGAATCTCCTATTAGTTACTTTCTTGAGATGGACTTCCCAGTATGGGAATGGAAGTGAGGCACTAATATTTATTACATGCCTACAGTATGCCTAACCTTGGACAAAGTACCTATATACCTAATATCTAAATACATTGTATATATAACTATATATGACATATAATCATATGTTTTACACATAAATATATAGGATCTGATGAAATTTTTTTTTTTTAAAGATTTTATTTATTTGACAGAGAGAAACACAGCGAGAGAGGGAACACAAGCAGAAGGGATGGTAGCAGGAGAAGGAGGCTTCCTGCCGAGCAAGGAGCCCGATGTGGGGCTTGATCCCAGGGTCCTGGGATCATGACCTGAGCCGAAGGCAGACACTTAACGACTGAGCCACCCAGGCGCCCCTGATGTGATGAAATTTCATTTCTGATTTCAACTGTGGAAGATTTAGAAGGCCTGTTTTATATACAATGACATGGAAATCTGAGAAAGGTTAAGTAAGTTATCCAAAGTTATACAACTAGGAAATAGTCAAACCAGTTTTCAAACCCTGACTCCTATGTGCTGGCTCCTTAAATCACCTCATCTTTCTCAAAATTTTACCCTAAAGGTATTTTAAGGATTTGGTGGTTTTCCACCAACCCCTGCATTCCATATACCATTCTTTTTGCATTTCCTAAAGTTTGAGTTTATGTGGATTGATTTTTCTCCAGAGTAAAATGTATACCATTATTTTTGCATATTTATAAACCTTCAAAGTACTTTGTAACTAAATCTCTTCTGAACAATGCCAATCCCTACCTAATATCGTCCTTAGGGAGCTGGCTCTTCACAGGGTGAGGGAAATACTCTTCTCTAATATGCTGGACTCTGACCGCTCATTCCTTTGAGAGTCATGACAATTCACCACCCAGCCGCTGTCCTACCCCGTTCACATTGCACACGTGCCCATTGTGCAGGAGCTAGGGCTGGCTTTGGGACAGACAAGCGTATTAAAGTATCCAGGAGCCACTCAATCCTGTGTCAAACATCACCTGCCCCAAACCCCCACCCGCCCATTTAGGGCAGAAATACTAAGAGCTGTGCTGTTCAGTAAACCTGTACAGCAAATTCCTTCTAGTTTGAAGTCATCTGTTGACGAGCCTATCATGGAAGACAGAATCAAGAGCTTTGTGAAATTCAAGCTCCATTACATCTATTTCATTCCTCTGATCTTCCGGGCCTGTCACTCTGTTTTAGAAGGAAATTGGATGGTCCTGACAAGACTGCTCTTCACAAAGCAATGTTGATTATTACTTAGTATTCTGTGATCATATGGGTGTTTGCAAATTGATTTTTTGATGATTTGTTCTAGTATTTTACACGTATGAACACTAAACAGACTACGCTATGATTTTCAAGGCTGTCCCTTTCTCAGTTTCAAATATAGCTCTGATCTCTACTGTTTTTACTATTCAGTGGCCTCACTGATCCCTGTTGAATTTTTAAAATTGCTTTTGAAAAACATCATTAGGCTTGCTTAGATGTTATATAAGAGGGAACGCTTAAAGGAAATGATAACTTGAACATTTATGGTTAATTTTTAGAACAGAAAACATGGTAACAAAGACTTGAAATCTGGTTTCTTACAGATTTGCTAGGCCACCTTCTGTAGCCCTAAGGTTGGCCCCAAACAAAACCTAGAATGTATAAGGTTAGCGTTACAGGGGCCTAACTGTAAGTAATGCTTCAGGATATTAGTTAAAGATGTTTAAGGCCGATTGATTCAAATATTTGTTCCTTTTGGCAAGCTTCCTTTGTGAAATACACACAGATTATGGGATAATAGATACTTTTAAGATACAAGGAGACTTGTTAGCCCTCCAAAGGGAATAATCATTGATAGAGATCAATGCAACTGCTTTTTCCTGCTATTAAAATAGGTTCAGCGTCATGTTAGAAGCACAGGTAAGATGTCCTTGTCATTAACTCACTATGAAAACAGGGTTGGCAGCCAGCTTAGTAGAGTCTTACTGTGTGGAAATGGTAGCAAGATGGGAGCTTTGGAGGTTGTACTAGACTCACCTGTAGGGAAACCAAAGAATAGCTGTGCAAACCTTCCCCAAACATCTGGGGGTAAGCACCAGGTGAATACACCTGGATGTGCTCTGAATGGGGAAATGATGGGATGGTCTTCATTCTCTAGCTCCTTTCTTGGAGCCTTCGTAGGTTCACTGGTACACTTAGCTTTGGAGCCTCAAAGCAATAGTTCAGTAAAGAGAGCTTTGTGACTCCAAGGCAGACAGAACCATTTTTCAATTGCAGAAGTACTTAATTCTTTCTCACTTTAAGTGTGAAAGCCATTTGGGTGATAGCCCAGACAGGGTATTGCAGACCGGGAGTGAAAAACTCTTGGCCTCTAAGAAGAAACAGTGGGGGGTGGGGGGGTGGGGGAAACAAACCTCATTTACCATTTACTAAGAGACCAAGAAAAAAAAATATTGCATTTAGAAAAAATTGCTTTTGGCAACTGTGCTTAAGACTCTCAGATTTGGAAGTTAAACATGGGAAAATGTTATAAACGGGTTGCACCATATTTGTCTATCACTCTCTTTTTGAAGTGGCAATCTGGGGGACTGGAAAGTATGAACACATCTCTATTCTGGTGCAGCTTGCTGAGAACCGCAAGTTACAGAATGAAGCCTGCCTGTTGGGCTGCTGCTTATAAATAGAAGGAATCTGGTTCATGCCATGGGGTGGGGGGGTGGGGGTGGGGGGCTTCCGTTTGATTTTTCGCATGTGGGTGAAGACGGCTACTGTGTATTTGACGGGGCAGCTCAGCTGTCATGAGCTGGCATGTAGCAGCAGGAGGAGGAGAGGGGCCCACCCAACCGCCATTCTCTGAGTGTGCTCCTTGAAGACTTGGGATGTTCCCTACTGCAATCTCCTCAGTCTTGGGTTACGATTCCAGGGTTGGCGGGAGTATTGCAACGGAGGCCCTGGGAGGTCTGGAATGTTACACGGCTAGCTATTGGGCAACAACTCATCCTCCCAGGGGATTCTCTTCCTCCTCCTCATTTTTTGATGGTAGTAGCCATTTTATGAGATGATGGGCCTACAGAAATTTAAGAATTTTGGGAGGCTCATATTCAGGTAGGAAAATAATATCATTAGAGAAGAGGTAACAGTACCTGCTGAATAGATTACTGTATTTACAGCATTTACTTAATTCCCACTGTAACACAATTATGTAGGTGTTGTCATCCCAACTTAAATTCATGGAAGTGGAGCTTCAGGGTAATGAAGCGATTGGCCCCAAGTTTATAACCAGGAAGCAGTACGATCAGTCTACCCAACTTAAGCTCCACAGCCTATGGTCAGCTGGTTTACCTTTTCCTCGAATGAGAAAGTCACACCTATAGGTTGTGCTGAGAGCCGATTATCTTAGGAGACCAGTGAGCTTCTGCCATGTAGCCTAGGCTATGGCTTCAGTCTCTGCACTTGTACAGAAGAGATGTGCACTCTGTGGCCGGCCACTGTCTGGCAGTTCTGTCGAGGGCCACATACTATATAGTTCAATACCAGGCCCGGAGGGGATTAAAGCCATTTGTCAAGACTGTGAGAATTTCTATTTTCGGGGCAAGCAAAAAGTCCTTATTTATTCCTCTAGGATTGTTGTCATCTAGCTGTCCTTTTCGCCCTTTAGAAAGTGCCAGAGTTTGTGCTGCTTACCTGGCCATATTTCTCACAGTGACAGGTCTGTGAGTCTCTCTCTCTCTTCGTCCCTGGTCTCTGGTTCAACTGAGATGGATATCCTACTAGTCTTCTTAGGCTTCAAGTCTAAGCCCCAAACATCTTCAAGACAACTGTTGTAGGGATGCTTTGAAGCCAATGAATAATATTCAGTGATTTCCAGACTTCTTTCATTTGATAATACATTTCTCACCAGCCAGTAGTGTGTCCTGCGAATCATAACTCTGCCATGTCCTTCCGTGATCTTGCAAGGGCTTTACTCACTTAGCTCGGTTGAACACATGCAGGCACTGGGTCCCAAAAGCTGGTCCGAGAATCAGATCATGTTCCTGAAGAAGCTTTCACCAGATCTTTTTTCTTTTCTTTTTAAATATTTATTTTAGAGAGGGGAGGGGGAGAAAAAGAGAGGGCACTCCTGCACGAGTAAGGGGAGGGGCAGACAGACAGAATCTTTAAGCAGACTCGCCACCCCCCCACCCCCAATGTGCACGGAGCCCAATTCATGGCTCGATCCGATGACCTATGAGATCATGATCTGAACTGAAACCAAGAGTCAGACACTTAACCAACTGAGCCACCTAGCTGCCCTGCTTTCACCAGATCTTGAACAAATAGATGCATAAACAGATGCAATTAATGAGTTTTTTAAAAAACTAGTCAATTTTAAGTAGTCTTTCATCTAAGTGTTTGTCCTTCATGACTGTGCATATCTGTGTTAGAAATGTTTTTTTCTTGAATCAGTGGACATTACAGAGGGCCAATGTTTATTTTCAAAGGCCCATTTTATTTACCCTTCCCCTTCAGCAAATGGTCAATTCCATATGGATTCCTAAAATTACCTAATTCCTTACTGTTCCCTGAAATCCTCAATCTGGCAGCCAGTAATGCCATATATGATGTTTTTTTATCTCTACCGTCCTACACCTGCATCTCCTAAACTCCATTAGCAAAGAGATTCTCAGAAGGAGAGGGAAAGCAGAAAACATTGGAAAGAAAAAAAATAATTCCATTGCTATACAAAAAAAAAAAAAAAAAACAAACCCCCCAAAAAAGATGTGATATTTAAATTACATGTAATTTGTAAAGATTACACAGAGCATATTACATATTTATATACATTTGTTTATAGAGGCTCTTTGAATATAGGTAAGCTGAAGATTTTTCTTTGGATGCTCTAGCACTTAGGAGTCTTTTTGACGGAGACCATTAAAGGTCAGAGGCTTTAATTCCTTGAGGATGTGAGAGGTAGCCTTAGAGTCTCTCTGGTCTGTTTTCCCTTCTTTCTCCTGTCACCTTCCCTCTCTTCATTCCCCCTTCTCCTCAGTACTGGGCTTACACCAGACAAGAGGGGTTCTTCCCTGGCCTCATACCCTAGAGAGCCCTACTTATCACAAAGACATAAATGAATTAAAGACCACATGGGCACCTCTGTCATTTGGGATCCAGTGTTCAGTGCTGGGACGGTGTAACCCTAAACATCCATGCTTGGAATTAACACTGTTCAGGCCCCAGGGAAATATCTCTCCATCCTTTCCCTTTGTCCTTAAAATAATAAAGGTGACTCCATCCAAATGCCATGAAGACCTCCAAGCTGTACCTCTATAGAAACATTACTTTGGAGCTAGTGACAAGATTTGAATGGCAGAGGCACTTAGGTAAGAGAAAAGACAAATTAATTAACTTGTCAAATCACTGTTCTCCGATAGCATGAGTATGATAGAGTCTCGTGTGATCAGGTATCATTTCTCATTAGTGCTGAACATACACTTTCTTATTCCTCTTTGTGGTTCCAGAGGTATTTACAAATTAGCACAATATTGAGAGCACTAGCACATGGAGTCTGAGGAACATTTTCTAAGATTAAATAATCCAAATTACTACTAAAACTGTCTAGATGAGGATAGAGTGTGAAAAGTATTTTGCTTTACATTATTGCATGGTTCTAGATACTGCTTTGAAAGATGGTGAAAATGATATGACAATGTATATATTGAAGTAGAAATATTTTATAATTTTTGTAGTAACAAATATAAAGGAATTCTGTTAACAACCCCAGGTACTACTTCTTTAGCAGAGTGAATGTTCTTCAAATAGAAATTAATAATAAAAAATTACCTTAGGCTATAATATTTCAAGAAATGTGTCTATTTTAGCATTGCTGTCAATAGAATACAACTATGTGCAAGTGTTGATTATAACATAATTAGTGTTTTGCTGAAACAAAGGCAAGAAAAACAAGTTTTATGGAATATATTTGTGAATTAATGAGAGTTATTTTATTACTAATCAAACAGCACTAGCCCACCAAAGGAACACTCAGACGTACACGATTATAATTAAATCCAGTCATCTTTGAGAGTTTGTTGACTTTCAGTTATATAAAAACCCATAGCTTTAAACACAGTTTTCATTCTATCATTGTGAATATTTATTTGTCAAGGAAGGGGCTAGAATACGTATTATTTAACAGTTCGTTAACCTGTTTTATATCTTAGATTTACCGAGCTCTATAGCATATAGGCTACCATTCGAATGAACCCTTGTCATGTTTTTTCCTTCTTTCCCCTCATTTTCTCCCTTCTTTTCCTTTCCCCTTCCTTGGATATAGCATAATTTCTTCCTCTTATTCCTCTCTTCTCTCCCATTTGTCCTTCTAAATCTTATGCACAATCTCAAGGGCCATCTGTATTTTTTTGAAAGCAAATCAAATCTCCCCGATGGCAAGAAATCCAGTGTTTGTCATTAAAGAGAAGGGTGTGAGGGTGGAATTCTCTTCCCCCTTCTCAATCTCTAGGGCCATATAACAAATCGGAAGGTTTATATAGCAGTCAGAAAGGCCTTCTGGTTCAGACATCATGTTGACCCCTGGCTCCTGGTGTCCCAAGCTGGATGATTCACCAGAGGTAGGTATGTCTGTAGCTTTTCCTTGCAAAGCCGGGACCCAGGGTCAGCACTGCTCTTAGGGAGCCTGGTAGTTGGAGTCCAGGCTCTCGAGGGTACCACAGCCATTCCCTTCCGGGGTGCTGCCTCCCTCCAGGGAGCTGGGAGAGCTGGTGGGTCACACTCTTTGAGGGATCTACAAACCCCAACCCCTTTCCAGGTTGGGAAAAATATCCCTGCTTCCTTTAGCATGATTCCAATTCCCCCCTCCCTCTCCACTCCCAGGTTGATTCCTTCGGGAATCTGATGCTTCTGGAAAAACAAGACTGAGGGGTCAAAACAAAGGTAATTTCCACTTTTATGGATCACAAACTCCTCTAAAGCAAAGAACTGAACACAAGGTCCTGTCTATCTGCTTGGAGGAGGGGAAAGAGAAACACTAGAATGGCAAAACAAATCTGTTCTGGAGACCTAAGGACACTTGGAAAACAAAAGCGGCGGCCCAGCTAATAATGACTGATTTTAGGTTGTAAGGGAAGTTTCAGATTTTGGTGTAAGTTATCCACTCAGTTCACTGGAGAAGAGTTGGAGACAGGGACTCCAGGTCATATTTCTGGCCAGGAATGGAGTCAGTGCACTTGGCTGGCACCTTCCCTGAGGTGTGTCTCTTGGAAACTGGTGTTTTCCTCAAGCTCCAGTGTTCATACCCCTCCAATACCTGCCTGATATCACATATATACTTAACATACAGGCAAAATTAAACATGCTTAAAGGTAAGCTCTTTATATAGCCACTTATTCAAAAAATATTTGTTGAGGGCCTTCTGATTACCAGGCATGATACTAGGTGCTGGATGTACACAGGTGCATAAAATAGGCATGATGTTGCCCAGTGAAACTTACAGCTCATTAGGGGAGAGAGTCAATAAACAAGAACAATAAATCTGAATTACAAACTGTGCTAAGAGGGTGAACACAGAGAATGACCAGGATGTCAAAAGAACCTAAAACATCATTGTATGAACTGAAGGAATTAGAAAAGTTTTGCCTTCTCCATAGAAGGCTTAGAAGAACTTTACAACTGTACATACATTATAAAGGATGTCATATGAAGACTTTCTTTCATTGATTCTAAGGGGTTGAGCTAGCATCAACAGCTGAAAGCCTTAGAGAGATCCATGGTGGATTGACAGGGTGCAGACTTTTTTGAGTCATAAAGGAATGGAATGGTTTGGAGGAGAGGGGCAAGAATTTTCTTGATTAAAAATAGCCACAATTAGTATTCAATAATAAAAAGGAGTAGATACACAACAGCATGCATGAATCTCAAAAACACTATGCTAAGTGAAAGGAGACTTACACAAAGCTATCATATATTGTGTGACTGAAATTCTAGATTAAGCAAAACTAATCTGTAGGGGATGACCAGAACAATGATTGCCTGGGGGGAAAAGCCGGACAATAAGGGCTAGGATTATCGAGGGAGGGGTGTGAGGAGCTCTCAGGGATAATGAACATGTTCTGTACCTTGATAGCCATTTGGTTTACGCAGGTTTAAGCACTGTCAATGTTCATCCAATGGTTCATTTAACATTTATGCATTTCACTGTGTATATATATTTTTAAATATTTTATTTATTTATTTGACACAGAGAGCGAGCGAGCACAAGTAGGCAGAGAGGCAGGCAGAGAGCCTGATGTGGGGCTTGATCCCAGGATCTCATGATCCCCTGAGATCATGACCTGAGCTGAAGGCACTGAGCCACCCAGGCACCCCACACTGTGCATATTTTTACCTAAAAGTAAATAAGGCAGGAAGATAGGAAGTTCAAAGAAAAAGGAAGGAAGGATGGAAGGGAGAAAGGAAAGACAAAGATTGAATTTTAGTTCCTGATCTGTGTGCTGGAGTTTTAGGGGTGGAGTATACTGATGTCTGCATTTACTTTGAACTACATGAAAAATCTGATGGACAGATGAATAGATATGTAGATGGAACCCCTCAGCACAGGCAAGCAAGAACACCTGGCTCCAGAGTCCCAAACAGACCAGGTTTGACTATTTGCTATTGACAAAATCTGAAGGCAGAGACGAGTGGTGGTAAAGCCAGAAAGGGATTTATTTCAGTGAGGCCAACACTGGGAAGACTGCAGCAGACTAACATTTCTTCAAAGATGGACTCCAAAGTGCTGAAAATACTTCTTGGTTCATAGAAGGTAAATGTAGGACAGGGCTTGGTGATGATGTGTAGGTGGGCAATAAAGGTCAGGTGGATCATTGTCTTGGAGTCAATAGCATGCGATCTTGCTGACAGTTCCTGTTGTTTGAGGGGCGAGTTTCTGTTCCTATCATGGGATGATGTGCCTGTGGGGTTTTTGCCCAAGTTAAGAGATTGGCCGGAAAGAACTTAATCAATTAGAAAGTTTGAGTTCAAAATGGAGGTAGTCAATGTCCTTTCTCACCAACATGTGATAAAGCAACATAAACAAATGCTAATAATAATAGAATCTAGGTAATGGATATGTGGGGAATTCACTGTACGATTTATAGCTTTTCAGATGTTTGTTTTTAAAATGTTAGGGGGAAAAACAGTCCCTCTTCATTGAAGATCTATTACAATCTGTTCATCACTGTGCTATGTGTTTTAGACATACTACTTCTAATACTAAGAAAAATATTAATAAAAGTTATTTATTATATTTTCTTCTGTTATATATTTGTAAATTGCAAATGAGGAAACTAGGGCTGAGAGAAGTCACGTAACTTGTCAGGCACCGTATCATGACTTGGCACACCTGTGTGTTTTCAGTCTACACCTGTGCTATCCAAAATGGTACCCATTCACCTCATGTAGCTCTTGAATATTTGAAATATGGCTGGTGCGAATGAGTAACTGAATTTATAATTTAATTTAAACTTTAAAAAACTGGTATGTAGTTCAGTGACTGGAAAACTCCCTTCAGTTATTGGAAAAGTTTCAAGTATGTTTGTAACAACTTGGGTAAGTAAAGCTACTTTTTTCAATTGTAAATTTTATGAAACCTAAATACTTAGCAGCAAATGCTCCCAATGGGAATGTAACATTCAAAGTGGAATATGCCATTAGTGTAAAAGTAGACATATTTTGAAGACTTATTGTGGAAAAAAAAAAGTACTTCAACTATTTCATTAATCATTTTTAAATTGGTGAAATGTTGACATAGTAATATTTTGACTGTGTTGAGTTATATTTCTAAATATTAAAATTAGTTCTACCCCTTTTCACTTTTAAAAAATATTAACATTGCTTTAATGACTCATATTTTTTTATTTTTTTGAATTTGCTTATTTGAGAGAGAACATGAGTGGGATGGGTTGTTTACAGGCAGAGGGAGAAGCAGGCTCCCCGCTGAGCAGGGAGCTGGACGCTGGGCTCAATCCCAGGGCCCTGGGATTACGACCTGAGCCGAAGGCAGACACTTAACCACCTGAGCCACCCAGGCGCCCCTCATATTATATTTCTATTGAATGGAGTTGGTCTGTGCTCTTACCAGTATATACCAGCCTGGATAATACTGGCACTCAGGCTAGGGGATGGAAGTGGCCAGGAGCGGATGCAGGGTGGTGTGGGCTGAGGTGAAAGGGCACCAAGTCACCAAGACCCTTTAAAATGGTGAGATCCAGGGAAATGTTATGTAGCATATACTATATACTGGGGACTATTTTCACGTCTTGACATGTATTAACTCATTTAATCCTTATTGTCATTATCCCCATTTTGCAGATGAGATGGAAACACAGAGGTAGCCATTGAGCAGCAGCTAAATCAAAGTAAAGAAACTGCCACAATTGGGAATACTCAGAATTTAAAACATGCTCTTTCAGACTTCCCTTAAGTGGCTTCTATTTACAGATTTGCTTTCAATCTCTCAGACTCTTGAGGACGTTTTCTTCTAAGGACGGTACTGACCCTTTTTTCTGTACAAGCAGCTCTCCGAATTGTACATCTTTCCCAGAATTCGAAGACATTTGTTCAAACAAGGGGCATCAAACTAGATAATTGGCCAATAGGAGTACAATGTCGCTGAGCAAATGGATTATTAGAGGGTTCCTATTTGAAAATTCATCATTTTCTTTCAGTAGAAAGGGTAGTTTAATCTCTCTAAAAGCCTGCCACACCCTGTGATAATTGACTTAGTGGCAGAATTGCCTTGCAGAAAGCTCTTGAATTTCTCTAGCGGTGATGCTGATGGAAGTCTCGAAGTGGCTCAGGAGCTGCTCCGGGTTATTCTTCCCAGATATTTTCAGAAGGAGAGAAGGTGACTACTGCCTTCAGAGGCAGTTAATTTCCTAAGTGCCAGGCTCTGTTCATTTTGAAGAGACCTAGGATTGGCTGATGTTCTAGAAACTGCAATAAAGAAACTTAGGTGAGTCGTCAAAGGTTACTTGAGCAGCTTGGATGGGAGGCGCTGTGGGTTTCTAGTACCCGAGATCAAGCCTTTCCCTTCTTTTATGAGTATGTCTTAAAATTCAGGTCAGTACTGATGCCAGTTATAATCCCCGTCTCTTTCCAGAAGGCATTGCCTGCAATGGTTACGAGACCCAGCATGTGTATGCTGTTAACACACTGGCAAAGCTTTCAAACAGTGAAAGAGGAAGCTCTAAAAATTCAGGAGAATGTCACCACAATGCCAGTTCTAAGAGGGCAGAAGGGGTAACACGGAAAAGTCTTGAAGAGCTGAATACTTGGAGCATGACAAATGGTAACTCCCACATTCTCCTAAAAACATAGAAGGTGCCAAATACAAATATCTAAAAGGTGTTACTTTCTGGCACCACAGAATTAAAATGTCCAGGTTTGTGAGTCATGGGTGACAAACAGTGGGGAGCTTCTTGTATTTAGCTGAATCTAGACCACTGCCACATCAAGGGCGGTCCTGACCAATAGCAGCAGCCCCACTAGAACCTCGTTAGGAATGCAGTCATGACCTCACTCAAATCACTGAATCAGAATCTCTGCAAATGGCGATCAAGAATCTGAGTTCTAGGGCCGCCTGGTGGCTCAGTGGATTAAAGCCTCTTCCTTTGGCTCAGGTCGTGATCTCAGGGTCCTGGGATCGAGCCCCGCATTGGGCTCTCTGCTCGGCAGGGAGCTTGCTTCCCCCTCTCCCTCTGCCTGTCTCTCTGCCCACTCTCTCTGTCAAATAAATAAATAAAATTAAAAAAAGACTCTGAGTTCTACCCATACCCCTGGATCAACCCTTTTCCAACTTTCTGTGGTGAAGGGCAAGTGTTTTGTCGTTTATTTTTTAAAAAATTTGTCACTAGTCCATTCTTTTGTAAAACATGTCCTTTAGCGAGACAAATTCAGCTCACCCACGAGACTCTAGCAGCAGCATCCATGGCTACAAAAGTTTTAGATACTTGCTCTCAATGTGTCCACTTTTCTATTGGAGACTGGGAACAACAGTTGCACGGGCTGGCGCCAGTCCACAGACCTCACTGGAAGTAGCACTCATCTAAGCCATACTTCTTCAGTCCACTGGTCCTCCTCAGTCCCAAAGTGTCCCTGTTGCTGCCTGGCCCTTACCGACCTTTGCCACAGAAGACCTCGGAGCCTCACAGTAGATAAAATCATGAAGATGAGAGTTAACCGGAAACCAGCCTTTCCACGTAGACTTCTCAGACTGTGACTAAGCTCACTTTCAGCTGAAACAGATCATGCAAAATTTAAGTTCTGGATGGATTGCCATCTTATGTGACTAGATTAAGATGGTGAATTCCGAAGGTTTGCTTTTCATGTATTATTGTTGTGGTTCATGGAACTCCTGTTGCCATGAGTACGTAGATAGGGAGAAAGTAAATTTCCTTTCAAGTCTGTCTTCTGAACAGGGCTGAGTTTCTAATTTACTGCTGAAAGGCTGTGTTACAGGATTTGGCTGGCCAGATAACATTTGGAGTTCATCAAATTCCAATTGATGAATAAACACAGGGACAATGTTTCTTCCCCAGCCTTACAGAATTGTCAGTGTCAGACGAGCTTGAGGTGTTATGAAAATTTTGCTTTACTTTCTACCCCATTTGGTTATCCTCATCCCATAACCACATCTCTTAAAATCTTGTTAAAATACATTAGGGCTTATTACATCCCTTGTTTATATTAGGGATTCAGTAAGAGGAGGTGTCAATGATGTAAACATTACATAAAAGGAAAGGCTTCAGAGATGAAAAAAGTGCTTAATGGAGATGCTTAGTGGGAAATGAATTCTGATATTATCCAGAACCAGTTCTTATTCTGAGATGGTCCCCACTTGCAAAGAGTGTCAAACAGCCTTTTAGAAACCTTCAAAAAAAAAAAAAAAACTGATTGTTTACATAAAAGTGTTTCAAACTCTTTATCTGCTATAAATTGTGTATAGCCAAGCGGGTGCATTAGGACTTCTCCTAAATCTCTTTATCTGGTGAGATAAAAGAAATGTTTATAATTTCCCTAAAATGTATTTGCTTTTTCCACAGCTTTAGATAATACTGTTAACCCCCTAAAAGAAGCCATTTAAGAAACAGCTGTTTAACCTACAACACAAACAGTAGCATAAACCCTCTGGTATTTTTGAATGTCCAAAAATGAATAATTGTGCCTGTTCCAAATATGACCTCTTCTATAAGAAGGGGACTGGTCTGTGACATTTATCTAATTCAAGAATACTTACACCAAGTTGTTTTGGACAGTTTCTCAGCTGGGTTTCTTGAATTCACCTGTGATAGGAATTATGTCTTCAAGAAAATGAAAACCATGGTCAGATACCATTTGACACCCAGCACAGTGGTGAACAAAAGAAAAAGGCCATAATTAGCAGGTATTGGTGAGGGTGTGGTGCAGGAAGTCTCACAAACCAGAGGCGGTATGAATTGGAGCAGCTACTGTGGAGAACAGTTTGGTTTTATGGAGTAAAGTAGAGCATTTTACTTCCTAGGTGTATGTCTATGGAGATTCTTACGTGTGAGCCCCAGGATATACACAAGAATCCTCGTATTAGCCTAGTTTCTAATAGAAATTTCCAACAGGAAATTCAAATGGCCACCTGGTAGGAGAAGGAATAAATTCATACTGTGATATTCATATAACTGCAGCAAAAGTGAATAAAATATAGCTACATGCATCTGCGTGGATGAATCCTAAAAAATAACGTGAGGTAAAAAAGTTCCAGAAGAATACCTACAATAAGATTTCATTCGAATAAAGTTCCAGAATGTACAAAATTAGACAATATACATGAGAGATAAGATAATAAACTCAAGTGAAGGGTACCTGGGTAGCTCAGTCGGTTAAGCATCCGCCTTTGGCTCAGGTCATGATCAAACCCCACAATGGGCTTCCTACTCAGCGGGGAGTCGTCTTCTCTCTCTCCCTCTGTCTGCCACTCCCCCTGCTTGTAGTCTTTCCCCCTCTCTCTGTGAAATAAATAATAAAATCTTAAAAAGAAAAAAAAGAAACTCAAGGGAATAATTAACAGAAGAAAAGATAATTGTCATCTTTTGGGGGTAAGAGGGGAGTAATCAATGGAGAAGAGTCACACAATGGAATCTGAAGGAACTGGTCAAGTTTTATTTCTGAAGGTGAGTGATGTTTACATGGGTGCACTTAAAAAATCTGCATGTAATTTGCAAGCATGAAAGGTTTCATAACAAAGTAATAGTCAATGGAAAAAGGTTCTGTCCTAGAAAGAAATCATGAGAACTTTATCTGCTAGGTCCCATCTGGGTAACAAACCATCTCTAATTCACACCAGCTTAGTGAAACTATGTTTATTTTTCTCTCATGGCTACGTGTCCAACGAGAGTCATCAGGGGCTTCTTATTATCGTGGTAACTGAAGGACCCAGGCTGATAGAGCTTCTATGGGAAAAAGCCTTATGAGTATCGTCTTTGGGAAAAATTATCACCAGATCACTTATAGAGGTGTTGAGGTGAAGGGGAGAAGGAAGACAGTAAGTCAAGCACTGGCTCCTCAAATTCCTACCTGGAAATGATGCATCACTTCTACTCACATTTCCTTGACCAAGTGAAGCCCTCTGGCCCTCCTCCCACCTGCCAAAGTTGTTAGGAAAGTGCAATCTTACTATGTCTCTGAAAACAGAACATGACTATTTGCAAACTGACCCAATGACCATAATGACTTCCAAATATGACAATAGCCAAATTTCGAGTTCATCGCCACTTCTATCTAAAGCTCTAGAATTCATATTTAGCCTTAGTTGCCATCCCACCTCTGATAAGGATACAAAGAGCTTGATGGGGGAGGGTTCTCTCTTGATAGTCTTAGGGGAGAATCCCTTCTGGGGAGAGGATGCTCTTATGCCAAACAAAAGCCATATCCCCTAAGTAAAAACCTCTTCTTTTCTGTTATCTGTGTCAGTGGAAGGCAAAGGTACGGAGCGTTCCACTTCCCAGAACTGGGAAAAGGCAGATTAGGGTGGCAGAGAGGATGGGCAGAGGAGGGTCGGGGCAGGGGTGGTGGATACCAAAAGAACTCCACACTGATTTGAAAGCAGCTGGAAGTTGCAAATTTGTAGCTGGAAGTTGCAAATTCATGGCCAAGATCTGCCCCTCCCTTTGTGTCAGAGTTCCAGAGCCTCCGAGGCATCAGACACCTCTGCATCCCACCATCAGGGGAATGAGAAAATACGTACCAACCATCTGACAAGGGTGGTAAAACCAACTGCCAATGGCTTGTCCCCCAGGGGTGGGGCAGAGACCGGCTGTTTGTGCTGGAGTCCAATTCTCTGTCCAGGACACATTGGAAGACTATGTTTTCCAACCTCCCTCACAATTAGGTTTGGGTCATGGAACGTGGATTCTGGATGATGGATCCTTGTGGACATGTTGTGATGTCCAGACTTGACCATAAAACAGCAGCACAGTATCTCATACTTTGTCCCTTCCCTTGTCTTTGGGCCAAATGCAGAGGAACCATTCTGAGGAGCTAAGCAGATGGTAGAAGCCTGGGTCCCCCAAATCACTAGCCACTGAAAACCCAATGGGGTGATGCTATGAGCACGAAATAAGCTTTCATTGGGCCGCTTGGGTGGCTCAGTCAGTTGAGCGTGTGTCTTCGGCTTAGGTCGTGACCCTGAAGTTCCTGGATCGAGCCCCTCATCAGGTTCCCTGCTCGGTGGGGAATCTGCTGCTCCCTCTGTCCCTCCCCCCTACTTGTGCTTTCTTCTCATTCACTCCCTTTCAAATAATAAATAAAAATTTTTAAAAAGAAATAAGCTTTTATGTTATTTTGTAAGATCTGGGGGTTTTTAGTTTCATCAGCTAGTGTTCCTTTACTATAAATGATATAAGGGACCACAGCCCCTTTCTTCAAAGCTATTGCTGGCAAAGATCTCTCCTGGGTTGAATTCAGATAATTCCCTGGAATGAGTTCTCCTGGTATGTAAGAGAGGCTTGTCATCTTTTCTTACTACTCTCAAAACGGGTATGCAAGCCAGGCCTTACCCATGTGTTAGGTGATCATTCAGAGTTGATATTATAATTTGAGCACATATGAATTCAAGTGATTTTGAAATTTTCATCCCATTCAGACTTTATGGTTGTCTGGGATTTTGAACCTTGGCTTACCTCTGCAAAGGATTTAAGAGCTGGGTATTTTTTAGCAAAAGGTGTGAAATGATTTAAGAGATAAAATAATTCTATAAATATCTGGAAAGGCTACTTTATATGCTTTAGGGTCAGTTAGGCATAATAAGCCCAAAGAAGGGGGATACAGGTTCCAAGTGCTATTTTATGTATGTGGAATATGGAGAGAGAAATGTCCAGAGTGGAAGAGCCTGGAGTCCAAAGCAGGCAAAAGCAAGGGTCAGAAAGGGAGTTGTCAGGTGAACACTTTTTGTTTTTCAATGAGAAAAGAAAATACAGATTGCAGTCATAGTGATAAGACCCGTAAGGTGACACTTTTGTAGGTGTGGTGGCCTGAGGTGGGTTTACTCTTTTATAGAAGGGGAAGAATAAACCTGTGCTTATTTGTAGTCCCATAGTGAGCTTGGGAAACCTATGAGGGCTGGTGGCCTCCCAAGAAGAGTCAGCAGAGGCATCTGAAGGGCTTGGCTCTTGTCACAGGGAGGTGGCATTCTTGCCTCTCGGATACATGTCCAGGAAGCAGCCTCGTTATGGGTTGGCTCCTGAGTCAGAAACCTAAACCTTAAATCGCAATCCCACTGCTTGTTCTAAGTGCAGCTCTGGGCACAGGGCACATCCCTCGGCTTCAAGGTCCACATCTGTAGTATGAGGACTCCACAGAAATTTCATGAGGGGCAAGTGAAGGAATACATGACACGTGCAAACAACCACAGCAGTGCCTGGCATGTGGCCAGCATCTAATATTATTTGCTCTCTTCATTCTGTCCTCAATTTGATACTAAGTTCCTTGCGGGAAGGAGGAGGCCACATTTCATTTTGCATTGCCCTAAGGGCCTAGAGCACTATCTGGAAGACAAGGAATGCTGGAAAAATGGTTTTCAATGTGCCAATGCCAAAGGCCAGTGGTGAGGCTTTGGGGCTAACTAATTAAAATACTGACCTTTATCCTTCCATGAAATTTCCCTAAAGATAAGTGTATTATGGAGGCTTTACTGTCATCGGCATTTACCAGAGACTGAAATGACAGAGGCTGATAAGATAGAAGTTTATTTCTACCTCATATAAAAATCTGAATGGGCAGGGCTAGGGTAGTGGCACCATTGTGTCCTTTGACCTTTGACTTCATTATCCAAGATGGAGGAAAGGGGCTAAGAAGTGGTATAATGCTGCTGCCTTTCATGACACAGCCAGGACATCTCACATACCTCCTTTCTTCACCTCCCAATAGCCTGAAGTCCGAAATGCCATAGGACTGAGGATGGACTTTTTAATCCAGATGGCCATGTGGCTTCTATAACTCGGAAAGGGAGATTAGATATTAGACAACGATCTGCAGTTCCTTCCACAGGCATTCTCCTAGAATACTTCCTGGAAAATGGCATGATTGCTGGTCCCCCGCTACTGGACTGTGAGGGTGGTAGCCACTTCCCAGGGATGGAAGAGGGACAGTCTAGAAGCATCCCGAGTCTCAGATAAATGAGAAGCTGCCAGACAGTCTTGAATTATGCATTTACACATGAGAAACAAATTGCTTTCTTAAAACGCCCATTATTTTGGATCTTTGTTATCTACAAGTAAATCTACATTTGAATTGATGCAGTCAGTCTGGTGTGCCTGAGTGTCTGTGTGGCTCTAGGTGAGCTGGAGAAACCTTTACCCTCTGCCTAGGTTATTACCCACCTGGGAGCAAGTGGTCCCTCTCTCTCTTGACTCAGCAGCTACACTGACTGGCAGGAGACCATTCTTTCCACCCAGCTGTGACTTCATTCCATTGGGCTACAATTTAGATCAGGGGTGAGTTAATATACCGAATTGTACCCCAGTGGCTTCCAATTTATTCTCTTCCCACTCATAGGGTCAGACCCTGTATACTTAGTTTTATACCAGCAATATGAATTGTACAAGACCCTTAAAAAAAAAAGCCAATCAGAAGTAACAAGATGATAAAATACAGTCCTGCCTTGCTGTAGGAAATCCTGGTATGTGAAAATTCAGATACAGTTAACGTGATAATGCCTCTACAAAAAGATTGATCTCTTTACAAAATAAGCAAAGTAAGGGGTGGGTCCGCCTAATAATTTGAATATCTAAATACCTTTAAATAGCGACATTTCCTTACACATTTATTTTTTTTTAAATTTTTTAAAATTTTATTTATTTATTTGACAGAAAGAGAGATCACA
>CM053615.1:15756066-15801215 GCA_028646535.1 Procyon lotor
CCCCTATTCAGCCCCTCCCTCCTCACCTTCACACCCTTCCCTCCTCACCCCTCACTCCCCTGCCTCCTGCCCTCCCTCCTCACCTCCCTGACCCTCCCTCACCCCCCTACCCTCCTCCCTCTTCATCTCTCTTCCTCTTCACCCACTCCTTGCTCACCTTGCCCTCCCTGCTCATCTCCTTCCTGTGTACTTTTCCTCACCTGCTGGATCCTTGCCAACATGAAAGGTGGGAGAGGAAGGGAGATGGGCCTGAAGCTACCATCCCTAGTCAAGTTGCTGATGACTAAAACAGACTTGTTCTTCGTGGCTGCCTTTTTGGGCTCTTTGAAGTACTCTGCTGAGCTCTTCCTTCTGCTTCCATTACCTGTGTGGATTCACCTGCAGTTGGGCTTGGCCCTTTGTAACTCCTCCCTTAGCTGATGGGTCCCCAGAGAACTCCTGCTGAGAAGTTCTCGCCCTGAGTAGATGAGATGAGCTGGGTCTCTTTCAGGCATGGCTCACATCCACTCCCAGGATCCTTTGCCCAGCCAGCCCTGAGGATGTGGGCTGACCCCACCTCAGAGCACTGTTCTGCCTGCAGCACCAAGAGGGAGGCAGCTCTTTGCTCCCTGGACACATTGTCCCTGCAGAAGACAGTTTAGGTAACACTCCATCCTGGCCTTCTTAGCCATGATTTGGAAACCGGTTCTTGGTGTATATCATTGGCCCTTCAAAATTTTCTGAAACTCTCTTTAACTCTCTCTTCCAGTCTATTATTCTACATCCTTGAGGGTAGGAGGTGGTACACCATCATTGTTCCAGGTAAAAGGGGATGGGGGTTCACAAGACAGTAGTGTTTCTTGCATGAAAGAAGAAAGAAGAGAAAAAAGAAGGAAACACTTCACTCATTTCCTTTTTCTATCCTTTCTGATCTCCTTTTTATATTTTTGATATGGCTGAAAGCTTCAAGATTCATGGGAGAAGTTTTTGAGGCCTTTCCAAATGGTTCTGTATGAAGCTGCAGGTCTTGCCCTGCTCCCATGTTGACACATGACATCTCTTATATCACACCTGTTAAAGCAGAGGCTGGAAGAATTCAATTCGAACACACAGCCGCACATATTATCCAAAGTAGCTCTGATCAGCTAGATACATGCCTCTTATCTGCCCCTGCCTGGGGACAGCAGGTACACGATTTGGACCTGCCACCTTCAGCAGCCACAGAAGATTAAGGGTGTTGGGGTCTATCCTTTTATTTATATTTATATTGCCCTAGACAATGCCAGTGTTTTCACTGGAGTGGGTAATGGACAGGTGGGGAGGGGTCTCAGCTCATTTCTGTGAGCGGAGGAATAGAAATGAAATGTTTTTCTCTAGTGTTTCAATGTACAGGGTGAGGTGGGGAGGAAGAGGTGCCTATACCTTGGCATTTAGCGGGAACTCCCTAGTCAGCTCTAGTAACTAATCACAACCCCAATCAGCAAGGTTATAAATCCTGCTATAGCATAATACTCCCCTTTATGGGTTACGATGGCTATCCATTAACGTAATTGTGCTACATTGCAAACAACCACAAGTTCACTGGCCTCTAGGTATCCGTGTCTGTTGTTGATGCTTCAGAGGGTTCCCTTGGGGATCAAGGTCTGGTTGGTTCTGCTGATCTGGCTGGGCTCACTCATCTTGAATGGAAGTTGACTGAGTGCTGGCTGTTGGAGGATGACCTCGGCTGGAGTGATGGGGAGATACTGGCTCTGCTCCCTATATATCTTCTCCTAGCTCAAGCAGGTAAAGGCACAAAAGTGAGTAGAAATTTGCAAGAACTCTTGAGCCTAAGGCTTGGAACTGGCGTACTTCCTTTCAACGTGGACCTCCTGTATTTTTTTATTTGTTAAGTCTGGCAACTATTTCATTTTCCTGGTCCAAACAAGTCCTGTGGCCAAGCCCAGAGTGGAGGGGCAGGGCAGAGCACTCTGACCACTCTGGCCAGTTATCTGGCAAAGGGCAAGGATATAGGGCTGGTTAGAGTAACGCAATCAACCTACTCCATGGGCTTCCCCCCCCCCCCAATTTCTATTTTTCTGGCTAAGGATCATCACATTTATACTGGTCCACCTCATGGTCTCTTCGCCTGCATTGCTAGCAGTAGACATTAATTTTATTTTCAGAATTTTAGTTTCTTCTTCTAGGGGAAACTGAGACGTGGCTATACTCGCCCTTGGTAAAGTGACTCCTGCCCTCACATAGCTTTGTAAACGAGATTCAATTTCCTACTTTGGCACCATGATGAAGTTCATCACCTTTTGGCCCTTTATGGTCCCAGAGAGTCAAAACTGTACATGTGAACTCAGAGAATATCAGAGTATCATGGTGCCAGAATCACTTGTGAGAAAGAATGACAAATGAACCGGAAAAAGGGCTAAAGACTTTGCAAGACAGAGCCAAGGAGTGGCTGGAAGAAGCTGGCAAGGGGAATGTAAATAATTCAGGTCATGGTTTCCAGGCCTGCTTAACCCCCCGATTCACCTGGTGATATCCTACATTTCTTACTTCCTTGTGAGGACTAGGGACTCCTGGTGCATATCAACCTTAGAAATTTCTCAATTTGTTTTCTTATAGGCTTACATGCATGTCAGTGTGAGTGGGATAACACCCCTTGGTGGAATTAAGATTGGTTGGAAACCTTCCTGTGCGAAAACTGATTGCACATAAATCTTAGTTAATCTCTATTTTTCTCAGTTATATTTTGTTAATTTCATGACCAATATCTCTATGCATTAGAGATAATGAATACAAAAATTGTATTTGACTCTTCATATATTTGCTTACATTTTTGACTAGCACATTCTTTGAGAGAAAAACCATACCAATTCTGTGCTAGTGTGGAATATTCAGAATTTGGTTTCTGTTTGTAACCTCACAGTTTTTCTGATATTTAAGTATTTGCTTTGTTAAAATAATACAATTTGAGGACTGGAGGAAGGAGTAGTTATTAACATGATTTAATTTTATTGCTTTTGAAGTAGCAAATATTCATTGACTTGCAGACAAATTATTTGATTACTCTGAAAAAGTGTAGTATACAATGAGTGACGGCTGATGATGTGTTTTCTTGACAAGTACTTTTAAGAAGACTATTTCTAAATGCAAAATGCCAAGCAGAATCTTGGGGAAAATGCTGCATATTTCTTCAGTGAGTTCATGATCCACTGTACCCTTTGTTTCTTCTGTGCTCTTTAGAAATCCTTTATCCAGTGTGCTTGGGTGGCTCAGTTGTTAAGAGTCTGGCTTTGGCTCAGGTCATGATTCCAGGGTCCTGGGATGGAGTCCCACATCAGGCTCCCTGCTTGGCGGGAAGCCTGCTTCTCCTTCTCCCATTCCCCCTGCTTGTGTCTCCTCTCTCGTTATCTGTCAAATAAATAAATAAAATCTTAAAAAAAAGAAATACTATATCTATTTAGGAATTTCTTTGTCCTGCTTTGAATGGAAATATTCAGCAGAGCAAACCACTCTATATATCTATTTTAAACTCTTGATTGGTTCATTAAAATTTGTTTTTAAGAGTTTTTGTGTAGCTTGGATTTATGACCCTAAACAGTTAAAGTCAACAGTGTGTCAAGTCTAGTATGGCTGATGGAGTGGAGAGAATATTTAGTACAGTAGTGAAATTTTATAAGCTTTGGCAATAAAGGGTAGAGATCTATATTCATTTAGAAAATAATATTGGAAAATGATGCCTTGTAATTTTATAGCATATCATCTCAGTTGACTCTCAAAATTACTGTTGTGTGATGTAGGTGGTCAGGCAGCCATATCCCTATGTTAATGATAAAAAACCCAAGCCTCAGAGAGGTTGACCATTTGGGCCAGTGTTATCTTGGTGTCTTGAAGAACCAAGATAGGAATCCAGGTTTTCTGTCTACAAGACCTGACTTTTTACGTGACAGCATATGGCTTTTAAGACCAAAATGGTTAGTTAGGGTTAGGCCTGGACATACAAAGATGAAACAAGACATCAACCCTATTTTCAAGAGCTCATTGGGAGGTTCACTGAGAGACAGACAAGTCAAAGTGTGCTTCGTAGCACAGTTTGGGAAAGACAAGGAGAGGCTGAAGGTGTAAGAGAAGGAGGAGGGCCCAATTCTGTCAGGGTTGGGAGTAGTAAAGAGTTTAAACTCTTGTGGTTATAAGAAGGAATATCAGACCTTGACAGTATTTCTCTTCTACAAGACCTGACCATGAAAGAGGAAGTGTTTTTGTTTTTGTTTTTGTTTCTCCTCTGGTCAGACAATTGAGTGATCGAGGAATTGAACTGATGATATTGAAGACAACAACTCCAGCTGAGCAAGGAAGTCTGTGGCAGTTGAAGAATTCTTGGTCTGGGTGTCAGGAGTGCTCCCAGTGAAAGGTAGTGGGGGAGACCCTGGAGAGGAGATGATGACTCCAGACCTTTGCCCCCACCTGGAGCTTCAGACAGTCATTGAGGCAGATGGTACTTTCCAGAGATGGCCACAGCGATGTCTTGTTCCCCAGGCTCCTTAGCAGTGTCACCTTCTGTTCTCCTATTGAAAGGCTGAGTCTGATTCTTCCTTTGAATTTGGGTAAACTTGTAACTGCTTTAAACAGTAGAGTATGCACAAGGGATGCTGTGTGATTGCTTTGTGCTGTAAAGGGGGAGGCACAACATTGTTTGCTGGGACACACTTCTGCCTTACTCAGGCTACTTTCTATAAAAATAAAATCAGTCTGTCAAGGATGAACCATTTCTGTATTTTTTTTTTCTCTCATCGCTCCATGATCTATCCATCTATATCTCTGCCATCTATCATATATATCTCTTAATATGAGGGAAAATGTTTCTACCACTATTAGCTCTATTCTATTTTTTTCTACTCTTGGAGTCAAATTATGGATATGTAAGATGTGTTCATATACAGGATCAGAAATAAAAGTTGAAGTTGAAAATGGATCTATTCCTTTATAAGAAGACCGTACTTCTAGAAAAAGGCTGGTGAACAAGGGAAATGTTGTACCCTCTCCTAAACCAGGCTAATGTTTACTCTTGTGTTTTGAGGTTTTTTCTTTACCTCTCTGGTTTCTCCTGCTCAGTTTTTTGGTTGCCACTTTTTGCTCTGTCCATCCCTTACAATATATTGCTGGTTTCCATGGTTACTCTGTAGGCCCTCTCTCCTTTTCTTTTTATTCCTTTTTCTTTCCACACTTTCCCTTCCCATCTTCCTCCCCACACTCTCTAAGGGTGATCCTGTCCTCTTTTTTGGCTTAATTACTATTTATTGTGGACATTTGGACAGTCCTTAATTCCACAAGCACTTACTAACTGCCGTCTGTGTGCCAGGCATTCTTCTAAGAACTGGGGATGCAGTTACAGCTTAACATTTTTAGTGGTTTTAGGCTTGCAAATCTTATTTTCCACTGGCAATGATCATCACAGAAATTCAAATATTATTGTATAAATTTACATTAACATAAAATGTGTGTTCTGAAGACGATGAATGTTTAGGAAAAAATAAGAAACTGGTTAGCAGCTTGAGCCAACAGACTTTTCCTACCTCTTAACTTGGAAAGAGTATCTGTTTATCCTGGTATTAAGGTAGCATGATTGATGAGAAAATAATTTTCCCTTTTTGACACACATTGCACTGGGTAGGATGCAGTTGGGAAGTCCCCTGTGTGACAGCTCTTAATGGCAAAAAACCTGTTTGAGGCAGATGCCAGAAGGGAAAGAACTAGGAAGTGTCATCTTACTCTGGTCTCCTTGGCTCTCACACTTTGGGGATTGTACCGGGTCACTGCGAGCCAGCTTTCTGGACTTTAGATGATCTTGATTGACTTCTTTCTTGGACTGGAGTTATTTGGTAATGTTAATAAGGACTTTCCAGAGGAATAGCTGGGAAAAATAGCATCAAACCATTCATGCAGTTGAAAGCAGACATCTCTGGTGATATTTATCTTGGGCAGAGACTGTGCCTTATTTTGGGTTATGTATAAAGACATTCTTGGCTTCCAGAATTCTAACCCTAATGTAATTTGCCAAATTATTTGGTTTGGAAAGATGTAGAAAAGCCAATTTTAAATTGTCACGTAGTTCTTACTTTCAGTCCACTGAGGAGCTTAAAGATCAATGTGAAGCCACACCCCACCAGTGCTATTTAAAAAACCCCAAAGAGTTCATTTAAAAGAAAAGAAAAAGTCCATCAAAGTAAAAACAAATAGCCCACATCTTTTCCTATCTAGACTATTTGCTTCTAGACTTTCTGGATGTTTTTTGTTTTTTATTGTTATGCCGTTGAAGATTCCTCTTCCTTTTGAATCCAAGACACCAAAAGGCTTTGTTCTGAAATCGTTTTCCGCCAAAGCAGCTGGTGGTCTGGTAAACACAAAAAGAGTGCTTAGCTTTTAGGGGAGCCCAGCATCCTCTTCAGAGATCCCTGTTCTGCTGTTCCCTAGTGCCGGTCAGGATGAACGGGATGAATCACCTTCAGCTCTGTCTCCAGAGCGGCCCTCTGGTATTTCAATGCCAAAGACCTATAGGCCAATTATAAAGACACACCCAGTCACAGTGGTATGTTCTGTTGTAGGCAGCTACTTTGAGTTTCCTTTTGTGTTGCTGGGTCAAGAAGAGGCCAGTGAAATTGAAGAGAAACACAAATACATCTGCGCTGGGGATGGGAGAGCAAACAGGAGAAATTAATGATACAGTGGAGTGTGCATTTGGGTAGGAGCAATACCGAAACTCATACAAATTTCTTGGAGGCATGGTAACTGCTGAGTAGAGCACAGTGGAGGGGAGTGGAGAGGAGGGAATGCATTGAAATACCCAGCAGGTGTCAGGCTCCAGGCAAAGGTCTTCCTAACCTCTCTTACTTAAATCTCACGACAAAATTAGGGCATGACTAGTTTCCCTAACTCACAGATGAGAAGGTGAAAGTTCAAAGCCGTGAGACAGTTTGTGCCAGATCACACAGCTCATAAATGGCAGGGCTGGTCTTTGAACCCAAATTTGAAGGCAGAAGCTTTGCTTTTTTCCAGCACCTCACCAATGACAGAAGCTATCCGTCGGCTCTTTTACTTGATGATGCATCATGAAAGAGTGGACCACAATGTCCTCAGGGTTGCTGGAAATGTTACATCTGACCTTCTAAGGGAAAACAACTGGAGGAATGAACTTCTCAGAGAACGAGGGAACCATTTCCAGTCTCCAGACGTTAGCCCGGGAAACAATCTCGACACTCAGTTTGACAATCCTTATCTGTGGCTTCAAACGACCAGCTGCCAACCCGAGTCTCTGATTTTCCTGTTAGAACCAAAGCGAGAAGGAAGCGTGGCAAAAGAAAGGGTAAGGTGACAGGTTTTGTGAAGACTCGGCATCTCAGTGGTGTGGTTCGCCCCTCACCTTCCACTAATTGGCTGCTGAATGCTTTTCCTCCAAGACCTAATTAGAAACATCCTACCTGGTGCTTTAGCAACGTGAAGATTCTTTCTGTTGCTGTTAAACAGGGTTTTTTTTTCTTTCTTTCTTTCTTTTTAAAGAAAGAAACTTAATTCAAAGTTTAGTTTCAATATGCTTGAATTTTAATCTCATATTTCTTAGCTGAAGCACATTTTTTCTTTTGGATCAGAAAGTACTCCTGGCTGCTACCACGAGTAAGAAATACCGTCCTGAGACAGATGTCTATTTCCTCTGCCAGGCTGGTGTGGAAGCCGACCCATGTTTCCTTCCCCATCTGAATGGCAGGGGAAGCAGCAAGGAAATATCAAACATTCTGCCTAAAACATTTTTTCTCACCTCAGTGCTCTTGCCACATCCAGTGTCTTTTAAAATAGCAGCAAAATGGCTCTGGAAGTAAATGACATTGGTGGCAGGTGAGTGGCTAGGGACTCTAAGCTTATAAGTCACACCTGTCCCAAGAGCAGGACAAGTCTGAGGCTGGGTTAGACCTAAATTTGAATCTCAGCCATGATGGTTTATAAGCAGTTTTGTCTTTGGACACTTATGAGACAGAACTTGTTCTACAACACCACCTTTCCTGTGATCTTGGGATTTTAATTAAGGCTCACACGTTGAAGATAATGGGTGGTAAGTGCCCATGCTTTGTAAGGAAGGTCTAGACGTTTCTTTGTTGACTTTATTGGGAAGTTGGAAAAGCAGTCTTTGAACTCTGTCCAAATTGTCCACCACCCCCAGTCTGTGTAAGAGAAAATGAGATGATGTGGGGAGAAAACAGGAGAATTCTTTGAAGGGTCTGATCAAAATTAGAAAATGCCAGGTTTTTCTCCGGTGCTTCCTCCATGGCCTCAAATCCTACTGTTTGCTTGATGACCTAGAACAGAGATGGGCAAACTTTTTCTACAAAGAACCAAATGTTAACTATTTTGGGCATTAGGGGCCACATGGTCGTAGGTGTAGCAATTCAACTCTACCATTATAGAGAGGCTTTCTATACAATAGGTAAATGTGGCTGTATTTCATTAAAACTTTATCTCTAAAAATCTACTGGTCAGATTTTGCCCGTGGGTCATAGTGTCTCGACCCTGGTTTAGAGATTTATGCATTAGTTCTCTGGGTTGGATCACAAGTGAATTCCCAGAAGAGCGTCTGATGCGCCTTATGAGATAAAGAAGACTAGATGGCCTAGTCAAGAAAAGTTGTGAAAGACTTTAAATGGGCAAAAAAGATAACTGGGTCATTTTAAATGGAAGCCAGGTATCGTCTAGAACACTCTTCTTGGTCATGTGATTCTCTGGGATCTGCAGCTTTCACTCTCTTCGAGTTATAAAGAGATAATCTCTCTTTATAATTTAGTTTATATTATATATTAATACTATAAGTAATTCTATAGTTTCTGTAAATTCTAGAAAGTTGATTGATGGTAATACAAATTATTTCTGTCCAGAGAGATGCAAGTGAATTTTATCTGATGGGTATTCAATTCATTCCCCCCTCTTTTCCTCCAAACACTCCAGTTTTGTATCTATTCTGCAAATTCCTTTCATTCCAGATTCCCCAGGGCCTAAATATGTAACTGCACTTTGGATTCTACTTCGAACTGTTTCTAACATTGTAACTGTTCCCTCATTAGCTAATGAGTTAAGGACCATTTTTGAGAAATGTTCATTTTATCTTTGTGTAAGACTGTCCTTTAACATCCAGGAAAGGAGAGGGAGCCATAGAGGAAGTGTGTTGAGCCCCTTTTAGGCATCACCTCAGAATTCTCATGGCTACTTAGCCTCTTGCCTCAGTGTCTGCTGTTTTCTGCAGGTACAGTGAGACAAGGCCTCAGCACACCCTGCCCCCCACATTGCCTCCCCCTCTGGCCCTGGGGCTTCTCTGTCAAATGGCACTGAACTCAATGTGCTTAGCTTGGAATACTGGGGAGTTGATACCAGTGGGGCCATACTTGGCCAATGGGGAATGAGAGACAACAGATAAATGCTTTTACTTCCCTCAGTTTCCCCCACCCCCAGCTCTAAGACACTTTTTATCAAGGTCCATAGTCTTTCCTCACAGGATGCTCATCTTTGTCCTTCTTGGGGGCCGAGCTGATAAAACACACCTTTGCCTCCTTCTGTTTCTTGCTTCTTCTCCTGCTCTCTGGCTCACTGAGATCATAACCATACATAAATAACTTGCATACAAGCCTCTGGGTCCAGCCCTACTTGTGGGAAAGTTAGGCTAAAACAGGAAGAGAAGTATACATTTTTTTTTTAATTAAAGATTTTATTTATTTGCTTGGCAGAAAGAGCATAAGCACAGGAGGAGAAGCAGGCAGAGAGTGAGGGAGAAGCAGACTCCCCACTGGGCAGGGAGCCGGGACATGGGGCTTGATCCCAGGACCATGGGATCATGACCCGAGCTGAAGGCAGATACTTAGCCAACTGAGCCACGAGGTGCCCTGGGAGAGACCTCTACTTTAACTGTTTGCTGGACAAGCATTCCCAGGTTCCTAGAGGCCAAGTGGACTCGGGGCAAGATAGCCAGGAATGAACTCTGTTGGAAGGACCCTGTCCTAGAGGAGTGTTTGCTGCGGTGAGGCAGCCCTGACGGAAAGAGATTGCATAGGGCGTACAGACAGGGGTTGGGAATTCATCTGGAATAAAAGTAGTCAGCCTGAAATTGCATCCCCTGAGGATTGGTCCAATGGGAGGTTGCTGAAAAGGACTTGGAAAAATTTACAATGAACCTCATAGAAGAGCCAGAATTTGAGGACTGCTTTGCAGAAGTCATTAGACATAAAAGAGAACCATAAAAAGCATCAACTGAAAAAAAAAAAAGTTTTATTCCCTTACCACTTATTCCACTTGTTTCTCTCTCTCTCTTTCTCTCTCTCTCTCTCTCTCTCTCTCTTTTTTTATTTTTTTTGGAAAGAGAACTTTTTATTACTTTTATATACAGAAACTTCAACAGCCCAGCCCAGTGTGGCAGCCAGTTCTTTAGCCTTTGCCTTTTCCAGCTTGGCAACGTGAGCTACCACCAACTTTGGACATAGGACATCACCTCCCCAGGGGTGGCGGATCTTATCATACCTGTCATTGTCATTGGTCCTGGTACATTCCACCAGCTTAGCCAGAGCTCTTTTGTCTTCTGAGTTTACCTGTGTGAAGGCGACTGGGGTGCAGGTCTTCCTGGGGACCAGATGCCCCATCCTGGCCTTCCCCTCGATAATGCAGTAGGGGACCCCCATCTGCCAACACAGGCAGGAAGACCACCAGCTCAGTGACATCCACATCATGTATGATCACTACCGGCTGAGCCTCCTTGTTTTCCACCAAGGTGGGGACAGTATTAAGCCCAGCTCGAAGGACAGGTAGCCTCTTAGTGGGGACATTCTCTTTGCCCATAGCCTTCTTCTCAGCCTGGGCCAACAGTCTCTGCTGCTTCTCTGGCTTTGTTTCTGGCCTGTACTTGTGGACCAGCTAAAGCAGGTGAATAGCTTTGTGGTGGTCCAAGGCCTGGGCGAATTAGTTCATCGCGGGAGGCACTTGTACAGTACAGGAGGCACTGTACGCAGAGGTCCTTGTACTTGTATAAGTACACCTCCTTGACCACGAAGGAGGTGAGGTGACCTTGAATAGGTGAGGGGCGGGATTAAACAGAGGAAAAGAGGGAGCATGCCACCTTCCCTCTTCACTCATGTCTGAAAAATTGTGGGTTAGGATTAGCAGTGCAGGAGGTGAGATGTTCTTAAATGTCTCTAATCTCTCTCCATCATTCCTGTGTTGGCACTGAAAGTTTCTTAAACAGTTCAGTCCTTTCCTAACTCCCTACCATGGCCAGGTTTCTTTCACAGTTTTAGAATTTTCACTTAAAATGCATTAAAAGTAAAATGGCCATTGCTGTGCTCTCTGTGGAAAAAAAATTTTTTTTGAGAGATTGAAAGTTGAGAGTTTGAAGTTGAGATATTGACATTTTGATTTGGACTGGACTTTTTAAAAAAGATTTTGTTTATTTTGAAAGAGAAAGAGGAGAGGCAGAGGGAGAGGGAAAGAGAGAATATCAAGCAGACTCCCCAGTGAGTGTGGAGCCCCATATGGGGCTCTCAATCCCATGACTCCCCAAGATCGTGACCTGATCTGAAACCTAGAGTTGGATGCTTAAACAGCTGAGCCATCCAGGCGCCCTGGACTGGATTGGACTTCTTAACACTGAAATTCTTTTAATGACTAAAAATGCCTAGAAAAGTATGGAATCTGCTTCCGGTATGGTCAAGAGCCAGGGAAGGAAAAATTGGTAGCATTTAAGGGATCTTTCTTGAGTTTCTCCCATTCCTTAAATTATTTCTTTAACTTCCGTGATTTTATTTTCCTCATTTTCTTTTAAAGTGGGGATACTAAACCTGGCTTATAGGTTCATTTGTGAGGATTAAATGAAATGCTTGGTGTGGGCTGTGTTGACTGACTGACTCACCGAGCAAAAGAGAAACGTGGGCATGGAACTCAGATTCCGTTGGCCAGTTATTTTCATTCCTTGAATGATCTCAAATGATCATCATCGAATGTCTCCTCTCAAACCCTGCCAACCAGTCAGTCTTTAAATACTGCTCTAATCATCCAAGATTAGAGATTTTGCTCGGATAACTCAAATGGAAAGGCAGGATTTTTGTTTGTTTTAATTACTGCTTGGATGACATTTTCTAATTTCTATTTTACATCCATCAGAGTAGCCCCACACTTTTCCTGATGCACCTCAGTATAATTTCCCCTTCATTACTGAAGAGCATCAAGGCACCCTGCTATCAAACCTAGCAACCTAATTAATAAGGAGCATGGGGCTGAGATGCAATTTTTTAAATTCTCAAATGTTCTATCCTGAGCAATTTAATCCTGGGAACATATACATAAATTTCTCATCTAAGTCATAAGATGTTATTTGTCAGTCATCAAAATAAGATTGTCATTCTCGGGATGAATTTACAGAATTGTCAGAACTTGATTTTTTTTTTTTTTTTTGAGTGAATCAGTAGTGCTTCCCTCTTTGCTCATGTGCTTCTGACTTAGGCTTTGTTCTTTTCATTTTGTCTTGCTGAGAAGTATGTGTGCAAAGCATTTTGTCCTGGGACTGTCGTCAGGACCGACGTACCATTTTCTCAAAGCTCAACTATCAATAAGAGCATCTCTCTTATGCTCTTAAGCATCTCTTAAGACCATCTCCCCTCATGATCTCCCCCACCTGAATTTACTTTGCAAAATTTTTCCAAAGAAAAGAGTAATGGCATCTGGGGAAGCATAAAAAAAAAAGAAAAATTCCTTCTAGGGCATTGGTGATTATACCAATTGCCCATAACACATTCACAGAAGAGCTATAGACATCCTGACTTGCATCCATGGAGGTGCAGGATCTCGATACGATAAGTAGTAGTAGCCCTTCCCCAGGTTTGGCCTGTCTCCTCTGAGGTGTATCCTGTCTGTTTGGGCAGCTGTGTGGCAAGTCTCAAACAGGGTTGACCATAAAATGTCTAAGTCACAGAAGTTTGACACAGGTACATTTTGGTTACTATTTTAGTTCTTTTTTCCTTTATCCTCCTCTTCTATCTGGCCTAAGTGGCTCACGGTTCCTTTCTATCTTGTGGACCCTACTACCTTGGGTACGTGGTGCTTGGACGTGTGGTAGGTCCTCAATGAATTTGATAAATGAGTAAATGGCATACGTGACTGAGATACTTTTATCCCTACCCCATTGTTAACGGGCTTGTTTTTCCCTGAAAGGTTGTAGTTTACAGAGTGTGGCTGTGAAGTCATAGAGCAGAGGAACTGCTGTGATCCCCGTGTCCCCTAACTTTCAAATCCATCAGGAGGCCCAATTAAAAGCATTTTCATAATGTACATTGCCCTAATTTGCTCATGTTTGTAGATGAAATTGAGATTAATAAAATGCAATGATGCTTAAAGGCCTTACTGGACAGAGTTTAACATAAGGATGAAAACCTGTAAATCTGTATTTATTGCCAGGAGAGGATGTTGGTAAATTGTTTTGTGACAGAAATGAGTTTTCTGTTTTTTGAGAGGGAGTGTGTGAGCTAGGGGGTAGGGAGCGGCAGGGCAGAGGGAGAGGGAGAGAGAATCTTAAGCAGGCTCCATGCCCAGTGTGGATCCTGACCTGGGGCTCAATCTCACAACACTGAGATCATGATCTGAGCCAAAATTAAGAGTCAGTCATTTATCCAACTGAGCCACCCTGGTACCCCGAGAGAAATAATTTTTACTTATGTATTTTATTATTATTTTAAAGATTTATTTATTTTAGAGAGAAAGAGTGGGGGGGAGGGTCAGAGAGAGAGAGAGAGAGAGAGAGAGAGAGAGAAATCCTCAAGACTCCCTAATGAGCAGGGAGCCCAGTGCAGGGTGCAATCCCAGGACTCTGAGATCATGACCTAAGCCAAAATCAAGAGTTGGATACTCAACCAACTGAGCCACTCAGGCACCTGGAGAAATGAGGTTTAAAACATTATAAAAAGTATACATCATTCCTGTAAGGTAATATATAAAATACTAAATAGATATTAGACAGATAGATGGAAATCAGGACAAAAATGATCTGACTCTTCATTTTTAGTTTATTTCTTCATTTTGGTGGAATATATCATCTAGTTGATTTCTGAGCAAATGAGCACAGAAGTTTAGGTTTTTAGATCATTCACTTTTATCCCCCGTCATGTTTTTAACTTATAAGAGTAAAAAATTCTATTTTTTTCTTAAAAACATCTTTCTGTTCTTGTTCTATGGATATAAATTTCTATAATGTCCTGAAAATTTATTATAATTTAGAGTTCTCTATTTTTTTTCAGAAAATTTTTTTTTCTTGTTTGATCTTGGACTTTCCTGTTTGTGCTTGGTGAATCCTGGTGATCTCTGGCTAAACTGGTCATATTTGAGAACAAGGCACTCAAGATCAAAATAAGCTCTGTGGGTGTGATGGGGCTTTGTCCACTAGTGGCCCTTGCCAGTAGGTTCTCTGACTCTTGCTGGGTCATCTGAATTTCTCTAAATTTTTGCTGACATGGAGCAGTTTAGGAGTCTGCCTGCCAGCGTTCTGAAAGGTGATCAGAAAAGGGACTGGAAGATCACTGCTTAGTCTGGACATTTTCACTGTCATCTCCCTCTTTTCAATTTCCTGCATGATCCATCCCAGTGATCCGCTCATCTTGGGACTGCTAAGTCCGGAGCCTCTGGTTTATAAGCTCTAGATAAACCTGTTCTTTCTTTTTCAGGTGGAGCAGGTGGGAACTGAACATCTTCGGTAGAACCAGCATCTGGAAGTCTGATGACTGCCTGTTCAGACTTCAACCATAAAAGGTACTAAAACATAATATGCAGTATGTATAAAAGATACATTTAACTTAAAAATATATTTTTAATATATTATTTTAATTATACTTCATATATTATAAATGTAAATTTAATATAATTTAATTATTACATTTAACACATATACAAATAATTGTATTTGTAATTTGTAAATGTATTGTAAGTATAACATAATACAAATAATTAATACATTTAATATATTTTAAATACATTATTGGTATATGTAATTCAAAGAAACAAATAGTGCTCTAATCATAACTTTAGATGATATATATAGTTTTGCTGGAAATAGCTAATTATATAAGCAATTAATTCATTTTTACAGTTGTTTCTACAGGTAGTTAACTTAAACAGGCTTTTCATATGGTTCCTATGGTTCATATGGTTCCTCTTCTTATATATCATTTTAATCTATAGAAAATACATGCCCTGCTGTAAAATATTAAGTTGGTACAGAGAGGGATGCAGTAGAGGTTGAGGTCCTTCTATTTTCTCTCCCATTCAACCTGCACACCTTCCAGGAAGTAATCAGTTTTAAGAATTGGTGTCAGTACTCTATTTTTTGGCTGTTGTTTCTAATCCTTTCCCTTCAATTAATTTATTGTGTATTAATTAGCATGCCTACTGAAAATAGACGGAAAAGTTTAGGATACCTCCTCTCAAATGCAGATCATTTGGAACAGGTTTGTTGGAGGCTAAACAACTATGCCTTATGTGAGTTCTGGCTCCTCTCAGGGCTTTCAATTAATTATAACAGGCTAATATTTCCCCAGTTACCATGGCTAACTGAAGACTGACCATCATTCACATTGGCTTTACAGATCATAACATTGAGTATCAGACTTTAAGCATGATAATTTTAAAGAGTTTTCTGGTATTCTGTGCTGGGAGAAAGATCCAGTTGGGAGAATAAGAATGAGATGAAGAATTTAAACTGACACCCAAATGAAAGCCTGTGTGCTGTGAGAAGCATTCAAATAATTTTTTAATGAACTGGTTCCTTTGACTTATTTTAAGATCTATATGTAAGGGGAAATAAAAGCATGACAGGAATAGAATAGATGAGAAAAAAATTAAACAAGATTCTGCCCCATTAGTTATGACTGACAAGGAAAAGATAATAGCCAAAAAGCAAATGGAGTTTGTTGGCAGAGGGGGATAATGATAATAAGACTTTCACAAATATATCAGGGAAGAAATAGATAAAAGTTTTTTAAAAAGTTCAGTCGTCAGTAGAGACAGGCGTACCGTAAATGACTCTATAATGGTGGAGATACTGGTATTTCAATTCTGTCATTCCCAGGAGACGGAAAGGAGGGTAGTTTAGATCACTAATGAGTAAGAAAGAAAATTGCAAACATGGCTATGAAAAATGCAGATAAGTGACTGTTTGTACTTGGAAAATTTGAACGTAGACCTATCGGTACATCTGGTTGAAACTTCCTCTTGAGTCATGTGAAACTCCGCTAATGTGCTTGCAAACCACTTCAGATGCATAATTTTCATAAGATAATTGTGCTGATTGAACACAAACTAAGTTTCTAAATGCATCAAACTCTAGAGTTGCCACTTTTTAAAGAAGAAAAGCAGGGAAAGTGGAATAATAAGAATTTGAGGTTTCTTTGATTTTAATCTTGAGATTGACCATCTCTCTCCCTTAGCTCAGAAGGCCAAGAGTCACAAAAAGCTATGCACAATCCCTAATGTAATGTGAGTTTAAACTAACAAAATGTAAGCACATGTGCCATCTCATTCCCTCACCTATATTTGCACCTGTATTTGCAAAAAGGAAAAAAAAATAGTTGTTCGTTCATTGATCAAACACAGGGAACCAATATAGTAGAATATCTGGTGTACAAAGCACGTCTCCACAGAAATATCTACTGAGATGTGGCAGGAAAATATTAGAACTTCTATTTATCTATTAATCTTCTAATTCTATATGTTTAAAGTGAGAAATAACTTAATTTTATGAATATTTGATTTATTGATTGATACTGGCATCCTTATTTTGGAGGGTTTCACTGCAAAAGGATTGGATATTGGTAGATGGTTGATCACTTGCTTATTTTCAGATACCTGCAAACTTTTTATAGGCTATATGGGTTTATGTGGTTTTATAGAATGTAGTATCTTGCTTGAATCTCAATCTTTCGATGGAAAGTGAACTAATAAAGATTCCTGGAAAGACACTGATAAAATAATATCAGTGACCGAGCAGGGGCAAAGATCAAGAACACAGCAGAGCTGACATTTCCCCCACCCCTCATATGAGCGGTTGGTTAGCCATGTAGGATGTAAAAAAAAAAAGGTAAGCTAATCATCTAACTAGCGCACATCTAACTTACTTGAAACAACCAAGAAGACTTTTTCGCATGTGAGTTTACACTCACAACATAGGAATCGCTACTGACAGTGTGAGGTCATCATGAATCACAGAATGTTTAAAAGTAGTTTTATTTCACTTTATCTCATCGTTCAAATTGTCTAAGTTCTCTACATGTATAAAATGCATGGGTAGGTATCTATATTTTGGGAATGCTCATCAAAATGTATTAATGGTGTACAGGATTAAGAATGCTTGCAGGTCACTGTGTGGGAATAGGTAGATTAGAAAAAGATGCCATGCAGATTCTCAAAGGAGGTGCTCCCTAATGCTTGGCTGTGTTTATTATCTTGTATGTATTACATGTATGTATTACATGTAAATTCCGTGACACACACTTTGCAGTAACTAAATTACTCTGCTATTTTATGAATTGTTCTCTAAGTCAGTCATGGCATTTTCCCTGTTCTTCCATGGTGTGGAAATAAACGAAGACCAATCAGATGAGAGAAGCAGAGGCTATTTATTGAGGGCCTGTTTTAGCAAGGGAGTCAACCACCATAGCTTGTGTTTGGTGGAGACTTAAAGGCAGGCAGAGGAGTGGGAATGCTTTAGAGTGGAAAAAAGGGAAGCTTCAGGTATGCCTTGCTTGGAGGCTTTTGGCATGGGGGAGTGGGAGGCAGGATAATCAGAAGGTGGGCATCCTGTGTGACTGTTTAGGGGTGCGTATTTGACTTTCTCTGATTGGTCTGAATTGGAAGCCAGGACAAAGATCAGGGAAGCTGTCAATTGTTAATGGACTCCTGGCCATTTTGGACTGATTGTTACAGAAGTTATTGTTTAGCTTTCTGGATTGTTACTGGAGGTAGCAATCTGACATCCTGCAAGTCTCATAGTGGGTGGGTTTCGTAGCTGTGTTTTAGAGATAATGGTTTGCTTTCCTGGGCAGGTTTCTAAAGGTTGTGTGTTAGAGTTCTGTTTTTACATGTGGGCTGGCCATTGTCCATTTGTGTATTTAGTTTTATAAAATGGGTGTTAAGAATGCGCCTTTTACCACTTCTCTTAAAAACACACTCTAGGGGGTGCCTGGGTGGTTCAGTGTGTTAAGGATCTGACTTCAGCTCAGGTCATGATCTCAGGGTCACAGGATGGAGTCCTGCTATTGTCAGGCTCCTCACTTAGTGAGGAATCTGCTTGTCTCTCTCACTCTGCCCCTCCCCTGCTTATGCTCTCTCGTATAAATAAATAAAATCTTGGAAAAAAATCCACTCTGGGATATTGCACTAATACTTGCTATTTTGACAACCTACTGAAAATCCTACAGATGACTTATAGAATTATAAATTTATAGAATTATAAATCTATAAAAGAATTATAGAATCCTTCCATTCTGCCTCCTGAATGTGGCAAATAAAAACAATAGTGCTGAAATCTTCAGATACTTCTGGGCATATGCTATTTCTAGCCTTGGGGAAAGTGGATCTCCAACATCTCAACACGGAGAGGCTGTGCTTCATGGGGTCTCTGGGTTCCTTCTAAAAAAAAACTTTGTTTTTAAAAAATATCCTTTGCTTTACTGAATCCTCTTAACTTCTCCAAGAAAAATAAAAAGAAACTTAAAGCAAAGCCAAGGTACAGTCTTGGGACCAAATACAGTATTAAATTTGGATGCTAGAAGATTGGGTATTTCATATGCTGCCTGTGACAAACTGTGAAAAAGCATTCTGGAGGTAACAGCTCCTTTGCCCCCATGAACAGTGACACCTGAGCAGCACGTAGGTCAGGACTTCGCGGTGGTGGCAGTTTTGGGAACAGTCTATGGGAAAGCTATGGCATCTCACGGGTAGGATCACAACCACCATTTATCTTCAAGGCCATTAAAATCCCACTTAGACTTTTATTCCCAGAAAGTACCCCTTCTCATGTAATTCTAGCATCTCCTCTTTCACTATATTGTACACATATATGTGAGGTAGAACAAGTGCTAAAAAAAATTTCAGTATATTCCACTCAGAAGTGCCCAGTTTAAACTGCAAAGATGTTCATTCCAAGAGGCAGGATTCTTCTAAGTGTATGAAATTGTGATGAAATTTACATTGCTTATTAAGAAAGAAAAAACATCTTTTAGAAATACCAATTTAGGGGCACCTGGGTGGCTCAGTCAGTTAAGCATCTGCCTTCACCTCAGGTCATGATCCTGGGGTCCTGGGAATGAGTCCCAAGTCACTCCCTCTTTAGCTAGGGAGTCTGCTTCTCCCTCTCCCTCTGTCTGCTTCCACCCCCCCCTCTTGTGCTTTCTCTCTCTGACAAATAAACAGAATATTTTTAAAAATGCCAATTTAGGGGCGCCTGGGTGGCTCAGTGGGTTAAAGCCCCTGCCTTCCGCTCAGGTCATGATCTCAGGGTCCTGGGATCAAGCCCCGCATCGGGCTCTCTACTTGGCGGGGAGCCTGCTTCCCCCTCTCTCTGCCTGCCTCTCTGCCTACTTATGATCCCTCTCTCTGTGTGTCAAATAAATAAAATCTTCAAAAAAAAAATGCCAGTTTAAAAAGACTATGTAAATCACGACATAGGCTAGTTTCGAAACAAGTGTTTATCACGTTTATTACGTTTTATTAAATAAATTACATGCTTTGAGTAATACCTGCTCATCAGAGGGAATTTAGAAGAAACAGAACAATGAAAAGAAGATATAAAGGCCACGGAGGGTCTGAAAACACAAAGAAAACCCCAAAGAAAACCAGTGTTATCTGGATGTATTTCCTTCTTGTCTTTTTTTTTTTCTAGGTAAGGAATTTTAAATAATGTGTGCATAGAGCCACACTGTTTTTCCAAGATTTGTTTTCTGTCTTCTTGCTCATTTCTTATTCACACTTAAGCAGAGTCATTTGTTTAAAAAGTTAAAAAAAAAAAAATTCAAGGAGCTCCCTGCAATTCTGTATTTATCTTATGTTCCTCATCTGTCTCAAGTGGGAAACAGGAGAAGGTGGCAGTTCGCCTACTGGAAAACCACATTCAAGTCTGTTGCTGTTCTTCTGTTTCCCGACCTTTAGACCCAGTAGAAATTAAGGGGAAATGGCACAAACAGCCATTAAGTTGGATAGGCCAACAAAGATATATACACATTCTATGAAGGCTTTCCTGTTCTTGCTTCTCCTCTCATGTGTCCTCAGTGGCACGCACCATGAGGCTGAGTAGCCGGGCATAACACAAAAGAAAAGAAAGTAAGTTGTGGACTGACACAGAAGGGTGTGTCTGAAAATACTCTGGTTATGTGGGAAGACATACCATGCTTATAAATAAACATATTATGCTATTTGACTGAACATGATGTCTTTGAATAGTAGGAATTTGGTTTTGTTGGTATTTGTAATTCATTTACTCCCTTGCCCCTTTTGTCCCTCAGGGTTATTTCTAGCTATTGAGTTATGAACACATGGTAAGGAGGAGTTCAGAAATGTTGAATTTACTGCATTTGCTGTGGGTTTGTCTTTTGACCATGGATAGACATTCACAATACCCAGAGAACCACGGGTCTTCACAGAAATGAACACCTTAACTCTCTTCAAGGGTGTGGACAGCAATCTACCCATTGCCATGAGAAAGGAGACTTTTTTTTTTTTAAGATTTTATTTATTTATTTGAGAGAGAGAGCAAGCACTAGCAGGGGGGCGGAGGGAGAGAATCAGGCTCCCTGCTCAGCCGGGATACCAATGTGGGGCTCCATCCCAGGACTGGAGCTAAAGGCAGACCCTTAACTGAGCCACCCAGGCGCCTGAGGAAAGGGACGTTCTTCTCCGTAGGCCAGATATTTCTTCACCAGCATTTCCCGAAAGCAGTGCTTTAGGTAGTAATTACTGAAGCCCTGTAGAGATAGGGTGGGACAGGATGAAGGTGGAGGGTAGATCAAGTGTTATGCCCTAATTTCGTTATCCTGTACAACACAACAACTTTAGTTGATGCTAAGCACTAGGTGGGGAGACCAGATGGCAGTGAGAGAGTCTGAACATTCCAGAAGTGAATTGCATAAAAAGTGTGATCTTTAGTTATGCACAGATCCAAAAGGACCTTCTGACTTACGATTGTCACCCAGGAATCAATCACAGCTAGTCTCTAATAAACATTCCACAGTGCCCTCTACTTCTCTGAGTTTGCCCATACTCTCCTTTGTTTTCGATAACTCAGAGCTGGTTCCTTTATGGTGCCCTCAACGCTCCTCACTCCCCATCTCTTGGGTTTCCCAGCACAGGCTACCCCTCAAGAGTGATGTTCAGAGAACTCTCTTGTGCTTTGCCAACTTTACAGCACAATGCCAACTTTACAGTACAATTCATTGTACCTGCACAATGAATATCAAAAATCCCCACCTCTACTGTTTTCTGCTAGCTTGAGAAGAGCTAGCAGAGGGCTCGAGAAATACAGTGACAAGAAGGAAGAAGGGCTTTCAACTCTTTAGACTAGAGTTAGAATTTATTTAATTTTAAAACTTCCCTGGGGTCTACTTGACAGATTTTCTTCCCACTTTTTCATTATTTTTACTTTACTCCATGTGAACTAATAACCCTGACCTTGATCTTACTGTGATAAGAGAGCATTCACATTTTCCCTGCTCCAAGAATTTATTTATTTTTTTTTTCCAAGAATTTAATAGAACAAAACTTTCCTACATGGATGGACCATGAAAGGTGCCTGGTCTTAATCAATTTCCCATTTTACCAAGTCATAGAAGGTTCTAGAATGTGGCTTTAGCCTGGTAATTCTGAAAGAGGTTCCATGAGTTTTCAGGAAGATCATCCCACAAATGTAGCATTGATTGTATTTTATAGGTTAGAATATAAATAACATATTTTTCTGATTAAATCCCATTCCATCAATGTTAAATAATTTGTTAACATTTCAAGCCATACCTAATATTTAGGTTGTAGTCAATTATTATAAATAAGACTGCTATGAACATCTTAGTACATAGTTTTTTTAAATTTAAGATTAAGGTAGTATCCCAGAGGTAGAGTTATCTACAAAAAGAGTCTATCAACACATCATCCTTTTATCATTTCATTTTTGTTGATTAAAAAAAAAAATCTACATAAACTTTTTTTTGGTGCTATGCTATTAAAATTAGTCCAACTATATATTTTTTAAACTTTTTTTTAAGATTTTATTTATTTATTTGACAGAGATCACAAGTAGGCAGAGAGGCAGGCAGAGAGAGGGGGGGGAAGCAGGCTCCCTGAGATCATGACCTGAGCAGAAGGCAGAGACTTTATCCCATTGAGCCACCCAGGCGCCCCAGTCCAACCATTATTTGCTTCATTATAACAGCAGAGTTAATGAATAGTTACTCCTTTCATCTTGTTTTCCTGTTTGGGTATTGTGTTACTATTTAATAGTGATATTAAAGCTGTTGGTGAAATTGAATTTTTTATTTATTCAATTAAAAATGCATTTTTTTAATTGAAGATTAGTCAGGTAATATGGCCCTTTAACATCAAAATGCCTTAAATTGAAGAAATAAACTGAATTACATCATCACTTTATTGAACATAATTTCTGAACTGCTAACAAACTAATAGATATTGGATTAAATTTTTTTTCAAAAGATCTTTGCATCTGTAATTTCAAATATAAACCAATTTGCATAAAAATAAATATTCTATTTTGAATCATCTATAAAATAAAAATAAGTCTTCAGAATTTTTTGGTATCTATGAATATTTTAAATAAGAATGCTCTAATCCCCATATATTTCTTTTAAAAAAAATTGTTAAATTTCTGAGAAATCTTGTGAATAATTCTAGGGCGTGGGAATTCACTGAGAAAGCAAATCCTTCTTAGGTTTTATTTTGATATCTCATAATATTTAATGATCCATCTGTGTTGTATGGGATACAAAGAAATACAAAGTGAGTTCGCTGCATTCAAAGAACAATTTAAATGAAAAGTCCAAAGCATAAACATAAAAAGTTGAATCTTTTATCTGAACCCTAATTTTTTTCAATGATTTTATTTATTTTACAGAGAGAGAGAGAGAGGGATATCACAAGTAGGCAGGGAGGCAGGCAGAGAGAGAGAGGGAAGCAGGCTCCCCTCTGAGCAGAGAGCCAGATGCAGGGCTCGATCCCAGGACCTTGAGATCACGACCTGAGCCAAAGGCAGAGGCTTTAACCCACTGAGCCACCCAGGCGCCCCTGAACCTCAATTTAACTGCAGAGTTGGACCATTTGAGTATCATAAGTAATAACAACATAAGTTCCAAATTTGTAATCAAAGTTCTGTGATAAGTTGTAGTTTGATAAGGAAATAATACATGCAGAGAAGTTATTCCAGGGATTATTTGCAAAATAAATACCCTAACTGCTTTGAGAGTGGGCTGAGTGTGTCAGAGAAAATTCCTGAAAGAAAGAGATTTGTATCCTATCAAAATTTGTATCCCTAGTCAGTGGCTATGTGGAGAATTTGTGGGAGGAATGTATATAACAAAGCTCTTCTATATGGACAGACCATGACATGTGTTCTACCCAAATCACTTTTCATTTTACCAAGCCATAGATGGTTCTAGAGTGTTTATGTGGTCTGGAAATTCTGAAATGAGATTGGCAAGTATTCCGAAAGATTATCCCACAAATATCACACCAGTCACAGTATTTTAAGAGCAGTGGTTTCTTCAAATCATAATTTGAAGCACTGGAGTCTTAGTTAGTGGGTAATAACAGTGCTAGTCTACCTTCACAGAAATGCAGAAATCTCAAAGAGCTTGTTGCACTTTAAGCAAAAGTACCATTAAATTTATGATACAAAGATATACAATCGTAAAAGGCAGACTTCATCTTCATTAAATATACTGGTTTGGGTCCTCTGAGAAGCAGATGTTAAGGCAGAATTGGACACCCAGGAGACCTGTGGGGGGAAATGTCTGTGAATGGTAAAGGCATAAGAAGCAGATTAGGTGGAGAGAGCCTTCACACCATAATAAAAATTTGACACTCATGAAAAGAGAAAGGGAAGGAAGAAAGATCGGTTTGGAAGAGACCCAGACTACAGTGAACCTCTGAGAAATTCTTAGGCAGGCACAGAACTAAATCAAGTTCAAGGTAGACTGTACCAGCTCCAGCCACAGTAAGATTGATGGTAAGTTATATGTGAAAGGGTGCTTGGATTTTTAGTAGCAAAGGATTATAAGGGAAGAAGGATGTTATATTATATTTTATTTTTTAAAAGATTTTATTTGTTTATTGGAAACAGTGTGAGCAGAGGGAGGGGGAGAGGGAGAGAGAGAATCTCAAGCAGATGCCCCAATGCGGGGCTCATTTCCACGACCCTGAGATCATAACCTGAGCTGAAATCAAAGAATTGGATGCTTAACCAACTGTGCCACCCAGGCACCCCTGGGGAATATTATATTTTACAGATAGGTGACCAGGATTTCAATTTCTGACAATATATGGCAGACTAGATGGCATGAAACAATAAAATCTTGGCTGAAACAAAACCGATGAATTGGCTTGGTATAGTATAACAAAGCAGAACATTCAGGATAGTTAAAGAAATTGTAGGGACCAAAGATGGCAAGGAAACTGAGAAGCTAAGCTGCGTGTGGGACTTATGTCTGCCTTGTGATGGAGGTGGGTGCTGGTTCTGAAGACCATGGGCATACATGTTAATGGTCAATAGGCAGAAAATAAGAATGGAATCTCTGGTCTTTGTAATGAGGGAACTTAAGAAAATTACTCTACCCCAGCCCCCGCCCCCATATGTAGGATCCTAAAAGTAATTACCCTAATGACAGTAGCACTGTGGGATACAGACAAATGAACATCATATGACAAAGACACTTACTAGCACAGGGAGAGGGGAGAAAAAAAGGCTTATTTTTTTTTGACTTGGGTTCTGGGTGGAAGAAAAATTCTCCTTCATGACACCGGAATTGTAAGTCTATGTGTATATGGGTTTGTTATACTACCTGTGTGATTTGGTAATCTATAAACTAAGAATTTATGATAAAGTGGCATCCCCTCCAAAATTTGGTTTGTTTTTGGTAATTTCTCTGGGTGGCCTGACAGAAGCAACACAAATTTTTCTCGAGAGATTTGGTATCAACCCATCTCCTTAACAGTCCCACCTGTAAAGTCTAGTAAACATGCATCAATAATCTAAAATTATGAAATACGAAAGAAAAAAAAATCAGCTGATTCAACAAATAGCTGAATTAAACTCTGAAGAATTTGAGGGAATAGAATCAGCAAAAAGAGGTTTTAAAATAAGTAATTTTAGAATGACTAAAATCCAATCCACAAGCCGGGATACTTCATAGGGAAACATTGTAAAACACGGAGAACATTCACTTCAAAGGAAAGATCTTAAAAGCAGCCAGGAAGAAAAGACACATTACTTAAAACATAATGGCAGGAGGTCAGCAAACCTCTTGAAAGCACTAGTAGAAGACATTGCAAATAGAAAGCACAAAATAATAAATAAATACAAATATGATAAATAAATATAAGTGGTCTGAATTTGATTAAAAATAAAGAACTTTTCTGATTGCACTAAAAATATCAAATTATGTATGAGGTACTTATAAATGATCTTTAAAAACATAAGATCAATGGACAGAGGGGAGGTAGGCAACATGGGACCCAGTGATAATAGGTGATGGAGATTAAGGCATACACCTATCATGATGAGCACTCGGTGATATAAGGAAGTGTTGAATCACTATTTTGTACACCTGAAACTAACATTACACTGAAATTTCAGTAAAAATTAAAAGACCCCATAAAAGGTGAATGGAAGCGATGGGAGAAGTTATGTCACAGAAATATTAACCAAACAAACATCAGCGTAGGTATATTTAATTCAGACAAAGTAAATTAAGGCCAGAAGCATCTTTAAAGATAAAGGGATTACTACATAATCATTACCATTTTAACTCACTAGGAATTCTATTTTCTCTTATAATAGAGTTCCTAAAATCACACTCATTCATTTATTTAATATTAACTGAAAGCCAAGCTATGCCAGACTCTGTTCTAGGTGCTTGAGGACACACTGGTGAGCAAAACGGACAAAAATTTCTGCACTCTTGAAATTTACAATCTAGTCTTATCTTTGGGAGTGGAGGATTGGTAATTAAGCACGAAGCAAAGGAACAAATTTGGGGAGGTAATATGTACTATGAAACATGGTGTAAGTGGAGCAAGAGAAACCATATGGAGGAACTATTTTTGATAGAAGGTAAGGGGATGCTTTTTAAAAATAAAGTGACATTGGAGCTCAGACCCAAAGGAAGTGAAGGAATAATCAATATGGAGCTATCGGGGAAGGACTTTCAAAGCAGAGGAACTAGCAAATGCAAAAACCTTGAGCAAGAGTCTGCTTAACGTATTCAGGGAACAGCAAGGAGGACGTCGTGATTGGAGTGGAGTGAGTAATGGAGAAAGAGGTAGGAGATGGTGTTAGCAAGGTAGTAATGAGTCAGATCTTGCAGACCTTGATGGCCATTGTGTTGATTTTGGATTGTTTTTCTCAGGGTGAGAGGGATACCTTGGAGCAGTGGTGTGACATGTTACGCTTTTGTTTTAATAGGATCACTCAGGCTATAGTGCAGAGTTTAGACTGTAGGAGGACAGGCAAACAGGAAGACCAGTTTGTAGGCTCTTGCAATAATCCACAGGAGAGGTGATTGTGGTTTGGACCACTAGAGAGCATGAGAATGAGTCAAATTCCGGTATAATTTCAATAACAGAGCCCATGGGATTTGACGCGGAAGACAGAGAGGAGTCAAGAATGATCCCATGTTTTCCAGTTTGAGAAATGGAAAAATAAGTGTTGTCCATTCTTGAGACAGGGAAGAGCAGAGTAGGAGCAGGTGTGGGAGATTGGAAGTTGGACATGAATACCTAATAAAGAAGAAAAAGAATTTCAAGAAGTGGGAGATAATTTACTAGTTACTGTGCGAGTGGTAATATGCTTCCCCCAGTCAGTCAGTGGGTTGAGAAGAGAAAACATGGGATATAAAAGATTTAAACAATGCAGTTAAAAAAGTTTTGTTTTGTGGAAATATACTCCTGCCTGTCATGCAACCTTCATAAAAACTGTCCATTTACTGGACTATAAAATGAGTACCAATGAATTTTAAGAAGCAGTCATCTGCAGACCACATACTTTAAGCATAGCACAATTGTGGAATATATCCATGACTAGGGTCAGCTGAAGGATAACTAAAAGAAAGGTCTGAGGCTGGAAAGAAAAGAATTTTGGAGAAATGCAGTATCAAACAATATTTCTAAGAAGCTGAAGCTTCTACATCTAGACCAGCTTCGTGTCTTTGGTTACACTTGCGGGACAGCCTTTGTATCTTTCCTGGTTCTTAGTCAGGAGTTTCCCTCAACTAGGCTAATTCTGGCTCTCTCCAGCAACTTCCCAGGATTCCCTAGAACCTGGACAAATTTCTTAAAGATGACTCTTTCCTTGAATTGTCTAAATCTCAAGATACTCTTCTTTTTTGAGTTGGCCTACAGTCTGCATCACTTTGGCATCCTGAAAGTAGCTATGATTGTTAGGCCCGTGATGCTTGTTCTGGTCATGCCTGAATCAAGGTGGGAGTGGTGGGTGCTGTCTTTGGGAGGCTACAGCTGCCCTGATTATCTTGGCCTAGGGTGTCATGACTGGTACTTCTCTACCATGTGGCTGGCTCACATGGCTTTGTTAGGGAACCAGAATTGAGCTGGTCCAACCTCGATTGCCTTCCTTAAGCTACTGGGACCACCTCAGGACTAAGCCCCAAGTCACTAAAGGGAAGCCCTGTAGGTATCTGCAATGCTTGTACTCTTCCTGAGCTTATTTTCACTCCGCTTGAGCTTCCTCCTCTCCTGCTGCCCTTCCAGGCTACGGGCTTTGCTTCTCGTGTCCCATGGGTGGATCCCATTGTGTTCCCACTATGATCTTGCCACATTCATCGATTGGCTTCATTGTTTTTCTGGTTCTTTTGGCAATGATTTCCACCGTTGCTTTAGATTATGTGTTTCCTCAGTTATGTGGGTTTCAGGCTAAGATTCAATCCAGTTTGAGAACCTGTCTCCAGTCCTTCTGGGATCTGGGCCGGGGAAGTATCATGCTCATGATGGATGGAGTTTGTGTAAATGGGACAGTGAGTTATCCCATAGTTTTCTAATGACTGTTATTTTTTCCTGATTATAAACATACTACATATTGAATTGTAGAAACTTTAAAAAATACAAAGAATATAAAGAAGAAAAAAATACTACTCATACTCCTACCATTTAGGAGTATTCTTTGTTAATATTTTGATGCATTTACTGCCTGAAATTTATATGCATATAAATGACTAAATGAATAAATTAAAAAAAATTGGATTGTACTTTACATTCAGACTTTATGCTACTTTATTCATTGACATAAGTAAACATGATTCTAGGGGCACCTGAGTGGCTCAGCTGGTTAAATGTCAGCCTTAGGGAGGTTCAATAATTTGTCCAATTATTTTCTGTTTCATCTCTTTACCTCCACATTATCTGGTCCAAGCTCTACCACTGGCTGGCTGTGAGTTTTTGGACAAATGATTGTGTGTAAAATGGAGATGATAAGTTCTCATTGGGTTGTGGTAAGGATTAAATATAACATGCATAGTATCTAGTCTGCCTCATTATATTTTGCGTATTATTCATACTGTTATAATTAAGTCGCTGGTGGAGATAGCATAACCTGGAGGCTAATACCATGGACTCTGGCATAAGGCTGACAATTTTAATGGCCCAAATTAGGGCCATTAAAAATGGTTCTATCACTAGTTTCATAGCCTTGAGAAACACACATACTCTTGTGTCTCAGTTTTCTCACCTGAAAAAATGTAGTAATAGTATCTACCTGAGGGGATTTTTATGAGGATGAAATACTTTAAATGAAAGTACTGGGAACAACATCTAGCACATCTTAAGTGCTATATACTGATTATCTGAGTTAAATAAAATATTTACACCATAACTTAAGTCATAGGTGGATGGAATGATTATAGAAAAAAATTAGGGGCACCTGGGTGACTCATTCGTTAAGTGTCTGCCTTCGGCTCAGGTCATGATCCCAGGGTCCTGGGATCGAGCCCCACATCTGGCTCCCTGCTCCGTGGGAAGCCTGCTTGTCCCTCTCCCACTCTCCCTGCTTGTGTTCCCTCTCTCGCTGTGTCTCTCTCTGTCAAATAAATAAATAAAATCTTTAAAAAAGAAAAAAGAAAAAAATCAGATCATGTTATTTTTGTTTTCCCAATATTTTTTTTTTCTCTGAAGTGTTCAATATCCAGAAGAATTGTGTGTTCTGAGATTGTTGCCCAGAGCGTGTTCAATTTGACTAATTCCCAAAGAGGTTCTTACCAGATTGTTAGGATGGCAGTTTAATGCTTCAGAATCATCAACATCAGAGATGAGTCAGCTGATGCCTACTCCCCGATTCTTTAGTAGGGTCCAAGAACATGAGAGAAGTATTCTGACTAGATAGAGCCTTCTCTATGTCTATGGGACCACTGCCACCCCTTCAAATACAGAAAAGTAGTTGTGGACTGAAGAGACTAATTTGCTTTTAGAGATTAAATGTCTTGACTGTCCCTGGGCAAAAAGGCATTCACGAAGAGTGAAAAAAATATAAGTATTACTCTGTTCCTCCTTCCATAAGACTCTTCATAAAGAATGGCCCTATAGGCTAGAAGATTTTCACGCAAATCAGAATTATTTTCCACAAGGCAAATGAGAATTTTGATTGCCTCCCTATGTTTTAGAAGTACTAAGAGTTTTTCAAATGAGGTCCAAAGTGCAGCAAAACATAATCATCCAACTTGGAAGGCAGCCATGAATAGGATGACTGAATAAATATTACCATCTAGCATCATTTATCTCAGTCTCTAGTGGGAATGGGAGAGAGGTTGGGAAGGAATTTCTTGCCAAAAGCCAAGGTTAAACCCAAAGAGAAGTTAGTACCCTCCGGGGGCCATTGTTTCCCCATTATGAGCCTTGGATATGATTTCATTTCAGTGATTATTCTTAAAAATTGTATTCTGAAGGGGGGTATGCAGAGCTGATTTTGAACATCTATAACTTGAAAATTCATCAGGAAATAAGATGGTCGGTTTGCATGGATATGAATACATACCTCACCTGCTGTCCTTTTCTTCAGTATTTTTTTTTCTACTGACAAATTAGGGCCATTAAAAATTCCTTGCAGTACAGGCATTTGATTATTTAAAGTGAGATTGTGGACACCTCCATTAGCCCTTGACAGAGGACACAAACCATAAGCTGGAAACTGTAATGTAAGCCTTGAGACAATGGAATAACTGAATAGACCTGAATCAAGCATAAACAATGAAGTGGTTTGAAAGGGTTGGTCTCCCCAAAATGTCACATTCCACGGAAGAATGCTTTCTCTATTTGACCTGTCACTAGAGCTCTCAAAACATGACACTCCTTGAACATAATATACTTTGATGATAAACTAGATTAACTTTCCCAGTACAAGTGAAAGGCCACCTGTTGCCAGAATGGCCATATTCCTCGTTGGCTGTCTTGTAGCTGTCATCACTTCAATGCAATCTGCAGCCGACATGCTGGAATATAATGAATATGTCAGAAGTTGGAGGTCAGCCATCCAAGTACATGAAAACTTGGCTCGCCTACAGTGTCAGCATGGAGGCCTTCCCTATCATCTTGTGCAAAGGATTTCTGCACCACTTGATTTGTTTGCACAGGGTTTGTTGCTGTTGGATGGGGCGTATTTCTGTCTTTTTGACAGCCCATTCAAATATTTGCAGTGTGGAAAAATAGGGCTTCTGGTTTCGAGCTCTTCACATAATAATAGGTGGTGTGAAATGCCGTGGTAGCTGATGGTGGTGGGGGTCTGTTGTTGGTTGTTGGTGGAGAAATATCCACAGAGACTGTTTGATGTATTTTGATTGGAGTGGAGAGGAAGGTTGGTTGGAAGGTGAGAACTACTGATGAAATCATACAGGTGCTCAATTTCTACCTTCTTCTGTCCACCCTTGGCATACAATGGTATTGGGTTGGTTGGACCACAAACTCTTGGCATAGGGAGAAGTATAAGACGATACATCCTAATTATTTATAGGTCATATATTTATAACACATATAATATACATATCCATTTTTCCAGGTCACAATAATAAAGAACAATAGGAGATTTTTTTGCTTATTTACGGCATGTCTGTTCTTTTTTCTTCTCAAAAAGTAAAGTCTGTTTTAGCTAATAGCATCAGGAAGAGGCCTTCTGAAATCTTGGTCAGTATGATTACAGAATCATGAGCATTTCCATTGGTTGAAAGTAAGAGAGCTTAAAGGCCACCTTAACTATTGTTAAATACTTGCTCCTAACCTCTAAAGGCCAACTAAAAGGACAATTCTGTTTTTGGCTTTAGCTAGGGTAGATTTTCTCAGTCTTGGCACTGTTGACATTTTGGATTGGGTAATTCTTCATGTGGTCGTAGAGAGGGGCGCTGTCCTTTGCATTGTAGGAAATTCAGCAGCATCTCTGGTCTTTATTCACTGGATACCAGTAGCACTTTCCCAGTGATGACAATAAAAAAGATCTCCAGAAATCTCAAATAGCCAGTTGTCCTGTGGGACCACTAAGGGGCACAGTCGCCCCCAGCTGAAAAACACCAAATTTAGGGCTATACTATGATACTGGAAGTATGTTGCATTGTAATAACATAAGGAAAGCAAAGTATAGGCATAAACCCATCCTCCTAACTCTCCCCCACCCAGTTTTAATATCAAAATGTCAACTGAAGGGCCACCTGGGTGGCTGAGTGGGTTAAAGCCTTTGCTTTCAGCTCAGGTCATGATCTCAGGGTCCTGGGATCGAGCCCCGCATTAGGCTCTCTGCTCAGCAGTGAGCCTGCTTCCCCCTCTCTTTGCCTGCCTCTCTGCCTACTTGTGATCTGTCTCTCTCTCTGTCAAATAAATAAATGAGTAAAATCTTAAAAAAAAAAAAAAGTCAACTGAAAAGGAGTGGGAGGTTTATTGCACTCTATGCCATAATTCACATTTATACATCCTGAGTATGGGTTTGGGCAGCTAAGGGTCCAAGATTGTCTTCTGTTGTTTTTGGTAATAATAATAATAATAATAATAATAATAATAATAATAATAATAATAGGTCTTATTTATTGAGGGGTGCCCCACCTTGTGCTCAGTTGCATGTGCTAGTTCATTTGCTCCTTCTAACAAATATAGAACTACAATTATCCTAGTCTCTTATTAGGTTAGTACACTTATCAGACGAGTAAAAGCTTAGAGCTTTTTTTTTTAAAGATTTTATTTATTTATTTGACAGAGAGAGAGATCACAAGTAGGCAGAGAGGAGGCAGAGAGAGAGGGGGTAGCAGGCTCCCCACTGAGTGGGGAGCCCGACGTGGGGCTCGATCCCAGGACCCTGAGATCATGACCTGAGCTGAAGACAGAGGCTTTAATCCACTGAGCCACCCAGGCAACCCAGCTTAGAGCTTTTAAAGAACTTGCCCAGGCTTATACCCTGAGTAAGTAACAGAGCTTATACTTTGAAGCCAGGGGGTCCCACCAAGAATTTGGATGTTTAACTACTTACATACAGTTTCTTCCTATGTGGACTGGATCACAATAGAAGAGGATCTGCTCCCAAGGACTGAACTGTCACTCGTCACTCGTCCCCAACCGTTGATGCTCAGCAGATTTCTTTCCAGCACATTCACATAATTTAGGCCTCAGTGAGTCACATCTTATAATCATTTTATGAGAACAAAATGGCAAATAGCTAATTTAAAATTATCCCTGTCAAAAGAAGATAAGAAAATTACACGTGGGTTTGATAAAAAACATTTTATATCTCTTCTAAAACACTTGTTAAATTTTATCGAGATGTGACCTTATAAACTTAAGACCAGTGCATTGGCAAGCTGCATGCTCAGTAGGAATTCAAATCCCTACTCCATAGTTAATTTGCCTTAATTAACTTAATGTTTAAGTTTTGCTATTTGTTTCCATCACCTCTAACATCTTCTACATGTGTTGACAAGGGGAAATATCTGAATAGTGCATTTCTTTCTTTTTTTTTTTTTCCCTTTTGCCCTGCTGGTAGAGATTTAGGAACGAATGTAATAGTCAAAAGTCAGGCAGAGTGAACAAAACAAAAGGGGAGACACCAATTGGTGCACAGCCTGGGAAATGAGCTAACAAATCTGCCATCGTCTATGATTTCTTAGTCTGATGTCAGAGCTCCTTTCCCCCTTATTTATTTATATATTCTTTTAATCATTACTTACATTCATTTATGCTGTTGTCATTTTCCAAATTGATCATGAATGTAAGAAGAGTTTTTAGTTTTTATTTGGTTTCTTAAGTGGGCAAATTAGGTCATTTCTTCATGAACGCTTGGCAGCCACTAAATATTTACTGTCTCATGGAGCCCAGGAGACGAGTCAGAGTAGGAAACATCAAAACGGAAGATATAGACAATGCCTGGTCATATGGAAAATACTGGTATTGCCATGATGGAAGACAGGAAAGGCAGTGAATTGTCATTACCATATTTCATTGATTACTTTTGAAGTATGCATTGTCATGGAGAATTTCGAACATATACAAGAGTAGAAAGAAGAGTAAATGAACCCCCATACATGTGTCACTTGCCTCAAAAGTCATCAAACTGTGGCCAGTCTTGTAGCATACTGTATTGGTTATCCATTGGAATAAAATGAATTACCCCAAGTTTAGCATCCTAAAACACCGTGCACTTATTATCTCACAGTTTTTGTGGATTCAGTCTCCAGGTAGGGCTTATTTGGATCCTCTGGCTAATCTCACAAGGCTGCAGTCACTTCCTCCCACCTGGGAAGGATCGACTTCCCAGCTTACTCAAGTGGTTGTTGACAGGAGTCATTGACTCATGAGCTGTTGGGGGGAGGCCTCACTCTGTTCCTTTCCATATGGCTATCCTTATAAAGCGTCTGACAACATGGCCCAAGCCTGCGAGCAAGAAGGGAAGTCACAGTGTTTTTTAACCTAATCATAGAAGAAGCATCCCACCATCCTTGACAAATTCTGTTCTTTAGGAATAAGTCACTAGGTCCAGCCCCCACTCGAGAGGAGGGAATTACATAAGGGAATATCTACCAAAGTGAGGATCATTGGGAACTATTTTAGCAGTCTGCCTATCACACATATGCACCACCATTCACCTGTAACCCTCTTACATTATTTTGAAGGAATCCCAGATTTCATATTAGCTTTTCTGTAAATATTTCAACATGGATCCCTAAAAGGTAAGGGCTTTTTAAAAAAACATATCATCGTGGTACCAATATTACACCTAAAATTCTAAATGATAAGAAGTTACTTTTATCAGGGTTTTTTTTTTTTTAAGATTTTATTTATTTGACAGAAACACAGAGAGAGAGGGATCACAAGCAGAGGGAATGGTAGCGGGAGAAGCAGGCTTCCTGCTGAGCAGGGAGCCCGATGCGGGGCTCGATCCCAGGACTCTGGGATCATGACCTGAGCTGAAGGCAGACGCTTAACGACTGAGCCACTCAGGCACCCCTACTTTTATCAGTTTTATTGACAAGGTTTTTTTTGTTTTTGTTTTTCCTCTTAGGGGCATTTAAAATAATTGTGTTTCTCAGTGAAATGATCAGATTTGATGAACTATATTACTAACAATGAACTTAAAAAAACACACACACACACACCAAAAAAAAAAACCTGTCCTCTAGAGCTAAGTTCAGGAGATATAAGGATTTTCTTTTCTTCCTTCTCTCCTCACATGGTTTTTCTTATTGATACAGGTATGCCCTGGTCCTCAAAAGTTTGCAATATGCCACTTCATTTTTATGAAAGATCTACATTAGTACCTATTTTTCACTAAGTTAAAGAAATTTTTTTTTTTTACCCTTTTCAAGTTTATGGGAAACATAAAGATGTGAAATAAATATGCAGATAAAGCTTCAGTACCTTAAAGGAATAGGACATTTCAGAGTCTCAAATTAAAGAAATTTGAGGAGGATTTTGCTTTAAGGAGAAAAGCCATTACTGTACTAATGTAAGTCTTTCGGACAAGCAAAGTGGCAAAATGTGGAAAGGGGAGGGAGCCTCTTGCTTTACACAATTTCAGCTTACCAAAGGTTTCACAGAAATGCTTTAGTCTTGGATGTTGGGGGAAATGTGGAATCCCACCTTTCCTTGATACCAGGATACCAGACACCATAGGTTGTTAGATATACCAGGAATTTTATAAGAGCTTTTCACGGGGGGGGGGGAGGGGGGGAAGCACCTATATCTATAGGCATTTACACAGCTTTTTAAAATTTTATTTTTCTGATAGACATACATTTTTCAGTTTGAAAATTTGATTCGAACCCAAGCCTTTTCACATCCAAAATCCAAATATTCTCCTGAGTCTATTTTGGACACCACCCATAGTGTTATGCTGACCTCTTCCACGGCACCTCGTGACCCATCTTTTCTAATCTGTCTCTCTTTGGCATATGTCAGAACAAAAGACTAATTTCAAGGCATATCACAGTATTCCGGTCTTGAAGAACTGTTCCAGTGTGGTTGAAGTCATCATTATATTTTCCCCCTTCAGTGAATGGTATATTGGCCCTTAAACAGTTCTTAAGAATCAGCGGGGGATTTCTGACGGATGGGTGCTGGTACCGGAGTGGGAGCCATTTGGGCTTCAAGACTGGATACCTTCAAACACTTAGAGTTTTAAGGAAGCCGTGCCTTATTCCGAGAGATTTGGAAATTTTTATTGCCTTTAATTGTATTGTGCGGAGCATGACAATATTCTGCAAAGATAATTATTATTTGTTTCTCTGCTAAATTTTAATTAATTCTTTTAAAAGCCATTTTAAATGACATTAGGATCCAAATTTAAAATGAGGTTCAACTTCTTGCCATGCTAACAAGGCTCAGCTCTCAGCTTAGGTGAGACTCAGATGAATCTCTAACCTCCTATACACATGCTAATTTGCACATGTGCAGGCATTGACATCTATGTCACAACTCAATCCTCTGCCAAATTTCTTTTGGCACTGACTGTAAATTACATATGAATTTGAGTTATGTTAAAATGTGAAAAGTTCTGCATCTTAGACTTGATAAAACACAGTAATAAATAACATTTGTAGAGTATGTGTAATATGCTAGATACTTTACCTATATTATTTCACTTAATTTTTATAGTTTCTCTATCAAACCATACTATTATTGTCCGCATTTTATAGATGAAGAAAACTGGATCTTGGGGAGTCTAAGTCATTTTTTGCCCAAGAAAAGGCAGAACTGAGTCAAAGCTTGAACTTGAAAGCACATGCTGTCTTTACTTCTCTACTTCCCTTCAAGTAAAGCCTTACTTTTTTAATGCTCTAATGAGACTGTCCAATAGAACTTTCTGTGATGCCAGTGTTCTCTATCTATGCTAACCAATGTATTAGCCACTAGCCACCTGGGGCTACTGAGCATTTAAAATGTGGTTAGTGTGAGGGAACAATTAAAAATTTAATGTTATTTAATTTTAATTAATTTCAACTTAAATAAGCACAGGTGTCTGGTGCCTCCCATACTGGAGAATGCATCACTATTCTCCATCACATACTGGAGAATGAGGGTCACAATATTCGCAGGAAAATACAAGAGAGTTAAGGGACACAGAGGTCACTTTACTCTTGCAAAAATCATGTGTCTTCTTGTATCGACAAGTCCAAGTATTCTGAAGTAATTACTTCTCTGAGACAGTCTGACTATTCTCATGGTCATTTGGAAGCTGGTCAGCAAATTCTTGCTTAAACAAAAAAGGTCAACTGGAAAACTATCCTAACCACGTGGGGATTAACTCATGATATAGAAAGGTCCCTGATGAGATTCTTTTTAGGTTCCCTGTGACACGTTTTTGCTGATGTTGTTATTAATACTTTACCTCTGAAAACTACTTTACATCTTACCTATCGGTTTCCCGTTATCTTAAGGGAACTTTCCCAAACATTCTATAAGGTAAGGAGAACTGATATTACTAACCCCATTTTACAGATAAGGACATTGAGACTCAGAGGTTATGTGACTTGCCTAGGGTCACACGGGTAAGGAGTGACTTACCCCTGGGTTGGTATCTAGATCTTTGGCCTTCGGGTCAGTTGTGCTTTCCTCTGAACTATTTTTCCACTTTTGTAGTCAAGCATATTTTATTCAAAAATAAGTAGACACTGGGAGCACCTGGGTAGCTCAGTGGGTTAAAGCCTCTGCCTTTGGCTCAGGTCATGATCTCAGAGTCCTGGGATCGAGCAGATCTCAGCAGAGAGCCTGCTTCTTCCTCTCTCTCTGCCTACCTCTCTGGCTACTTGTGATCTCTCGCTCTCTGTCAAATAAGTGAAAATATTTAAATTAAAAAATTAAAAAAAATAAGTAGACACTGAACAAATTCTGCTGGTTAGAAACTCTGGCGGTGGGTGGATTTGATTCCATGCAAGCTGATGGAACAAAGTGTCACCCAATGGAGCCTTTGCCCCTCCTAAGAGAAGCCTTTAACAATGGTTTGAGTGATGTCATTGTTTTTAGGTTGACTAGCTTCCAGCCAAGTGGTTGGGATGCAAGAGCCAATGCGAGGGCGCTACTAATTCTGCTGGTCTTCAAAGTGATCGTACGAGCAAGGGCTAGATTTGTGCTTTGGAGAGAAAATGAATACATCCTAATCTCAATTCCTCTCTGGGTATTTTGGTTGGCTTCAAGTTCCACTCCTTTTGTAATTAAGTGGGAAAGGGAAAACAGATGGTCACCTTGTCAAATCTTGTTTTCAAGTTAAATACACACAGCCCTCTCTCCTAAGTAGGATAATTCCCTTTTAATGGTAATGCTTCCAGATAGGCAAGCACTGGTGATTATGTAGAGGATCCAGTGGATGTTCATGTACTGTCCATCTGCTTAAACAGTGCCCTTGGAGAAAAAAAGATCCTTAATTTTTATGGAAGCACCACCCGTAGTCTTCTGTGTTGTCTAGAACGGTAATCATTTAGCTTCTCTGTACTTTGGTCTCGTCAGGGTTATATCTTCTGTTCGTAAAGCCAAAGCACACACATGGAGCAATCGTATGTATCTGGGCACTGTGAGGTGCCACTGGAGTGAAGATTAGAGGAACAGTGGAGAGCTTTCCAGATGGTCCCACTGTCACCTCGTATTGTTTACTTTTTGGATATTAAGGAAGATCTGGAGAGGTGAAGGAATTAATAATTATTCAAACATGGAAGCCAATCTCTTTCTTCCCCACCTACTTCCTAGAACAGTGAGGTCAGAGTGCTCAGAGGCTAGGCCAAGAATGCTCATGGCATAGGCCATTCCCGGATTTATTCCTCATGTCATGGAGAAAAGACAGAACATACCTTCAGTTTAGAAAAACTTTTTTTTTTTGAGATGGTATAGAAGTGAGAAGCAGGGCTTCTTGTCTTTGCCAATTTAAAGTCGCTTTTACCAACATCTCCTGCTGACTTCCTTGCTCTTTTAATGACAGGGTCTCTGGATCACCCGCATTATGCAGGATAAAAGTGGACTTCCAGACAAAGAGAAAACCTTGGTTCTTTTTCTATTTCTATAAAAACATGCGATTTTTGTCATTGCTTTTCCATCAATCAGCAATGATTTATTGGGTGCCTACTGTGTACTTAGAATGTGTTGGAATTCTTTCCTCTTGCCCGGAAGCAGAGCACATTGATTTTTAGAACCACTTTAGTTAAGACTTTAATTTAAAATCCAGTATTATTTTTAAAATGTGTGTCATTCCTCTTGGATTTCTGAAGTCTTTTGCTTTCTGCCTATGTGTTGGCTTGGAGGACTTACTTTCCTTTTTCTTTGTTTATTTCCTTTAGCTAGAAGTAAAGGAGACAACTCATTTTTGTGAATTTTCTTTTAAAGTGTTTTGATATTGGGGCCAATGGTCTGGCTAATTCAGCTTTTTAGTTACTATAAATGCTTACTATCTAAAAATACATAATTTGGGAGATCATCTAATACTGTGTACCTACCTTAAACATATGCCTACATGTAGCATGTGTAGATTTAGATTCAGTTTACTGAAATATCCTTTTTTTAAAAAAGATTTTATTATTTGACAGTGAGAAAGAGATCACAAGTAGGCAGAGAGGCAGACAGAGAGAGAGAAGGAAGCAGGCTCCCTGCTGAGCAGAGATCCCTATGTGGGGCTCAATCCAAGCACCCTGAGATCATGACCTGAGCCGAAGGCAGAGGCTTAACCCACTGAGCCACCAAGGCACCCCTGAAATATTCTTTTTACTAGAACATCAGCCTTCCATATCTCATGGTTTTTACAGACTACCCCCCAACTCTTATGCTTAAATATTAGTTAACAGAGTAATAAAAAATGTATATGTAAAGATCATTTGATAACCATTTTGTATTCTGTTATACTATAGAACCGACATAAGTGTAAACTAAAGAAAACAGCCCAACAACCCTGAAGTTTACCAGTATTAAACAAATGTTATTAACTCAGAAGTGGGAACCTAGGTGTCAATTCATTGATGGTTAATAAAATTTATTATTAATGAATTGGCCAAAGACAAGTGTGGGTCATCTAAGTCTTGCTCTAACTGGGGCTACAAATGACTTTTTTCACTGGATCTTTTCTTCCTCTATGCTTCTTAAGGAGGGTCCTCTTTGCATTATTCAATGTTTTTGACTTATTTATAATTCTGAGGAAATGTTGCAGAAAACCACAAATATTTCAAATGCCACTGTTATCACGGAATTACTCATTCAGACTACAAATGAAACCAGGAATGTTTTTGCCATTTAGAACTTTCAGAGCCAGAGTGAACATCAAGAAGCTCCAAGGTTAAGCAGATGTGAAAACGCATTCATTTTGTGTGTGAGGTTTTTTCTTAACAAGAGTGCAAGCTTAATATAAGTTACAGATTTCTCTTTCCCTCTTCCTTTTGTTAAATTATTAGCCAGTGATCATGTTTAAAAAGGAAATTATGAGATCATACTCTTCTTTAGCAGCTAGCCTTGATTTGGTGAAATGTATCTTTTATTTTTTTAATTAACTCAGTTGTCTATGTAGTATTAGAATTTTGAAGTTATACTTTATTGGAAATTGTTTTTATTTCAATTTTTTTTTTTTGAGAGAGAGAGCACATGCAAGTTGGGGGAGGGGCAAAGGGAGAGGGAAAGAGAGAATCTTAAGCAGACTCCATAATCAGGGTGGAGCTCAACCCAGGGCTTGATCTCACAACCCTGAGATCATAATATGAGCCAACGTCATTACCTAAGATTTGGACAGTCAACTGACTGAGTCACCTAGGTGCCCAAAAATGATTTTTAATAGTTTTAACTAGTTTGGTAAGCTCAGACAGCTTAATGAGCTCAACTTTATATGTAAGAAAACCATGTTCAAGTTCCTCAGAACTTATTTTAACACTGATGTTTCCTTAGGGATCCTTATTCATCCTTGGCTTTTATTTTTTAATTTTAATTTATAAAATAAGATTTTTCTCTTGTAGTGCCCTGTATCTTAACTTCTTACTTTCTTTGTGTGAGGGGGGATTTGGAGATTGTCACAAGAATTCATTTTTCCCCCTCTTTGCATTTGGAAGATGGAAAAGGAAATTATCTGTGCATAGTTTAAACTCCTAGATTATTACTTAGGGTAATAAGAACAGCATGTACTATTTACCTGAAAAGGTGCTTTAAATTAAGAAAAACAATGCTGATGCTTTTTTTAGTGGTAGTGATTTGGGGTTCAGAAAAATATCTGTGAGGGTCCTCTGTGGATGGTGGGCTTCATGCTATCATTGCCAACTGATTTCTGGTATTGATGACTCAATTTTCTTTCTTTTTTTTTTTCCCCCTTTTGCCTTCCTTTCGTTATCAAAGACCACCATGCTATAGTCACTCTCTGCTTCTCCTCCCCAGACATGAGCACATATTATTTCACACTCATTACTGAATATTGCTGTCTGCTATTAGCTAAACATCTCACTAAATATGAATGATTACTATCCATCTGGAAGTTAAAACATGCAATGAGGACTCCCTCTCCCCCCACTTCAGGGGTTACAACTTGAAATCAACATTTGTGTCTCCTTAAGAAAAATTATTACAGACATTTCTAGAATATCTCCACACTCCCTATTTGAATTCTAATGATAATATAATCAACCCAGAAAAGGAAATCACCCTAAAGTTTAATATTATGATTACAAGTATAACCTTGCTGAAGGAGAAAATTTCTAATTATTAGATAAGAAGAGTCACATCTGGGGCGCCTGGGTGGCTCAGTCGTTAAGCAGCTGCCTTCGGCTCAGGTCATGATCCCAGAGTCCTGGGATCGAGCCCCGCATCGGGCTCCCTGCTCGGCAGGAAGCCTGCTTCTCCCGCTACCATTCTCTCTGCTAGTGTTCCCTCTCTCGCTGTGTTTCTCTCTGTCAAATAAATAAAATCTTTAAAAAAAAAAAAAAGAGTCACATCTCTCCAACGAAGATTCAGAGCACTGCATCTCTGGAGAAAAGGTCTATTTTGGGTGGAAAAGTACACTAGGCACCGTGCTTACCATGTGGCAAATGGTCAATAAATACTTGTTGCTTCAAATTTAAAAGTTGGCCCTCTCCCCAAACCATAGGAGGTGTTTCTAATTATTCTTTTGCCATTTTTAAATACTACATTGATTTATTTCCAATGAAAAGAAAATTTTCCTTCTAAGCCTCGCTAAAAATTGATATAATGAGAGAGTAAGAGAAAAGGAAAGACTGAAAAAAAAAAAGAAGAAGAGAAAGAGGAAGAAAAGCGAAGGATGGAAGGAAATGAAAACTGCATTCACATTTGGTTGCTGTCCTGAGATTAAGCCCGACCACACAAAAACCCAAAGGAAGCAAGCATCATTTAACATTCAACTCGCAATTCATTTTGTGACTCTATCATTATGCCAGCTCATTTGTCTGCAGTTTAAAATGTGTTATAAAGTCAAACTTAGAAGTAAAATTCTTTCACTTCCTGATACTAGAGTGAGCGTAGTACATCTGCCTGTTTTGGATCATTTCGAAGCATTTCTCAAAGGTTAGTTCCACTTTGCCTGAAAGACGGTGTTTGAACCATCGAAAATTGTTTCATCAAAACTTTATCAGATCGCAATTTCTTTTTTAAAACTCTCTATTGGCAGAGAGTACTATTCAAATGGTTTAACGTTAGTCACCTTGCCCTATTAATTTTATTTCTGAAATGTCTCCTGAATGTAGCCCTTTTTATTCATAGCCCTGGCACCGTCCTGCATCATGAACACCTCTCTACCAGGCCTGCTCCTGGGTCCTGGGTTGACTTCTGTCTCAGTCTTTCCTAATTTAATGATTTCTCCAGGCTGTTATCAGAATTATTTACCAAGAAATAGGATAGATTGTGAAGGTTTTTTTTTCTTCCAAAGCCTCCAATGGCTTTTATTTGCTTACATAATACAGTCTGAACAGCTTCACGATCTTTTACCATCTAGCTCCCAGCCTCAACTTCTTCATCCCTCTACATCTGTTCAATGTTGAGCCAGTGAGTTCTACAAATGCACCAGATGCTCTCACATTTCTTTGTCTTAGTTCACTCCAATTCCTCATCCCAAATGTCCTTACTCTGCTTTTATGGTTATGAAAACCTTAGCTTAACTGAACTGTCACTCCTTCACACCTTTTTTAAGGCCTTGGGTACATTCCCCAGCTGAAGGTAACTGTTCTTTCCTCTTTCCTCCCATACCACCCAGAGTAAATTAATATAGAAAAACTTTTACAGTTTAATCAAACTCCATTCAGGAATCATCTTGGTGTTAGATGATTTAGTTTTCAATGAAAGAAATAGCAAGCAAATTGGGGTAAATAAAAGATGTGTTTATTGGTTCATGTCACCACAAATCTAGTAGTCGAGCAGGCCAAATGTGGTGCCCAGCTAATGTTTTCAGGGATCTGTCCTTAATTGTATTTCTTGGCTCCTATTTCCTTCATGTTGATTTCACTTTTCAGCAGACCCTTCACCCATGGGAAAGTAGTTCTCACAAGTCCCAGATTTACATGATATTTTTAGCTTTTAATCTCAGAAGGAGAGAAATCCTCTTCCACAATACTTTTATCAACACCTGGCACCCCCCACCACATCCCGCAGTCACCATAGGACACCGACTGTGCCTGTTTGGATCAAGTGTCCACCTTGGATTTATCACCATTTCTGGGAGAGTTGGAGTATTCTAATTGGCCAGCATAGGTCATATGCTGGTTCCTGTGGCAAAGGAGGTGGGGCATGTGATAGACAGGAACCCTGGAATAGTCTAGAGTCTTGTCTAGAGTCTTCCTCTTGTCTCCAAGAGAAAGGTGATTTTTATTCATTATATCTCCTGTGGGGTTCTGTTGTTTTGCTCTTCATTACAGCTCACTATTGATGTGTATCTTACCCTTTTAATTCTAAGCTACTTGAGGGCATGTATCTACATACATTTAATAAATGTTAGCAGAATTCAATAAATGTTGAGTAAAGGACTTTCAGGCAGATGACAAGTGAAATAGCACCCCAAGTTATCATTTTAGTGGACTAAAGATCTTTTTGACTTTTTTTAAAGATTTATTTATTTATTTGAGAGAGAGAGAGAGAGCGCACAAGAGAGGGGCGGAGCAGAAGGAGAGGGAGAGAAAATCTCAAGCAGATTCTGCATTGACGGCAGAGGCCATCAGGCACCCCATCTCATGACCCTGAGATCATGACCTGAGTTGAAACTAAGAGTTGGTTGCTTAACCACATGGGCCACTGAGGTGCCCTTCTTTTTGACCTTTTCAAAGCCTCATTAGTGACACTTAATATTTTCCAATGATTAGGGAAGATTACTATTCATAGAAAATGGGGGAGGAGTTACTATTTAGGATAACAATTTATTTACACTGTCAGATTCTGAACACTTCTATCTATGCTTTGGTTAGCAAACACCAATTAAATTTTTTTTTTTTACTTAGAAAATGCTTGCTTTTAGTAGAGAAAATATTGATAGAGTTTATTACCATCACTAAAACAATGATACTTAAAATCTGCATTTTTAATTTCTCACCATTTGGCAGTCAGATTTGTTTTATACTCTTAGAAAGTGTGAGGTCTTGATAACTAGTTTTCAAAATGGAAAATTAAAGAGTAGTTCCTCATTTCTTTTCCTTTTCTTAGTAACTTTAAATTAATCTAAGAAAATGACCCTGTTTTGCATTTTTTCACTCTAAATTCTCTTACGTGTTTTATTTAAACTAGTTATTTCATGAGCATGTTGCTGTGCAGGACAGTTGAACAGTCTTGGCCATGACATGGACAGTACCATATTGTGAACACTTTATTTGTATTGTTTCCTTCAATGAGCTTTTAATAAAGCAATTTCTCAGCATATTTTCATCAAATCTGTGTTCTAGAGGTTGTTTAGTGTAGAGGTTAAGCCTTCTGGACCTAGAACCAGACTTAACCTGGTATGAAATCCAACTCTGCCTCTCATTAGTTCTGGGTGTCCTTGGCTTCTAAATTTTAGTTTACTCATCTGTAAAATGGGGCTAAATATATCTGGCTCAGAGAATTGGAAAGATTAAAGGGGATAATGTGATATTGTATATGGAAAATATGGAACATTGTTAAAGGCTCAATATAAGGGATATTATGACAATAGCTATGAGTGTACTTCTATTCTGGTACCTATTGTTTTAGATGGGACGCAAAGCTGGAAATCACTGGGAAAGGAATCTTTGTGCAGTTGTATGAAAAGTACTCTTGCGGGGCGCCTGGGTGGCTCAGTCGTTAAGCGTCTGCCTTCAGCCCAGGTCATGATCCCAGGGTCCTGGGATCGAGCCCCACATCGGGCTCTCTGCTCAGCAGGGAGCCTGCTTCTCCCGCTACCATTCCCTCTGCTTGTGTTCCCTCTCTCGCTGTGTTTCTCTCTGTCAAATAAATAAAATCTTTAAAAAAAAAAAAAA
>CM053615.1:15801715-15867835 GCA_028646535.1 Procyon lotor
GGCGCCTGGGTGGCTCAGTCGTTAAGCGTCTGCCTTCAGCCCAGGTCATGATCCCAGGGTCCTGGGATCGAGCCCCACATCGGGCTCTCTGCTCAGCAGGGAGCCTGCTTCTCCCGCTACCATTCCCTCTGCTTGTGTTCCCTCTCTCGCTGTGTTTCTCTCTGTCAAATAAATAAAATCTTTAAAAAAAAAAAAAAAAGTACTCTTGCGTAAAATGGAAAATGGGCATTTAAAAGACAGAACAATTATTTCTTATTGTCCTTATTTCATCTTTGGTAAGATGTCCTGCTTTCAACCCTTGATGGACTTATAGCTCTGCTGCTTTATTCTTGCATGCCCTCTCCAACTGCAACTCCCACTGTTTTGGGCAAAAGGCCCCTCTTCCCTAGATGGACTGTGAGAACCACAGGGTCAGCCCCATCATGGCTTTTCACCTCCCACAAGATAGAAATAGCTTACTCCATTTGGGGCTACATCCAATCTTGTTGGAAAATGTAAAGCTGTTATTTTCTAGTTTTTTAAATATCAAAGATATGATATGAAACAAGGTATAGCATACAGAGATCTAGGCAGATATCCCAGAGCTCTAATAAGACCATAAACCATGGAGCTTTGCTATGATTAGTCATGGTGGTATTAGACTGATGAAGGCTTGCCTAACCTTATAGTTGCCATGATTCTGGATTGAGCACACTGTTCTGCAAAGAACATTTCTGTTTAATATGTGTATACAGAAGGTTTTCATTCTTATATAGTCCCCGCCTACTGTCACTTACTGCTTACAGTAATTTTAGAAACTTTATTTTGCAAGAATTTCAAACTTGGAGAAATGTTGCAAGATTGCTTAAGAAAATTGTATAGCATTAGGGATGCCTGGCTGGCTCTGTAGGGGGAGCATGCGACTCTTGATTTCAGGGTTATGAGTTTGAGCCCCATGTTAGGTGTGGAGATTACTTTAAAAAAAATCTTACAGAAAAAAAAAGAAAATCTTATAAATTATAAATTTATAAATTTTCCCCGGATACACACATTTCATTTTGAATGAACACGTTAAAGATCTTATTGTCAATGAAGTAAACAGGCAAATATTATGACCGGTTCAAAGGTTCATTTATAGATTGGGAATATGGAATTGGATTTGTAAATGGTTGCAAAACTGGGTTTCTTACACAGTGGGGGAGGGAGCCAACCAGACCTCCACTTGACAGAATTTCTTTCCAGGCCTCTTGACAAGAATTATTTTGCCTAGCCATTATGATTAGCTAATTTTGAACATTTTGCCACATATCCTTTATCATTCCCTCTTTCTCTAATTAAATTTTTCTAAAGCCCTTTGAGAATCATTTGCATGCATCATGCCATCACACCCATTAATACCTTTAATTCACTGTGAATTGTGGATGAAAACACATTCTCTTCCATAGCCATGGCAAGTTATTAAATTCAGAAAATTCAACATTGACACAATACTTTAATCTACACCAAATGTTTTGTTAGTCGGTCTAATAATATCCTTGATGGCATTTTTCATTCTCTGGCATTGAATTCAGTCCAGGGTCACACATTTCATATAGTTACCAGGGCTCTGTAGTGTCCTTTATATTTTTTATAAGTTTTGTAGTTTATCTACGTTGAAAATTGAGAGGCAAAGAGTGTGGCATCTGTGTATGTGTGTGTGTGTGTGTGTGTGTGTGTGTATGTCTTTGTTCACTTCACTTATGAAAATATCCTGGGCTATCACGTCAAAAGCTGACTTTAAAAAAAAAAAAAAAGAAAGAAATGAGTTTCTTCTACTCCAAAGTACGGCCAGGGGGGGAAAGAGCGAGCATAAATCAGAACATCAAAGTAAGCCCCACCGAGCCGACAGCGTACACATAGCTGTTGATGACTTTCCCATGCTTACTGAACTGAATAAGTATAAAAGCTTTTCGTGTGCATTCCTATTCTCAGGCCCAATACAGTACGTTAACCTCAGAATATCAAATTGAATCAGGGGTTCTGAGAAGAGCCGCCTGCGCAGCGGTTCGAATGACACTCTTCATTACGCTATCTATTTTCAGGCTTCAGACAACCATAACCAGGCTTTTCCAACCTCTCACCTGCAGTCAGAGACACACAACCCAAATCAGAGACTACCTTCCGGCAAGGGCTCCCAGACTGCTTAAAATGTGAGGTCCATCGAGACCCGGAAGGGCAAGCCTGAAGTGGTTAGGAAGAACCTTTTCTCAGTGACATTTCTCCTTGGGAGGCCCACATGCACAGGCCCTGCAAGGCTGCTCCCCACACAGTATGTCAGCACATATTATGCAGTCTGGGGCTGAGTGGATGTGTCAGCTGCCCATTAGACCACGCTAAAATAGAATTGCTGGGCGCCTGAAGCATGAAGCATGATATTAGATAAAGTGATGAAATCTCACTCGATTAAAGAGCCAGGTCAAGGACAGTTACCTCAGGAAATTCCTTTTTTCCTCGAATATTCTCGCAACTTTGATGAATTTATCGTTTTCTTGCTTATTTTTCATTATCGTCCAGGGCTTTATGAACAATAAAATGTGCCCTCAGCAGGCACTGACATATTGGAGTGATCAGAATCATAGGTTATATTGATTCAAAGAAAGAAAAGGGGGGGTGGAAGATGGGATTGACATTGCCGCAGGTCAAAAGCCTTTGGAAACGTTGGATTGATTTGTTTAGACAGTTGTTTGATTTCTCTCTCTCTTTCTCTAGCTCTTTTTCCCCCCTAGTAAAGGGATAAGAAAAAGAACAGGGAGGGTAATCTTTTTTATTTTAGGCCAGTTGAAGGATAGGAACAGAAGCATATGGCCTGGCAGAAATTTTTATTTTTATTTATTTGATTTATAAGGACAGGAGAGAAATGCTTCTTGCAAAGGGCTTCTTTTCTTCAAAAGGACTTGCAGCCTGAACGTAAATGACTGCATACCTCCATTGCTTCTTAAAACCTGGGTTGGAAAACCACAGCTAGCCTGGGTAAAGCTGTCTTGGCTGCTCCGAACTGTAGAGAAAAAAAAAAAGAAAGGATTTGGTTCACGAGTACTGCACTCTGGTTTAGTTTCATTTATAGTAACATTTGAGAAGCAAAAGAAAGTGAAATGAATATTCAGAGCAGTTTGGTTTTACCCTTGGAGCTTAATGGTTCTCTCTACCTTTCCCTGTCCCGGCCTTCTTGCCAGGGAGGGGTGGAGGTTCCTCAGATAGTGGGACTTCCCAGGATGTGCCTGCTTAGCAGCGCTGGGGGCGCCATATTCAAATTATCTGAAAGTGGAGACTCATTCAATTAGTTGGTTCTGCTGACCCTTCTTTGGGTCTGCAAAACCACAGTGCAAAACTGTTCCTCCAGGGGACTAGGGACATTTTGCAGGTAGAAGCTTCTCCCAGCACCACTTGAGGGTCTTTGACAAACTCTCAACTTAATAAATGATGGAATTGTTTTAGTTCAGTGAATTTCCCATGCAACATTTTAATGTTGGGTTCCAATTCCATTCTATATATGTAGGCTGCTTGAGTTTTTAGATTTCTCTTTTTCCCTTCATAAAACAGGGATCATATTAGCAACTTCTACCTCTTCCAGTTCACAAGCCTATGATATAATGAAGATGAAATAAGGTCACTTATTTACAGGTATATTGAGTCTTTTTTTTTTTAAAGATTTTATTTATTTGACAGAGAGAAACACAGAGAGGGAACACAAGCAGAGGGAATGGTAGCAGGAGAAGCAGGCTTCCTGCCGAGCAAGGAGCCCGATGTGGGGCTCAATCCCAGGACTCTGGGATCATGACCCGAGCTGAAGGCAGACGCCTAACGACTGAGCCACCCAGGCATCCTGGTATATTGAGTCCTTAAGACAAAAAAACCTTATCTTGATTCCAAATAGAGTCATGATTATATTTTTGTCTGATATTAATTTTTCATGGGGTGGGGGGAACAAAGCGAGTGAGTTGCACTTACTTGGCATGTGAGCCATAGCCACGCTTAAAATTTACATCTTCTTTTTCAGCACATTCCTTAGGTATTACGTGATGTTTCTCTAAATCTAGCTTCTTGTTTATAACAGCATTTCCTAGGGGAGAGGTGATGTCCAAGGAGGGAATAAGTTATGCAGCAGCCTGGTGGGACAGCCAGAAATGCAAGAAGGTGTATGGGGGTAGAAGATTGATGCCTCAGTTTCTCCATATGCAGAGGACAATAGTGAGAGGGCAAAAGTTTTTTCTTTTCTTTTCTTTTTTTTTTTTAGATTTTATTTATTTATTTGACAGAGATCACAAGTAGGCAGAGGCAGGCAGAGAGAGAAGGGGAAGCAGGCTCCCCACTGAGCTGAGAACCTGATGTGGGGCTCCATCCCAGGACCCTGAGACCATGACCTGAGTTGAAGGCAGAGGCTTTAACCCACTGAGCCACCCAGGCGCCCCAGTTTTTTCTTTTCATTACAGAAAGAAAAAGAAAAAGGCATGATTACTTGCTACATAGAAATGTTAGACAATTGCTTCCAGGTGTGATCAACTGAAATCTTTCTTTTCCTCTGGAGCCAAGGGGGTTTTGTTTTTTTGTTTTTCAAAATAGTGAAGTGGTTTGAAAGATCAGAAGGCAGTTGTGCTAAATTTGCTATTATTAGCATAGAAGTGATAACAGCTTTCCTATCCCTTGGGAGAAGAGGCGGCAGTTGGAGGCTGAGGAATTCTCAGTGCAGTATGGGCAAGCTTCTCGCCAAAACAAAAGGAGTCAGAATATGTGCCTGTGAGAACATGATGAGTCTGTTCCTTTTCCTCAGGGTGAGGTGCATGTTGAAGACACACAAAGAGGTAAAAGTGAGGGCCACAAAATGGGTGGAATTTTAAGGCCTCCTTCCACCTATTGGGTGAGTGGGATTCTGGTCTTCAGAGGCTGTGCCCTGTGTGGGGGCCATTCTCTGCCTTCTCAGGGCTCCTCGGGCCACTGATGTTTTCCTGAGTCACTTGCTTTGGGAACTCATTTTCTTTGCTTGGATCATTTTACTTTGGCCCAACAAAATCCTTCCCATGGCTACAGAATGGGGAAGAACCTGGCCACGTGTTGGTGGCAAAGTAAGGGGGCATTAATTTTTTTTAAAGATTTTGTTTATTTATTTGGGAGAGAGACAGAGAGCATGAGAGAGACAGAGAGAACAAGCAGGAATGGGGGGCAGGGTAGGGCAGAAGGCAAGGGAGAAGCAGACTCGCCGCCGAGCAGGGAGCCGGACCTGAGTCTCAATCTCAGGATCCTGAGAACATGATCTGAACCAAAGGCAGCCGCTTAACCCACTGAACCACCCAGGCATCTCAGGGTGCATCAGTTTTTTAAGATGCAGGAGGAGGCTTTTGCCCCATGTTTCTCTTCCTCTTCATCAGACACCTGGGCAGCACCAGGCAGGAATTGTATCTTACTGTCACCTTGCTTATGATGAAAATTATATGTGTTGTCCTGAGCAACAATAAAAAAAATTACTTTGAAACCTCTCGTCAGCACCTCTAATGAACACAACAGATAAAAGAATATGCTTATCAGAAACGGTTCTTCTTTTCACCATGATAAACTCAGCAAATATTCCATTAGAAGAAGGATTGGGTCTCCCACGTGGGTTGTGAAATCTCCTGGGTTATATTAAGGCCATAAATGCAGTTGAAAGTAGCTCAGAGCCTCACTCAAGGGGATGGGTACTCTTTATTTTTCATTCTTTCCCAAGAGGCTCTGATTAGCCCAGTGCTCATTTGGTACAATAATGGAACAGGAAATTTCCCAGTGGCGGCGGCGACGGCGACCAAACTTCAGGTGAATTTCTGCTCCCTCGGGAGAATCAGGTCATTCTCATGTCTGCTGGGGCATCATGCTCCCTGAGAGAAGAGGCTGGGAAACTAGACCCCCTCTGATGATAAGTGCAGAGCTTCTGTTGCAGTATATTGCCAAGCAGGGCAAGGGGTGCGATTTTTGTCTTCCCCATCATATCGCCTTCCCATTTCCTTCTTCTCCTTTAAAATGTATGCTTTTGTTTTATTTATTCTACTCTCATATAAGGGAACTGAAAGGGCTAAAGGCTCTGGACCTGCAGGCTTCTAAGCTGAAGGGTGCATCATTTCCGTGCTGAACACCAATTTATGTCACCTCGGCCAGCACGAGGGAAGAGACACGTTTCTTTTTCTTTCCATGACGCCTTCAATGACATGACGCATGAATGATGGAGTATATAATGATTTAACCAAGCCTGATCTTTCCGCCTCAGGGCACACACAGCACTTAAAGCCTCAGCGAGTCCTTATTTATTTATTTATTTGATATCTGAAATAGAGAAACCAGGGTATTTAAAATCCACCTGCTTTTTAAGCCTCTACAGAGAGAATTCCTTTCTCTTGTTATTGAGAAACTATCCCACAAACTAAAGTAGTAGAGTTTTAGTTATAGGGTAATTGCACAGATATTTAAATTGCAATTCTTTCATTCTTTCATTACTGGGGATTTTGTGTGACCTCTCCTTTATTTGGGCCCTGTGCAGAGGAGAAATTGCATGTCCTTCAATCCCAAAGTTAATCCATCAGTCATGTCAGTTTGACCGATTAGTTTCTTTCCCAGGGACCACATGGCATATGTTTTCTTCTGGATTCGGCTAGATTCGTTCCCGTCTGATTCACTGGGTTGCAGGTGACGTGATGTGCTAGGGAGCTTGCTTGCAGCCAGCTCTGGGTTTCTTAAGAGTGCTGGAATAGCTCTTGAATGATGTGGGAATTTCTCTAACACCACTGACATGGTGATTCCTTTAGGAGAGGATGGGTCATGGTCTTTTTTTTTTTTTTTCTTCTTGTCTGGCTTATCCAAGTAGGATTTAATATAGGGATGAGTGAGGGAACAGAAAGAGAGATGAGGCAGGTCTCATATATCTGCATTTTAAATTAATCAGAGTCGTATGGAATGGTGAGAATTGAACTAATTTGAAGTGACCTCAGGAGAAACCCTCCAGTCCCCATAATACAATGGCACTTAAATAGTTAGGACAAAGTTGTGCAGTTGGTGCTTAAAAGTGATCCCATGAGTAGAAAGAGAGGACAGAGGAATAGCGGAAATATATTTTGTTTAGGAAGGCCTTGACAATTTAGATGTGGTCAAAGTGAGCTCTCAGTGTTCCTGTGTGAAAGACATTAGTTTTGCCTAATGTCCATTATTACCTGAATCCAACCAAGATGGAATTTCAGATCCCAAGCAATACAGGAGAGAAGAAGGTTAGGAACAGCTGGTTAATGAGTGACAGAAGGGTGGGGGTTGGGAGTGAGGGAACGTCCTTGGATGAATGACATTTGATCAAGACCTTGAAGGAGATAATCAAGATAGCCTTGTAGAATCCTCCAGGTAGAGATAACAGCGTGTTGAAATCTGTGTGGTAGGTAGGTAATGTGCCTGGAGTGTCTGAAGAAAAGTGAGGATACCAGATTTTCATGGAATATTGTTGTAAAAGGGTGATAGAAGGAAATGTGGGGTCACCAGGGGGTTCTTCTCAGGATGCTTGACACTGGTGGGCATGGGATGCAAGGGAGAAGTTCAGGGTGTAGGAAGAAGGTTGGGAGGGGGTAGTTTCACAAGTTAGGATAGAGTAAGGAGGGGAAATGGAGTCCATTATATATGTGGAGGGTTGGCTAAAGAGAGGAGTCTAAACAGGTCCCCTGTCATAGCAGGAGGGAAAAAAGGGCACAGGTGCACTGCTCCAGGTCACAAGGGAGATTTGGTGTTGGGAAACTCAGGCATACTCTTCAGTGTGTGTGTGTGTGTGTGTGTGTGTGTGTGTGTGTGTGTGTGTAAGTAATCAACTAAGAGTAAGGATGGGCAATATGTATTGGCAGTTTGAGAAGAAAAAGTCACGAAAAAGTCATCTGAGGCAGTTGTTCCTTAAGTGTGGTCCAGACCAGTAGCATCAGCATTGCCTAAGAGATGCAGTTACTCAACCCCTGCCCCGCAAGTGACTGATTCAGAAATTTGGGGAGCGGGGGCCAGCAACCTGAGTTTTCACGTAACCTCTGAGTGATTCTGTGAATCTCAAATTCAAGAAACACTGGTTCGGGGTCACAGGAGAATGATGGATTATAGAAATGTATGTTTCCTGGGGAGAACAAAGGGACCCCCTGGAAGACAGTGTTCAGGAATGGGAAATGAGATCAGTCAGCAAGCTCACATGGCTCTCTCCAGCCCTGACCATCTCTATGGGTGCACAGAGCAAGCTGCTTAGATTTACTGGTGTGGGGATTTTCCAGATAAGAACAGCAACAAAATTGTTAAGCACATTTGCAAAGGTGTAATATAACAACGGAGTATCACAAGCTACGTAAGTGGGAAACCAAGGAACCATGAAATATATGATCAATGGCTAATAACGCCCAGTGAGGCCAAAGTTTCTTAGAGCTGGGGTATGAGAGTAAGCTGGAAAGAGAGAATGCTTGAAATGGCAATGGTGGGGGTACATTTGCTGGCAGTAAGTCTGGGTATGACTGTTGGAGTGAGCGGTTGAGGCAAAGTGGAGGGTGCAAGAGTTGGAGGAGAGGGGATCAGGAAACTGAGAGTCTAGGACATTAGAAAAGTCATATATGTGGGTACTGAAGTCACAGTATATGTTGGAGAAGTGGCAGTAAGCCAAGAGCTAAAATCTTCAAGGAATTAGGTGGGGGGATCTGTTGGTGACTGTAACAGATTGGAATCTCAGTGCTAATGACAGACATTGAAAGATGAGGATTTGCTGTTGGGAGGGAGGCAGTACGGAACAGGAAGGATACCTACCCCGACCTCCAGGACCGGTGTTGCAAGAGTCTTTCAGGACACAACAGCCACTACTTCAGAAGGCTATGTGAAAAGCAAGTAGTTTCCTGAGAGGAAAGTCTGTTCATTTAGAGCAGGAATAGAAAGGACATTTCCGAGAAGAACTGATGAGAAGCATGTGATTAAGCTCGAATTCCAGAAGGCAGTGGGGAAGGGTTTCAGGAATTGGAGGTGAGTTGTAGAGTAAAAGAGCAGATAGGAAAATACAGAGGTGGTTGAGCACCAGAGTCCAGGGGGAGGAAAGATAATTGAAAGTCCTAGGCCTCTGGTGGGGCCGGACACCCCTCCGAGAACAGGGCCAAGTGAGGTTTGCCTGCATATCCTCAGAATAGATACTGAAGACAAGGCTGGGAGCATTGAAGGTCTGGGAGTTGTGAGGGTCTTGCCAGGAGTGTTCTGAGGGCTCGCTTTACTCTTCCCAATGGTGATGTGAGGCCAGGGGTGGGCAGGCTTATCTCGGTATCTGGAGATCTAGGGAAGCTGATCTTCTTCAGCTGGCTGTGTGGATGGCTTTCCAGTCAGAGTAGATGTGCAAGTGGCTATCAGAAAATGGTGAAGCCTAGACGAGTCAAGGCTACTGTCATTTCAATGCCCTAAACCAGGCCCAATTCAAGTTATGGGTGGGTACAAGTTCTCCTTATCTATTATCTTCTTTAAGCCTTGGAAATGAACAAGAAGAAAAGGAGATGTAGAAAAATATCTGAATTTTTTATAGTTCTGTCCCTCCAGTTTTGCGAGATCTCCAGGGGTTGTACCTCAGATGTATTCGTGGCTGTAATTTCCTATAAGAGAGTCGTCTTCATTTCACATTGGTGCCCCCATTGCCTCCTCCTGGCACGCTCACATATGAAGAGGCATTTTTGTTCAAGAGTAAAAAGAGGCTCTTAGCACCCAGCATGGATTGGTGGCTCGAGTGCGGGTCCTAGGTGTGAGCAGTGTGCTTGGGATGCAATAATGTCTGCTTTTCTGGGGGTGCACACCTGGAAGGCAGACATGGGAACCACCGAGAAAGCAGTTGTTATGGATGCCAAATACTTTCCGAACAGCCAGCTCCAGTGGAAACCTCTTCAAGTCTGGCAAGGATTTCAGGGTCTGTGGGCTGTACATGCTTGGTTTTCACACCGTAAGCCATGGCTCTGTGTAGAAAAGCTCCGGTGTAGTTAGATTTCTGGCCCTGCGCCTTTCAGTGGCCCAAGAAGCTCTGTAGAGTGACAGGCCCCATTAACAAATGCAGCCTCCCTTCCCAGAGAGGCTTACGATGCAGCAAGGGAGGGGACCAATGGAAGAATAATTCCTCTTGATGAGTCAAGACTGGTTCTAGAAGAATCTAAAGAAGAATGAGATCTTTTCAAGGATGTGGGGAATAGAGGACTCTGGACAGCTGCTGGCAATTTTGAGGATCTCTGGAGAGCTTCAGGGACAGGAGAAAGATTTGCTTCTCCAGGGCAGGTACTAAGAAACAAAACCAAACAAAAGCAAACATAGAAAGACAACAGGAAACCCTTGAACCTGTAAGAGGAACTCACCTTTAGAGTGGAATGTCAATTCCTTTCTTACCCACTTCCCTTCTTATTACTATGACTCCTGACCTCTGTGAATGCTGGCTTTTCCAGATATTTCCTGTGTTTAGAAAATGTCTTTTCAAATGTTGGCGAGGATGTGGAGAAAGGGGAACCCTCCTACACTGTTGGTGGGAATGCAAGCTGGTACAGCCACTCTGGAGAACAGTATGGAGGTTCCTCAAAAAGTTGAAAATAGAGCTGCCCTACGATCCAGCAATCACACTACTGGGTATTTACCCTAAAGATACAAATGTGATCTGAACAGGCACGTGCACCCGAATGTTTATAGCAGCAATGTCCACAATAGCCAAACTATGGAAAGACCCTAGATGCCCATCAACAGATGAATGGATAAAGAAGATGTGGTATATACACACAATGGAATACTATGCAGCCACCAAGAGAATTGAAATCTGGCCATTTGCAATGACGTGGATGGAACTGGAGGGTAATATGCTAAGCGAAATAAGTTAGAGAAAGACAAGTATCACATGATCTCTCTGATACAAAGAATTTGAGAGGCAAGGTGGGAATTTGGGGGTGTGTGGGCGAGAAATGAAATAGGAAGGGATGGGGAGGGAGACAAACTATAAGAGACTCCTAGACTCAAGAAATGAACTAAGGGTGGCTGGGAGGCGGGTAGGGATAGGGTGGGTAGGGATAGGGTGACTGGGGTGTGGACATTGGGGAGGGTATGTGCTGTTAAGTGCTGTGAAATGTGTAAGCCCGACGATTCATAGACATGTACCCTAGGGCAAATAATACATTATATGTTAATAAAAATTAAAAAAAAAAAGTCTTTTCAAAAGACACGAATGAAATCAAACTATAAAGTTCTGCAATTTTGCTACAAATCTAAATGTATTTTGGACCTGAAAATTTACTGTACTCTTGTTCAGCTATTTAGTGTTCTATATATCATTAAGGAATAATTTATATAACCTGTCCCTATGAGCATTTAAATGACTTTTAGTTAAGTCTGTTATAGTAAAAGTGCAGCTAGTTCCCAGAACTAGGATTCCCAGGTTAGAGGGTACATGCCTTTTTTTAGCTTGATAAATGGCATGTTTTATTTTAGGCCCAGTGTATTCTTCTGAATCAATAAATAAAAGATGACTAAAAAATCTAAAACTGAGTAAAGGAAAATGTATAGGACAGAAAAAAATTACAGTTGGCTAATAAGCAGATCTATACCCCTGAAAGAAATAATACATTAAATGTTAATTAAAAAAATAAGAAAAGGGACTTATTCTCACTCATTAAGAAGTAAAACTCAAAACAAGATAGTATTTTACCTGTAAAATTGATAAATACTTCTCCGTTTGATCCCACATGTCATTGGTGAGAGTGTGGGGAGCCCAGCACAGACTATACACTTTTGATGATGGTGTGAGTACTTGTCTTGGAAGGAACTTTAGCAATAGCTTTGCCAATGTTTTAACTCAGTGCCCTGCCACTTGGCCTTGAGCTCTGCTCTGCTCACTTGATTAGAGGAAGATCTTTAGGCACTAATTATAGTTTATTTTTCAGTTTGGAAAGCTGTCTGACTTACCTTATTACAGACTGATTTACTGGTTTAACACTGCAGGCATTTTGTTTCATTCAATAAATGTTTATTAGGCATCTCTTATGTGCCACTGGGAAAACAGTGGGGGACACAGTGGTGACCAGTGGTGGACGTGACAGCCAAGATCTCTACTCTCACAAAATTTTTATTCTGATGGGCAAAGGTGGCAACAAGCAAACGAACAGTTTGATGTAGAGGGTTTAGCAGGAGGTGACGAGCTCTGTGGGAGAACCAAAACAGGTAAAATGATAGCACGAGACTGCCAGGCTATTTAGATAGGATGTCTGAGAGTCTCTCTCAAGAGAAGACATTCAAGTTGTATGCTGAAGAACAAGAGAGAGGTGGCTACATGAAGAACCGGCAAGGGCCCTCCATGTAGAAAGCACAGTATGAACAAAGGTCCCGGGGCAGGCAGGAGGACCAGTATTATGGAGTGAACTATGTCCTCCCAAAATTCATACATTGAAGCCCTAACCTCCAATGTGACTGTGTTTGGAGATTGGGCCTTTAAAGAGGTAATTAGTATTAGTGAGGTCATCAGGGTAGGGTCTACCTGATCTAATATGACTTGTGTACTTATAAGAAGAGGAAGAGGGGGCACCTGGGTGGCTCAGTTGATTGACTCTTGGTTTTGGTTCAGGTGGTGATCTCCCAGTCATGAAATTAAGCCCTGCATCAGGCTCTGTGCTCAGTGTGGAGTCTGCTTCGGATTCTCTCTTCTTCTTCCTCTCCTTGCCCCTCCCCAGTCACGCTCTCTTTCATTCTCTTTTAAAAAAAAGAAAGAAGAGGAAGAGATACCAGGCATATGCATGCACAGAGGGAAGACCCTGTGGGGATGTGAGGACACAGTAAGAAGGAAGCCTTCTACAAACCAAAGAGAAAGGCATTAGGAGAAATCTGCTACCACTGTGAGCTTAGGCTTCCAGCCCCCAGAACTGTGAGAAAATGAATGTCTGTGGTCTAGGCCACCCAGTCCGTGGTATTTTATGATGGCTGCCTGAGCACTAAGACAGCCATGTGGCTGAAGCTTAGTGATGAGGAGGCAATACAGAGTGCACAGAGTTACAGATCCAGGCCAAGAGGACAGGACTTTGAGGGCTGGGGTTAAGAGACTGGGTTTCATTCTAATGGTGATACAAAATTATGGGGGAGGTGATGCTTTAAAATCTTGCTCCAAATGCTTTAAAGAGAATGGAATGGGCAGGGAGGAAGCAGGAAGGACATAAGGAGGCCTTCGAAGACGTCCAGAAGGAAGAACAGATGACAGTGTCAGCTAGAGAGTAGAGATGGTGACTGAGTGAGGTGAGCAGCCTTGGGATATGGTTTGCTGTGAGGGAAGTCTGGGGGACCCGCCTCAAATGTAGATGAAAGCAGGGGGTTGGGGGTGATCCATGTTGGTGATCCACTCAACTAATCCATTAGTGATGCATTCTCTGGAGAAAGTTGCAAGATAATAACACTGACCAAAGCCCTTGGCTTTTTATTAACACTTGCTGACAACTGTAGACAGTGTCAGTGGGACAACATTCTTCATGGAAGCATGGGAGTCTCCTACCCTCTCCCACCACCCACCATGGTGCCACACTGCTGGAGCCAACCCTGGGGGAGGAAGTGTGAGCCCCGTAACTGAACCCACTAGTGCAGTCAGGCTGAGGCTCTCGAGTTCTGCTCCATAAGACTGGCAACTTCCCTTCCCTCCCTGAAGGATGAGTAGATAAAGGCAGGAGTGGAGAAGGCCACAGAATCTCCTTTGCCAGCACTTTCCCACATGAGGAGACAGAGCACATCCCTCCTCTTTGAGGCACAAACATAGGGAGTGTTGGCAAGGTATTATTAAATTCTCCTCTGCTTTCTGTTCCCTCTTCAACCTTTGGACCAACCTTTGGATCAACCATCCATGGATGGATGATGCTGTCCCCTGAGAGAAGGGGCCAGGAGAGTGCCGGAACAGCACTGCTCCCCCTTGGCACCATTCCTAAGATCCAACAAACCTCGGAGTATCATTTCTTGCCACAAGGGAGCTGGGTAGTTCAGCTTTTACCCCAGGGAGATACAGGACGGTCATATTAGGACATGAAGTGATTTTAAAGGCCAAGTTGAATTTTAGGCTCAATTCTTATCTCAAGCTATACCCAGCACATTAACCAAAATAGCTCACCTGGATTATAGAAGGGATTCAAATGAACACAATACTGACTCCCCAAATATGAACAATGGATCACTTCTTTTACTGCTCAAGTCCTAGAAGAAATTAGAGTTTAAAAGTGAAATCAGAATGCAGATCCTCCCCCCGCCATAAACCAAAGATGCTTAATTACAAAATATCTTCTTCCTGCATTTCCCATTCTGCTCAGAGTTGGAGAGTGTCAGCCAGTGGTTACAGGCTGTGCCATCTTCCTGCGGGTGTGGCAGTGGCTACACAGTCCTAAGAGTGGATTCATCCAACCTCAGAACTCTTACTCATCCCATATCCCCAAAGAGTCAGAAGTCAACCTGACTCACAAGATGATTAACCAGAGCCCTGGGCCCATACAGATATGAATGATCTCTGATTCTCAGGGAGAGCATTTCACAAAGAGAAGCAATGTTCTCCTCTTTCTTGAGCCAGCAATGGATCAAAGCTGAGAGTTGATGGAGGAAGTAGCACGGAGAAAAAGTATGAAGGAAAAAATTCGTCTTGCCTTTAGATTTGCCAGGATGCCAGTTACTCTATGCCAGCTGTCTGGAGTATACAACATGTTCACTTAAACTCAGTTGGGAAAATGTTCCATCATGAGCTTCAGCATACTGCCATATGCTCCTCCCTGAGCCTTACAGAAGGCCAAAGCTTCTTGTCTGAGCCGCTACTGTTGGAACTTTCTTCCTCAAAATCCTGAGAAGAAGCAAAGACCTCTGTCTGCTTCATGCTTGTGCCCCAAAACTTTTAGTAGCTGTAGGTTCCTTCAGCTCTTTGTGGCTGTCAGAATCCCCCCAACCTGTGCCTCAGTGGTCCTTGAAATAGAACGACCCCGAATCGTTTCCTTTTCTCATTTTTCCCCTTAATTCCCCAAGCCTTGAATAAATTTAACTGCTTAAGAGGCAGCACAAAATCCCTTGTTAAGCACCCATTTCCTGGTACGTAAGGACCATAGCTGTGGACCAATGGGAAAAGCAAAGTAAATGTCTTTTGTGTCTCTTAGGTCCAGCCTTCCGAATCTGTCATGCATTCAAACCTCTGCACATATCCCCAGATGTTTTTGAGGACATCCTCCTTAGATGTGTGAAGAGCCCTATACTCTCTAGGGCCTTGGGTCTTTGAAGGGCTGTGTGAGACCCTGAACTTCTAGAGAAATAAGAAGATCTTACTGATGTCATATGAGAAATCTCCGTCTCTGCTCTTGATCCGATCCCTTGTCTTTCATTTTGAGGTTCCAAATCAACAGTGAGTCTTCTTTACTGCTAATTCCTCCTTGGCTGCCCACCTGAGGATACCTGGCACAGATGCAGGTGATACTCAATTGCTCCGGTCTGTAATCTGGACTTCCTGGCCTTACCACCCCAGACCCACCTTAGATCTCCAACCTGTAAGGAAACAGAGGAATTGAAACACAGAGAGAAGGGCGTGGCTTGCATCTCATTCACCATGACAGATGGAACAAGAAAGAAAAAAGGGCTTCTCCTGAGCCTCTGAGAAGTGAAAAAAGGAAATGGATGGTCTACTTTCTGCTTCGGAGGTATGGCATCTTAGTCCATTGAGGCTCTAACAACTTGAGATAGACCGAGTGGCTTGAAAATAGTAAATATTCATTTATCACAGTTCATAGAATCACTCCTTAGCAGGAGTGTAGGCTTTCAGTAGCATGCACCTTAGAATCTTCTAGGCTCCACCCATTGCCTAGCTCCAAACACGTCCACATTTTTAGGTGTTTGTTAGGGCAGTATCTCACTCTTGGTACCAACCTGTTTGTTAGTTGGGTCTGTAGCAGTGAAATACCTGAGACAAGCATATGAATAACAAACGTGTATTTCTTACAGTTTCGGAGGCTTGGAAGTCCAAGGTGAAGGTGCTGACAAATGTGGGGAGAGCCTGCTTCCTCACTGGCAGTTGTCCCCTCACTGTCCCTTACATGGTAGAAGGGATGAGCTAGTTCTCTTGGCTCTCTTTTATAAGGGCCCTAATCACAATCATGAGGGCCCCACCCTAGTGACTAATTACCTCCCAAAGGCCCCACCTCCTGAGACCATCTCCTTGGGTGTTGGAATTTCAACATATGAATTTTGAGGGGACTACATTCAGACTATAGAACATGGCAATTCTGGCTACTACTGAATGTGGTGAAATGAATATTTGACCCTCGGACCCAAACAGCTCCATAGGCAAGGAGTAAAAGCTCGTGGTAAAAGGCGGAGTGTGGGGGCCACCAGGATGTATGTGCCAGGGCATGGGATTTGAAAGAGAATATTGGTCTTTTTTCAAATAACAAGACAGTAATTCCACCATTGGTAAAAACATGAGCCATTGAAAACCAGGCTCTATTTGCAATGGACACTCCTTCTCCTGTAGGGAAGAGAAAGTTAGAGAAAGAGAAACGACAGAGGAGAGACAGAAGTGGGGGGGGGGCACTAAGAGTTTCCTAGAATACTTTCTCCTTTGTGCAGAATGCCAGATGGAGAGGCTTGGTTAGTGTATCAGTCAGAGTTCCAACAGAGAAGCAGAACCAGTGAGATGTGTGTGTGTGTGTCTAAGATGGTATTTATTGCAAGGAGCTGGCTTGTGTGATTGTGGGGACTGGACGGGCAAATCTGAAATGCACAGCGTGGGCCGTCAGGAAGGACCAGCTGGAAACTCTGGGCAGGAATGATGTTGTAGTTCCAGGGTGAGTATTTTTCTTCCTCAGGGAAACTTTGGTTCTGCTCTTAAGGCCCTCCAACTGCTTGGATCAGGCACACCCCAATTATCTAGGATAATCTTTACTTAAAGTTAACTGATTCACTTTAATCTTGTTAATCCTATCTACAAAGTATTTTTTCTTTTTTTAAAAAAGATTTTATTTTTATTTATTTGAGAGAGAGCATGAGTGGGGTGAGGGGCAGAGGGAGAAGCAGATTCCCCACTGAACAGGGAGCTCATTGTGGGGCTCAATTCCGGTATTGGGGGATCATGACCTGGGATCATAACCTGAGCCAAAGGCAGATGCTTAACCAACTGAGCTACCCAGTCCCTCTACAAAATATGTTCATAGCAATACCTAAATTAGTGTTTGACTAACTAGGTACTATAGTCTAACCAATTTAACACATAAAAATGATCATCACAGACAATGAGGAGGAATGTCTATCTTTCTCCAACAACCAGGAGAGTGTGAAGGGAACAGCATTTCAGACAGTGGGAATAGCATATGCAAAAAGAAATTTGAAGACACTAAGAGTGAAGAAGGACAAGGTTACCAAGGTGAACTGAAAGATAGGCAGAGGCAAAATCATAAGTTCCCTTGCAATTGTAGAGCAAGAAAGTTTGAATTTTATCCAAATAGAGAAGTCTTGGGATTTTAGCATAGAGAAAGATATGGCAAGATATGTAATAGAAAGATCAAGCAGGTGACTATGTAAAAGGACTGAAAGAGGCAAACCTGGAGCCCAGAAGGCCAGATAAGAGAGGGTAGAAAACTTCAGGTCAGAGGTAAATTTGGAGAGCAGCATGTAAATTCGCCATCTGCTTAGAATACTCAAGAAGTGGAATTCACAACACAAGTTTGAGAGCCAGAGAGAAGATCCAGGTGCCTGATCTGAGCAACAGGATTTTCAGTCACTCATTTGCTGAAATCTCAGATTGGGGAGGAGACAGAATTTACATGTCCTCTGCTCACATAGGGTGTGTACTCACATAGATTCGGGACAGTGTCTTTTAACATCCACATGTTGACAGACCATTCTGAAGGATTGGAGAGATGTCTGAGCTGAAAATAAAACCTGGTGATCTTTTAATATATAATTCATAGAGAGCTGTGCTCATGGAAGACATTATCTAGGAAATCTACGAGCAGGAGAAGATCCCAAAGAGAACAGGAGAAGAGAAAGTGGCAAAGGAGAGAATCCTCAGGGAAACTAACATTTAGTGCATTGGATAGAAGAAGAAACTTGTGAACAACAGGAAAATCAGATGGAGAGAAGTGTATGCTATTTCCCCCATTGAAGAACTGCTTTTGGTCCTCTTCCATTCTTTCACCAAGGATTTATCAAACGCTCTCTGGTGCCAGACAGAGACATTGTGCAGACATCACGTCTAGAGACACAGTGAGGAACAGTCATGATTTTTCCCTCCAAGTACTCCGATCAGGGTTGGCACTATTGATAAGTTTTCTTAGATAATCCATTGTGATTGAGGGGCTTTCCTATGCATTGTAGGATGTTTAGCAGCATCCCTGACCCCCATCCTGTGGATATCAGTAACAATTCTCCCACCCCAGTAGTAACAATCCAAGGTCTCATATGTCTCCTTGGGATGGAGCAAAACTACCCCCAGCTGAGGATTGGTACTCTCAAGTCTAAAAGCTAACAGATACACAAACAAAATAAAATCACATCACAATATATGTTATAAGATGTTTAATATTGGTCAAGATAGTTAAATTGCAAATGACAGAATCTATTTTCACTGTTTCAACAGAAAGGGATAATAGATAGATTATTTAGGATATTGGGTAGCTACGGGAGACTGCCAGGAACAGTACAGCTAGGGAAATTACTGGAAGCTGGATGCCAGAAGCCCCTGACAGTTGTCCCAGGATGACCTGCCCCTAAACCTGCCCCCCATGAGTGCTGGATGATGTTCTCATTTGACGCCTGCTCACTTCCAAATTTTTCCTCATTATATCTGATTGGTAAAACCAAGGCTACATGCCTGATTGTGTTCTAAGTGCAATGGGAAAACAGGGAAGTTTTGAAGCAAAGAAATGATGAGATGTTCTTTCATGATTTTAAAACATCACTTTCTAGCTTTTAGATTTGGAAATTTAAGTTCAATCTCAAAATTCAAATCAATCTCTCTATTTCTTTGCATGAGTATTCCTTTTCTAACCAACTTCTATATGTCTTCACCTGAACATTACAACCTCTGTCTCAAGTCCTGACTTAAAAATCACTCCATTCTGCCAGGTGTCTGCTCAAGAAAACTTGGCAACAACTTTCAATGTCCCTTTACTCTGTGTCTCATCTACTGTCATGTTTGGCTGATTCTAGCATCCTATTCCCTTGGTTCTCACTTTATGTTTTGGACATTGCTCCCAATTTATATGAATCAAGCCATTTGTCCCATCCAAGCTCCTTTTCTTCCTGGCTTCTTGAGTGCAGAGAGAAGGAACTAAAATTTATTGAAATTCTATGATGTGTCGGATGCTGTGGCAGGGACTTTGCATAGCTGATCTCATTTAGAAACAGCAGCACAGTGTGCGAGGGAGAAGTATAAAATCTGATGATTCTAAAGAGCACAAGAAGCCAAAGGAAAAAAAAAATAGATCAATCGGACTTCGATGAAATTCAAGTCTTTGTATATCAGAAGACGCTATTAAGAAGGTGGCAAAGACAACCCATAGAATAGGAGAAAATATTTGAAGATCGTATATCTGACAAGGCACCAGTAGTCAGAACATTTAAGGAATTCCTATAATTCGACAGGAGAAGGACACAATTCAGTTTAAAAATGGGCAAAGGATTTGAATAGATATTTCTTTAAAGAAGATCTACAAATGGTCAATAAGCACATGAAAAGATACTCAACATCACTAGTCCTTAGCAGAATGTAAATTAAGGTCACAATGAGATATCATTCCAAACCCACTAAGGTTGTTATAAAAATAAAATAGAGTGTTGATGAGAATGTGGGGCAATTGGAATCCTTACCCATTGCTAATATGAATGTGAAATGGTATAGCTTTTCATAATACTATCTAAAGTTCTGATCATAAAGCCATCTGTTGAGTACTCACTCTGTGTCAGGCTCAGTGCAAACACATGTGTTATCTCATCTAATTTTTATTTATTTCTTTATTCATTTATTCATTCACTTAAAGACTTTTATTTGAGAGAGAGAGCATGAGTAGGGGGAGGAGCAGAGAAAGAGTGAGAGAATCCCAAGCAGACTCCCTACTGAGTGTGGAGCCCATCATGGGGCTCGATCCTAGGACCCTGAGATCTTGACCTGAGCAGAAATCAAGACTTTCCTAACTTAACAGACTGAACCACCCAGGCACCCCTCATTGAACTCTTATAATAACTCTAGAAAATTCTTTCAATTGATCCTTTCCCAAAGTGGTCTTTGATCAGCTTCTCAAGATGCTCTGGGTTAAAGTAAAACAAAGAGGGAAACATTACATCTTCAAAGCCTTTTAGCAGACTCACAATATTCACCAGTCCATTAAAGGCTCTGAGAAATCCTGCAATGGTAATAGTTTAACTTAAGTAATCCAGTGTTTCTCATATTATTTGACCACTAAACACTTACTAACAGCAAATTGTGTAGGACGCACTGTGGGGGACATTTACTTAGGGGTTGTCCCATTGTTTCCCCAGGAAATCAGGAATGGTCTTTGTGAATTTTTGCTTAACTACCTACATGAACATGCTTGTGTCTGATGGAGTTAGTTTAAGAAAAGATAATTAAAATAAACAATTATTTGATGTTATAGAAGATGATATGTGTGTGTGTGCGCGCATGCCTGTAGTTTTGTGTTTTCATATATAATAGATATTTGTGAAAGTTTATCCTGTGATTTGCATAATTCTTGACTAATTGTTTCCAAGATCAATACATTATCAAATGAGTGACTGTAAAGTGAACAAAATGTAAGGCCATGTGCAGTGCACTAAGGTTCATGTTGGAATCAGAAAAGATGGGAATGGCAACTCATGTTTTTTGATCTTCGGTCAAAACAAGGTTTAAAGTTGATACAAAGCACAGTTAAGGCAATAGAAGATTATATTGGAACTCCTAGGGGCTATGTATCTGAACTCCATGTAGTTCTATGGAGGATCAAAAATATGGTTTAGACTAAGATTTCCCAGCTCAACTTAGAAATATCCTTGATTTTTTATTAAAAGTCAAGCCTTAGGGGTGCCTGGGTGGCTCAGTCAGTTGGGCAGCTCCCTTTGGCTCAGGTCATGAACCTGGGGTCCTGGGATCAAGTCCTGCGTCGGGTTGCCTGCTCAGCGGTAACTCTACTTTTCCTTCTCCCACTTCCCAGCTTGTGTTCCCTCTCTCACTATGTCTCTCTCTGTCAAATAAAAAAATAAAATCCTGAAAAAAAAAAAAAAAAGTCAAGCTTTAGGGGAGCCTGGCTGGCTCAGTTGGAAGAGCATGCGATTCTTGACCTCGGGCTTGTGAGTTTAAGCCCCAGATTGGGAGTACAGATTACTAAAAAGAGAATTAAACCTGGGGAAAAAGAAGTCAAGCTCTATATGAATATAGTAGAAATATTTTATGGGAAATATGGATGAATAACTATTTGCTGAGTGATGGCCCTGTTTGGAAGGTGGTCATAATTTGTAAGCCAATGAGCATTGGCTATCAAAGATCATTTTCTGCATTGTGAATATATTTATAAAGAAATCTTATAAAGATGTACAACACAAATCACACCTGATGAATTTTCTTTATTAAAAAAAATTAAAATTACATGAGTTTAGGGCTCTAAAAAAAAAACAAACTCTGGGCTCTAGAATTGTCCTGTGTTTCTCCTACCTACCTATTAACTGATGGGGTCATAAGAACATTTAAAAATTCATTTGAATTTTTTAATTTAACACCGAGAGTTTTAGTACAGCAAAGAAAAAGAAGAAAACATCCTCCTAAGAGAATATTACTAAGTCAATTTAGTGTGTGGGGAAAAAAAATTTATCATAGATTTTATAGTTTTTGAGTTGCATTTTGTGTTTTCCTTGCTGACAGCGGAGATGTCTGGATTGAAATATAATCACAATGAAACTTTTTTAATCCCTGCTTATAAAATTACCAAATTTGTAGGTCCTGTTCCCTTCAAAAAAGCTTTTAACCAGTAAGAAACTACAGTAAAAGTCTCAAGTTAATATATAATGCCTTTTTAACAAAAATGCTGGTTTTGCAAAATGTAAGAAACTTATATAAAGAAATAATGCTAATGAATTTTTAAAAATATAATAAATTGAACTTTTGTGTATCCAATTTTATTGTTAAAGGGAAAAGGGGAACGTTAATATGTTAGATTTTTGCTTGCTATAAAAATCTACTGAAACATTTGTAAGTGAAATTGTAAGGGTTAATTATTCATTTTAGAAAATTACTTTGATTTTGAAGTATTTCACTTTCATATAAACTTTATTTTACTGTGACATTTAAAGATGTCTTAAGAGGGAGAAATAAATATGTTATTGGATAATGAATAACCTGTACCATCTCATCATTACCCATATGTTGCTATACCCCCAATTATCAATGTAGCTTATAAAAACTTTAATATGGCACTTGTGTTGCCCAGTTTCAGTGTCATTTTGGGGAAGCATAAAACATTTTTTAAAAAGATTTATTGATTTATTTGAGAGGGACAGAGAGAGCATGTGGGGTAGGAGGGGCGGAGGGAGAGGGAGAATTTTAAACAGATCCCCACTGAAAGTGGAGCATGACATGGGCCTCGATCCCACATCCCTGAGGTCCCTACCTGAGCTGAAATCAAGATTTGGGTGCCTAACTGACTGAGCCACCCAGGTACCCCAATAGAATATTTTTTAAATACTTGACTCAATTCACAAAATTTCTAGCATCCCAGCACCCTGAAACATTTCTGTTGTGTTCCCATGAACTTAATCACTACCAGGAAAGAATTTTGGTCCTGAGTAAAAATTACATGCATGAGAGAGTTTTAGCTGAATTTGGAACTGAGGCTTAGATTTACCTACTTATGGATCACCATCACCTCCTCTAAATTTCTTCCATACGATTAGACAAATAAAAAGCCACACTCCTTGATTTTACTGGGGTCCAGAACCTGGGCAATATCATTATTGGGATTTAGATAAGCTAGTGGATCAGAAAGATTGCAAAGGAAGTCAGATTTCTGAGAATGACAGTGGCAGAAATTCTCTAAACATACAGAAGAAAATGGGTGTACTGGAGCTGACTCAGAAATAAAAAAAATAATTTTGAGAAGAGAGCAATGATGTTGGGTATAGCATCAGGCTGTGACTGAGTATACTCTGCACTCTTTCCTCCCAGACTGTCTAAACACTTTGCTAAAAAGAGGGCTTGGTACGAAGGAATTAAAGAACTGTGGCACTGGAGAACCAAACCTTTCTACTGAGATTGATTTTCTTACCAGAAGGTTCTGGAGAACAAACTGGACTGGTTCAATAGGGACTGGTTCAATAACCATTCTACCGTAGACATGCTACTTGACCAGAAAATGAAAGAGAACTAAATGCTGGCGATGATGAGACAGATGGTCAGGAATTTGGGATGTCAAGACACTGAAATGAGGTGTGCTCCAGGAGCTTTGGCATCTCTAGTGGGCCTCTAGAGATGTGGTCCAAGCGGCACATTCAGTAAAGAGATTGACAGACTTCAAATTCGAGTATGGTGAAGTGCATACCCTTAAAGCCTTTCTGTTAGAAGTCAACCAGATCCTGCATACAATGTACTTTGGATTCAGTGCTGGACTTCCAAGAAAGAAGAGACACCTTTAGGCAACTCTGAATAAACAGAGACAAAAATTCTTGTGCTGAACTCTGAGGGGCAAACAAATGAAAGGTAGATCTTCTGAAGGGCAGATGCTAATATCAACATCAGATTAGGTGAATGAGGCTGCAGGCTAACCCAGGCAATACATGGTTCCTAAAACTAGAATCTGTGAAAGTCTGAAGAGGTACAAAGTAGGAAGTGTCCCCTGGTTCTTAGTAGAAACACAGGTCAAACCACAGATAAGTGTCAACCAGGCAAATAAAAACCCATAACCGACAGTCATCCAATATACACCAACAGAAGGCACAAAAGTGAAAATTTGCAGAAACAGACCTGCCTCCACCCCCACACAGGACTTCTGATATAAAATATTTCAGATATAGACTGTTAAAGTAACTCTGATTTAAAAAATAAAAGAAGTAAGCACCAATTTAAATAAGCAATAAGAGATTATGAACACAGGTAAGCAGATGTGAAAAGAAAGCATGTAGTATTTTTAGAAATGAAAAATGCATTTGTCGAAACAAAAAACATTCTCAAGAACTTGTTTAAACAACAGATTAGCACAAATGGAGAAAGAAAGTAGTGAGCTGGAATGTAAATGTTGATAAATTAAAAATCATATTTTAATCTGTAAAGCAGTCAATGAAAAAAAACCCATGGGGATGTGACTAGAAAGTTGTTCTGTGCACTCAAAGCAAAGCCCCCAAATATAGAGGGCAAAAATTGATAGAAGTTAAAAATATGAAGAAACCCACAATCCTAGTTGGAGCAGTAACTGAACTCATAGACAAAAAACTGTAAGGATACAAAAAGTTGAAAAATATTTTCAGCCAGTTTGATTTAACGTCAACGTATAGAATAACATAGCCAACAAAAGGAGAAAATACAATCTTTTCTGACACACATGAAACATTCAGTGAGACAGACAAAAAGCTGGGTCATAAACCCAGATCCAGCGAGTTTCAAATGATTGAAATTCTACTGAGTATGTTTTCTGACTATGACAGTGTTAAATTAGGACCAGTAAAAACAAGATACCTAGGAAATTGCCAAGTATTTGGAAATGAAGTAATGCAGTAACTTACAATTCCTGGGGGAAGGAAGAAGTAACAAAGAAAATTAGAAAACATTTAAGAATGAGTGATAGCAAAAACACAGTTTATTCAAAATTCACAGGATGCTGCTAACACTATCTTTAAAAAGTAATTTAGAATTTTAAATTCATGTATCAGAAAGGAGGAAGAGGATAAATCAGTGACAATGTTTTCACCTTAAAAAGTTAGCAAAAACATGCAAATACTATCACAAGCAGAGGAAAGAATAGAATAGAAATGAGTAGAAATCAATGAAATAGAAAAGAGAAAAAGAATGGAGAAAATCAGTGAAACCAAAAGTTAGTTATTTGAAAAGAATAAAATTGATAAAACCCTAGTTGACAAGAAAAATAAAAGGAAGCATAATTGCTAACATCACAGAAGAGGGGGACATCACGATTTATCACAAAGACATTAAGAATATTTGGAGAGGGGCGCCTGGGTGGCTCAGTGGGTTGAGGGCTCTGCCTTCGGCTCGGGTCATGATCTCAGGGTCCTGGGATCGAGCCCCACATTGGGCTCTCTGCTCAGCGGGGGGCCTGCTTCCTCCTCTCTCTCTGCCTGCCTCTCTGCCTATTTGTGATATGTCAAATAAGTAAAATCTTCAAAAAAAAAAAAGAATATTTGGAGAGACTATGAACAACTTTCTGGCAATAAATTCCACAATGTAAGTAAAATGGACAAATTCTTCAGTTGAAATTCTTCAAATTACTAAAACTGACTAACAAATAAATAGAAAACCTTAATAGCCCCATATTTCTTAGATTGAGTTTGTATCTCCAGGCATACCCTGGAGATGTGATGGGTTCGGTTGCAGAACAGTGCGATAAAATTAATATTACAATAAATTGAGCATCATGAATATTTTTGGTTTCCCAGTGTATATGAAAGTTATGTTTACACTATTCAGTAGGAGGAAAATTGAATCTATGGTGATAGAAATCATATCAGTGGTTGCTTCTAAGGGGGTAGGGACTGACTAGGAAGAGGCAAAAGGAAACGTTGGAGAAGGGTCATGGAAAAGTTTTTTGTCATGCTATGTATTTATCAGAACTGATTGAATGGTATTCTGAAGACTTGAATATTCTCTGCATGTTAATTATACCTCAAAAGAAAATAAAGGGGTGCCTGGGTGGCTCAGTCGTTAAGCGTCTGCCTTCAGCTCGGGTCGTGATCCCTGGGTCCTGGGATCGAGCCCAGCATCGGGCTCCCTGCTCTGCGGGAAGCCTGCTTCTCCTGCTACCATTTCCCTCTGCTTGTGTTCCCTCTCTCGCTGTGTTTCTTTCTGTCAAATAAATAAAAAATCTAAAAAAAAAAAAAAAAAAGAAAAGAAAGCAGGGGTGCTTGGGTGGCTCAGTGGGTTAAAGCCTCTGCCTTCGGCTCAGGTCATGATCTCAGGGTCCTGGGATCAAGCCCTGCATTGGGCTCTCTATTTGGTGGGGAGCCTGCTTCCCCTTCTCTCTCTGCCTGCCTCTCTGCCTACTTGTGATCTCTCTCTCTCTCTCTCTCTCTCTCTCTCTCTCTCTCTGTTAAATAAATAAATAAATCATCTTAAAAAAAAAGGAAGAAAGCAAAAGTAAAATAAGGAAATTTTCAAATAAACAAAACCAGAACATTTGTCTTTAGTTGATGTGCACTAAAGGAAATCTGTAAGGATTTTCTTCTGGAAAGAAAAATGATCCCAGATAGAAACGCAGAAACGTAAGAAGGAATGGAGAGCAACAGAGAGGGTAAATCTGCAGATAAATCCAAATAAATATTGTGGGCAAAACTTGAAAATGACATCTTGGAACTTGAAATACATATTGACTTGAAATGCTGATTGTAATAATAACACAGAAGATAGGAAGGTAGTAAATATGCTCTCAAGTTCTGGCACTATCTAGAAGCAGTGAAAGTGTAGATCTAAGTTGTCTTTTAGAAGGTAGCCATGCATTTTATGATATGAATCAGGGAAGAATTAAAATGGAATCAAGGACTTTATTTATTTATTTATTCATTCATTCATTCATTCATTTAGGAATCAAGGGTTTATTTTCTTCATTAGGCATTAAGCCAATTATGGGAATCAGGGAGGAAGGCCTTGGAAGGCTATCATTCAGGCTTTAGTGGTGGCCCTGGGTCAGCATCGCTGGCAGGCAGGAAGAAAAGCTGGGGTGAAGCAGAAGACCATGACAAAAGCTGGAATCCACAAACAGGAACTGGAATCTGTCTCTCTCACCACCTCCAATTTCAATGATGCAGGTGTCCTGTAGGAAAATTCTGGTGACCTCTACTAAAGACCCGTAAGTGTATCTGCCCTAAGTGTTAGAGAAGCCGAAGGAGGGCATCCATCAGAACCTGGATTATCTGCAGGCCCTGCTGCCACCTGATGCCAACAGAGTGGGCAGAGAATGTTCCTTGGAAGCTAAGATCCAAGTACTAGGTGTACTTATTGCTGACTGGGGTGTTGCTCCTCCTACGAGGTTCTAGAGACAGAGCTGGGGAACATACACACACACCCACCCATACAAAGTCTGCATTTATTTCTAGAACTATCTACCTATATAGAAAACTGTGAGGGCACACAGATATTTCCAATTTCAGTACTCTGGAGTTCATTCTATGTTCTCTTTTTATAACTCTCTTTTCCAACAGTGAGAAACTGACTCCCATTATTTTTAAGAAATTGGATATTTGGCCAGTCTCCCCGTAAGTAATCTTCCATTGTTGCCTCTGCTGCCCCGCCCTCTGTGACTCCCTCTCACTCCCTTTCAGGAAGCTCTGATCCCTGAAGAAGGCTTTGGAGCAGTATAATCCATCCTATCAGCCTCCCAGGGCTTGTAGAGAGAAGGAACACCAGGGGGCAGGGAATCTTGGGAGCCATCTTAGAATTCTGCCAGCCACACTGGTCATCTGTCATGAATCTTCTTCACCAAAAGCAGATTACATGACCCCTTTCTAGTGCTGCCTTTAGGAGGGGCAGTGGCAAATTGGAGTATATTCAGAGCTGGAAAATTTTAAATATTAAAAGACACCACATTTAAATGCAGTGTGTGATCTTGTGCTAGATCCTCTACTCCAGGAACAATACTGTGTGTGGAGAGCATCACTGGGCAAATGGACAGAATTGAAATCCGGAGAGCAGATAAATGAAATTTCTCTATTCATGTTACATTTACTGAAGTTGATGACTTTAGTATATAAAGGACTGGTTATGTAAGGAAATGTTTATCTTGTGAATATACTCTGAAGTCCTAAGAAGTAAAGGACCATGCTGTATGCAGCTCATTCTCAAATGTCAAGGAAAGAGAATGATAATTATATATATGTGTGTATATATACTATATATAAATATATATGTATATACTCTATATGTGTACTATATATAAATATGTATGCATATACACACAGAGTACACAAATCTGACAAAATTTAAAAATGTGAAAAATCTGAATAAAGGATATAGGGCTCTTATCATTCTTGTGATTTCGCTGTTAAGTTTGCAATTATTCCCAAATAAAATGATTTCTAAGAATTTCCCATAGAACCACAGCAAACTCAGGACTTGAAGAGGCCGTATAAGAGAGAGGGAAAATGAAATGGGTTGAGGGGCTTTGGCTATCTAAGGCCATTCACCACACCAAGAACTTTTTTGCTTAGTCAAGTCAGTTCAAGGACAGATGGTAAATCAGCCAATGACAAATATCTCTGCATCAGCTCACTGCCTACCACGGCCGGCTTCTTCTGTCTCTCCCTGGGCTGAAGCATCTGCACTGAGTTCAGGGAGCCCAGTTCAGTGGCTGCAGTTCCCGCTGTCGGTCCTGGCTCCCAGAGAATAGCCACCGGGGAGCTTTTCCAGGATGCTGTCACTCCCTTAAAATGGTATTTCTCACTGCTTCGGTGAAGGGTCGCCTGGACTCTCTTTGGGTGTACTTAGGGGGTGGGTGAGCAATTCCTAGATGGCTTAGAGCTCCCTTATCCATGATTTCAATTTTGTCCAGCCTTATATTCCTTTCAATACCCTTATAATCCATTTCTATACATGTCTTTGGGGTTTCAAATGGCCAAAATCCTGTCATATTTTGGTATGACTCTCATCTTCCCGTGCTTCACTCTTTGTATCTCATGCTCTGGGGTTTGGAAGGACTGGAGTCTTGTTGCAAGTCTAGAAGCCAGGACAGGTGGTGTGGGTGTTCAGAAGCATCATCCATCCCTGGCCGAGCAAGCAGCTCAGGGAAAGCAATTGCAGCATCTTTAGGCAAAAGAATACTAACATCAGTCAGAGAGGAAGGGCTTCGACCTGCAAAGAAGCCTCAGTGGAACTTAGGGATTCAGAGTTTCTAACTTCACAGGATTTGTCCAATTTTTAGGATGCTGCTTTTTCTTAATTGGTGTTCTAACTTTAATGTAAGAAACCCCTCAGAGTTGTTAAGTCAATTTGACTTGTAATTCAGCTACCAGAAAGATTTGATCTTGAATTTGTTGGGTTTTTTTTTTTTTAAGATTTTATTCATTTATTTGACAGAGAGAGAGAGAGAGAGAGATGACAAGTAGGCAGAGAGGCAGGCAGAGAGAGGGGGAAGTCGGCTCCCTGCTGAGCAGAGAGCCTGATGCAGGGCTCGATCTCAGGACCCTGTGATCATGACCTGAGCTGAAGGCGGAGGCTTTAACCCATTGAGCCACCCAGGTGCCCCTTAAATTTGTTTTTCAGGACTTTTGGCCCCGTGTCTATAGGCAAACAAACAAACAAACCCAGATGATTTGTGGGGAGATCACAGAAGCATTCTGGTCCTGTATCCAGACTTTGAACTGGAAATTCAAAGCCCTGAGTTCATCTTTTTTACCCTCTAAGTTCTCCAGTTTGCTTAAAAGCTGCTAAGCAATCCATTAGACTCTGTATTTCCACTAAAATGTTCTATGGCATCCATTACTAGGTCTCCCAATGTCCTGCGTGTCCTAGGCAGTTGATTCCAGACACCCGTAGGTGATCATCTGAGTAACCCTTGACACCACATAGCATACACATGTCCGCTATTCTTTCAGAAATATTATCAAGCATGCCAGAGACTCTTCTAGACCCAGAGATAGAGCAATGAACAAATCATCCCTGCTGTCAGCTAGCTTGGTTCTATGAAAAAGACATTAAAAATAAATTTTTATTAAATTTTCCGGAATTTAAGTACTTTGTTGGAAAATAAAACTGGGAAGGAGACAGATATTAACTGGAAGGACAACTTCAGGTCTGGTGACAATAAAGAGGCATATGCTTCTATTGGTAAGAGAGCATTTAAGAATAGAAGTAAGTATACTCAGTGCCCCTAACTTTGGAGACAAACCGAAGTACTGAATGTACTTCTATTTTTTACTTTTTCCTTAGCATGGTGAGTTGTTTGGGAAATGATTCAATAGTTATTTGTAGTTCCTAAATTCTCAACAGCAGTTGCCTCCTGATATGTGTCACTATATATTCTGAGTTGACATCTGCTGTCTGAATCACCAAAATAGTGCCTTGTTTTAAAATTTATCCACTATTGGCTTATGTTTTATCTTACTCTAGGCCATGTTATCACTACATGTGACATCTCTGTATATGTGTTTGTGAAACTGGGATGAAGTTGGCAAAACTTGAGATGGAGGAAACTCTGAAACATGTTTTTGCATTCGGAGAACAGGAGGCATAAGCACGTTTGGAATAGAGAGGAGAGCGAGAGAGGCGAAGCGATTTTGGAGGAGGGAAAGTAAAATGCATAGTTGGGAACTTAAATGCCATTCAGGCAACATTACCTTGGGAGTCCAGATAACTGTAGGCTTTTATCATGGCTTTTGGTCTCCAGCAAATAGATTCAAGTCTCCCTCAGGAGTAAGGCTTTCCTTTAGTAGAGGAGATCGGTTTGGTGATGGTGATTTTGATGACGACATTCATCATGACATTTTATTTGAGGAATGTCTCTCCAAATGGGACCAACTTTTGGTCGATAGAGAGCTCAGCATGCTTTAGGTATTGGTATATCCAAGCGAGGAATAATTGATATGACCGAGTCATTATGAAGCGTAAGATGTTAATCTCCAGAGTTTTCGCAGAACTTAAAATTGCATTAGTGAATAAAGGGAATCACAGTGTAGATGGTCACGATGATGATGCTTATGTGCAGTGTTGTATAGCTGCTCAGGGCCATGCCTATAATGCTTTGTTAATCACTATTTTTAAGAACTCAAATAAATGTTAAGTCTTTTAATAATTCTCCATCTCCATTTCTCAGTTTCTTCTGTGACCCAAAGATCAACCAGTCCCAGGAGATCCTCAGCAGCTAAAGATAGGATTTTTTTTTTTTTGTAGCCTTCTATCCCCACATTTCCAGTTCATCCTGGGTTCCCCAGATCCTTGCTGATATTTCATAATAGGAAAGGCTATAGATTGTTCACATGTCCTTGCTAAAGAGCTGATATAGTTCAGACAAGTCAGTAATTGGCCCACAAGGCACGGCAGGTGAGCAGAAGGGCTGAGACCCATCATAACTCAGGCGAACCAAAGACTGGTATTCTTTTTACCCCGAAACACTGCTCCATAGTGCAAAGAGGAAGCAGGAAGGATGTTCCAGCCTGGTCACCTTTTTGGGTTGGGCTGTGCATAAGAGAGGGAGGACACGGGTTTGGGAGTCAGGCAACCCAGGGGTCCAGGGCTGGCTTTGCTCTGGCTTTGTGAAGCGGGCTATGGTTCCCATACCGCCAGGCATCTTTTCTCCCCCAGATGACCTTGGAAGCTGCTTCAGAAGCTCACATCCCCCAGTTCCTTTGCATGGCACTCGGAGGCCACAGTAAATAATCTGATTCTTTCCCGACCTCATCTCCAAAGTATTTTGTAATAGTAAAGTGGAGCATTTTGATTGTCTGACTTGAGGATCTCATAATGAAATCGTAGGGGACAGTATTATTGTTTTTCAACCCTCTCACTTGGATGTGTGGCTTTCTATGTCCACCTCCCTTCTCTTCATGTGCCTTTTCTGGATCTCTCCTGATTTGGGGGCATATATATATAATAATATATATAAATATATATAAATATATAAAAAATATATACATATATAAAATAATATATATGGGTAATATATATATAAAATAATATATATATATTACCCATATATATACATATATATATGTATACATATACATATATATGGGTAATATACATATATATGGGTATATATGTATATATACATATATATGGGTAATATATACATATATATGGGTAATATATTACCCATATATACATATATATGGGTAATATATTACCCATATATACATATATATGGGTAATAAGGGTGAGCCTTTCAGCAGAAGCAAAACAGGCCCTCTATGCCTCAGCAGGTATTTGTCTTGATTGTTTTATGAGGTTTGTAAGGACTCGGATATTCCTCCAGTCAGCACGTACTGAACACCTACTATGTGCTGACTCTGCTTTAGTCTCTAGGTTCAGGGAGAACTCTGGACACAGCCATTTGTACCTACATACCAAGATTATTGTACGTGAGAGTATCTCAAGGTTTGCTGCTGTAATCCATTTCCTTTGGGGATTGAACAAGTTGATATAAAGCAATGTTATGAATGAACTTGATTACCTTTTGGGAGAAAATGTCTCACTTCTTGTGTTTTTGCTACAGGTTCTAAGAATGAATGGCTGTTCTCAGAACTAAAAGTTTAGCAGCCCACTTATGAGATGGAAAGGGAAGAAAAACTAAAGATACTCTCTTGGTTTAAAGTACGTGGAGCTATTTTTCCAAAGTCAGCTTTGCTGGCTGAGTAAGTCTGTTAATAACCCTCCGGTACTCCCTGTGTTGAAATAACACAAATTAGCATTTAACCCGGGAGGAAGAACACATGAAGTTATTTAACATTTACATAAAATTATGGAGTAAACTCCAAAACAGGTCGCCTCTGAAATGTATAATTACACTCAGCAGTCCCGTCAGCATACATAGAAACAATTTTATTTCCAATCATCTTCTGCTTTTATTCACTCAGGAATGTATCATTAAAATTTCCACAGAACAATGAACCTTAATAGGTGCTAATGCAATTGTGAATTATGGTAATTGTTACCTAAATTAATCTCTGTACTTTCCATTCTGTATTGCCCTATGCATAAGAAGTGTGAAAAAGATAATGTTGAAACTGACATTTGTATAAATGGTGTAAAAGATTTATCTTATTTGATAAAAAAAATTTCATGAGAACTTGCTACTTTTTAAAGTGGTTTGGTTAGGGAAAAAAATGTTAGATTTGTTCTCAGGTATGGTTTATGTAATCTTTACTGGGTGAAATTTGTAGGGGAGCAAGGCCATTAACCATTAGGTCACCTTTGATGCCTACTTACTCACGAAGGTGCCCAGAAGGCATATGTATGTCCCCTATGTAGATCTTGCCATATCTCTGCATGGGGTCACTTTCTATGTGTTTACCTTTGTTCGTTTATATAAACAGCATCTACCATGCATGGTGTAATGACAGTTGACATTGTTATGGGCTGAAGTGTGCTTCCTCCTCTAAATTTATATGTTGAAGTCCTCACCCTCAGTACCTCGGAATATGAATATATTCAAAGATAGGGTCTTTAAACAGGTAAACCAATTAAAATGAAGTCATTACAGTGGGCCCTCATCCAAGTGCTGTCATTGTAAGAGGAGATTAGGATGCGGACAGACAAAGGAGACGGTGTGAGGACAGGGGGAAGATAGCCATCTAGATGCCAGGGAGAATGGCCTCGGAATAAACCAGCCTTATCAACCTAGGTCTTAGACTTTCATCTTCCAGAACTATGAGGAAATAAATTTCTGTTTTTTTCAGCTACCCAATCTGTGGTACTTTGTTATGGCAGCCCAAGCAAATGAATATATCTAGCCAGATTGGAAGTAATGAAATATAGGCTTTTGTACTTCCTGTCACTCTTGACTTACATTTGACCTTGGGCATATTTCTTAATTTTTCCATTTGTAATTATAGTTGTCATATGTTTGTATATTTTAAATTGCCCAGCATTGTATTCTTTTCTTTTTCTAATAGCACTTTGAATTTCCTCTGTGAGACTACTCACTCCTCAATCTCAGTCTCCACAGTTTGGATGAGGCTCATCTAATGGATATGTCTGGCCAATCAGTTCTATGCCTTCTTCCCACAATGTTCATCCATTGATCCAAATGTGGACATGTGACAGCGACCTAGACAATGAGGTTCAATTTCACTACTTAATTTTGAACTCCTGAGCAATTAAACTCTGTATTTTCTGGAGCTGTTGAGGTATGGGGGGTGTGCCCGAGGCTCCCTGTAGCTGCCTGATGGCCACAGTGAAGGGCCAGACAGGAAATGAAATCAACACGGAGAGAGCAGGGCCACAGATAGAGATCTAGTACCGAGGATCCTGTGTGAGTCCCTGATCCAGCCTTACCTGAAGCCAGTGATCCCTAGAACCCTGTTGATTAATAAGCCAGTAAATCCCTCCACACTGTCTTCCACTTTAAGGCAGTTCAGCTTGTATTTCTATCATTGCTACTGAGTCCTTAGTAATATAATGGCTTAGTGCTTTGTCTCCTCCTCTGTGAAATGAGTGCACTCTTTTAATGGTAACTATATTTTTCCCCAAATTAAATATTATGCAGAACACTGATATCTCTCTGGTGTGTATGTGGGAAGAGGTAAAGAAAGGTAAAGAAAAGACTACCAGAGGTCACACGCAATTAGTTATGTTTCTCCTAGGGCCGGTGAAGTTGCCAAATGGCCAGAGACAAGGGCTGCTCTTGGGATACTTGATGTGATTTTTCATCCATCTCCGGCAGCACTTAAACAAGCTGAGTAACTGACGTTAGAACACTCATGGACATATGTATACTTGGGCCTGATAGTAATAACAGAATTTAAAGAGCAATACCATTGGCTCTACTAAAAAAAAGAAAAAAAGCCAAAAACCCAGGGTGGTGAAAAGCCCACTGGGTTCTAGTGGAATGCAACATAATTAGTGGGTTTTTTACTAGGAAATATTTTACTGGGCCAAGTCCAGGATGAGCTTTGCCATTTATAACCATTTTTGGAATAGTGATTATTAACCAGCTCTGAAGAAGACTTTAAAAATGCATGAGGGGGCGCCTGGGTGGCTCAGCCGTTAAGTGGCTGCCTTCGGCTCAGGTCATGATCTCAGGGTCCTGGGATTGAGCCCCTCATTGGGGTCCTTGCTCTGTGGGAAGCCTGTTTTTCTTTCTCCCACTCCCCCTGCTTCGGTGTTCCTTCTCTCGCTCTATCTCTCTGTGTCAAATAAATAAAATCTTTTTAAAAAATAAAAAAAATAAAATTAAAATGCATGAGAACTTTTCCTCCCAATGCCAAACCTGCTTATACAGTTTGCCATCCATTTTAAGGGCATGTTCTTTCAAAGCCCACTTCTCTACTGGACCCATGGCCAAGAACTCTAGGGAGATAAATCAAATGCATGTTTGCTGATTTATTTTCTAAGCTTTATAAATTTTTTTTAAGATTTTTATTTATTTGAGACAGAGGGAGAGAAAGGGAGTGAGCATGCGTGTGCATGAGTGGGGGACAGGAGAAGGGGCAGAGGGAAAGGGAGAAGCAGGCTTTTTGCTCAGCAGGGAGCCCAATGTGGGGCTCAATCCCAGGACTCTGAGATCATGACCCGAGCCCAAGGCAGATGCTTAATGGACTGAGCCACCCAGGTGCCCCAAAGCTTCTTAGATTTTCTGAATCCAGATTTCTTTAAATTGTAATTTAAGCAACACTGTTAATTCATTTCTTTAACTGCTGTTAACTTTTTCTTTCATTTCGGAGGTTGCTTTGTCTCTGATTTTATTTACCTCTGCCTAATAATGTAAGGAGGAGTTCTGTGTTTATTTGACAAGTGTTTATGAGTGCATGCTGTGTACCAGGAATGGGGGGAGATATGATGAGAATAAAGACAGAAGGGCCAAATCCCTCTGGAATGTATGGGCTGTTGGGAGAACACAGGACTCAGGTGATTTAAATCAGCAGAATCTAATATTGGCCGTTCTGTCTCTGGACCAAGGGCACTACATCTGTGGGGCCCAGCGCAGGCAGGGACTGAAGTATGGAGGGGACTCTGGTACTGCAGGATGTATAAAGGCTGCCCCTTCAACTGGTCCAGCTTTGTAGAAAGGCTAGAGGACATCACAGGGCAAGAGACTTAGGTGGGCTAAGATGGCCTGTCCTTTTATCAATGACTTCCCACTAGGGGCAGAAGTAGGATGAGGCAAGTAAGTGAGACACTTGCTTCTCAGGTAGAAAATTTATGAAAATTACAAAAAAAAAGAACCCAAAACCCTTCTTAATCAGTATCCAACAGGACCAGGAGGGAGTGAGTCGAGCCTTGCATGGTCAACGTGAATTCCTGTCTTTACTTAAAATTTTGATATTTTGTTTATCATGGACATTTTGATATTTTGTTCATCACAGATAAATTGATTTTGACAGTTTAAAAATATTGAATCAAAATGTGATTTCTCTTGATTGCTAAGATTTTCAGTGCTCCTTTAGATTTTGTGCCCAAAGTCAAGGCCTCACTTTTCCCTCACTTGTCCTAGCCCAGCTTCACGATATAGTGACAAAGTCACGGCACTTTGTTAAGAAATGTTTGCAAAAGGGATGCTTGGGTGCCATAGTCGTTAAACGTCTGCCTTTGGCTCAGGTCATGATCCCAGGTTCCTGGGATTGAGCCCCGTGTTGGGCTCCCCACTCAGCCGGGAGCCTACTTCTCCCTCTCCCACTCCCCCTGCTTGTATTCTCTCTCTGTCTCTCTCTGTCAAATAAATAAATAGAATCTTTAAAGAAAAAAAAATGTTTGCAATGTATCATTCTTATAATTGAATTTATACAGGATGAGTTTTATTATTATTTATTTAATAACTAATACTAATTATTTATTTAATAATAAATCAATTATTACTAATAAGCATTTTGCATAATATGTGATATATATTTTCTATATACATAATTTTGGAGATGTGTACAGTTATAATTAACTTGAATTCATGGAATCCTTAAAAATGTAAAGTAGATGTAACTTAGAGCCAGCAGATTGAGACATACAGAGCATATAGGTGCATCATTTTTTTAATTAACATCTCTTAATTTATCTGGGAACTCCCGCCGCATAGCATCATATCCGGTTCCAAGAGTTAGTCATTGTCTATATCTGTACTGGCCGGCCACAAAGGGCTGGTGACAAAGGTTCCATTGTATGAGCTGTGACCTTGGCCGTCATGCCATGCCTGGAGACCACTGCCCTTCTCCCCATGTCCTGGTCTCTGGGCAGCCTCTCAGCCCTGACCTCTGGCTTCATGTTGGCTTGACTCTTAAGGCTCCATGTCCCATACCTCTGAAGGAAGGGTTGCCTTCCCTTCCCAATCTCCTACTTGCTCCTGGATCTCCCCAACACCAGACCTCACCTTGTGTTTCATCCCTGAATCCTCTTGCTGGCATCTCTCTGTCTCGTGCTTGATTTCTCCACCATCTGGAACAAGTTCTAGAAGCCTAATTAACTTGTAAAGTGTGTTCAGTTTGGATGGCAAAACTCATCTTTCTTCCCCTTGACTCGAACCTCCTGACCTTTCCTCATAAAACACTCATGTCCTATTTGCTACCCTGTACTCAGTTGTCATTACTTTGTGCTGACAGTTTTATTGTTTCCTGGTGACCTCTGTCCATCCACAATTATAATTGTATGTGGCAACCTACTTATTTCAAAGTTAAATGTGTGGGATAAAAATAAAACCAAGAAGTTCCATCCTTTAAGGAGAAAAATCCACATTTTTTAAAAAGATTTTATTTATTTATTTGACATACAGAGAGATCACAAGTAGGCAGAGAGGCAGGCAGAGAGAGAGGGGGAAGCAGGCTCCCTGCTGAGCAGAGAGCCCAATGCGGGGCTCGATCCCAGGACCCTGAGATCATGACCTGAGCCGAAGGCAGAGGCTTTAACCCACTGAGCCACCCAGGTGCCCCAAAAAATCCACATTTTTAAGATACAACATATATTCATTCATATATATATAAATTCTATTGTAATTTATTTTGCTAAGTGAGTGATTGAATGGGTCCAGATATGAGTTAGTAATGCTTGGCTTTTGAAATCTCTCTGGCTTTTAAAACTATGCATGTGAATAAGCAAATGTCTAACGAAAATTTTTCAGTGAAGCTGAGATTGACTACAAAAAGATACATTGCAGCAAGAAACAAAAAAAAAATGGCTTTAAAGTATTAACGATAAATGAATATGGTTCAGTCTTTCAAAATATCCTGAATTTTTACATCAAGTAAATGTATATTTAGGACACTTGTGTGACCAAATCATTATTTGAGAATGAAAACAATGAAAAAAAAATACTTTGGTTATATAGTAGTATAAGGTGAGGGTAAGGAGACCAAAGTCTTTCCCTTCGTCACTATTGCTCATTGCACAATAAGCTTGGGCAGAATGTGTACTGTGTGGATGCCTCATGTTGGTAAATAGAAGATAGAGCCTCAAAAGATGGCGTCTACTCAATAATCACTAAAACTGATCTAAATTAGTGTCACAGAGCATAGCTACAGACTTATATTTAAGGAAATCATTTATCTCTGCTTGCATTCCTGTTATGAATTTAAATAGAAAGGGGCTATCATTGGCTTTTAAAAGTTGAAGGGCCAACACAAATAGAAAGAGAAAAAAAAAGGTTTGGTATGTTCCATAGGAGACCAAGAAATTTGGTATTTTTTCAAATACAAGCAGTTCTTCTATGTACCTACATGCTCTTTATTTAGAGTGAATTTTTGTTAATTTCCATATTCCTCTTTTTGTCTGTGGGATTCATGTCTTGTGGGAAAATGAATAAGGAAGAAGAACATGTCTATTTGAGGAAGCAGGCCCTCTACAGTTTATCTTTGGATTAACTGATAATTTTTGTGTGTCAAATTGTCCAGGACTTTATCCTGAGTTTCTTTAGAGAAGTGAAGGGAGGCAAAAGTAACACTTCTCCAGTGCTTTGGGATCCTTGGGGAGAAGCTATGTGAGAAGCACAAAGTACTGCTCTCATTTGGCAATCGTGATTCTAAGGCATATTGAGGCAGACACTTGAATGCTCCAAATGACGAGATAATCCAGATAAACTTTACTGTCTTGCAGCTTTTGAAGTTCTTAAAGCCAAATAGAGTGGAAGAATAAAAGACAAACTAAGTTCCTAAGTTAGTTCATTTCATACACTTAGTGTCTCTGCTTCGTATGAATCCTAGCTGCCAGTAGCAAATACCACAGCCAAACACCTAGAGTCAACTTATCTGCGTGCGGACGGCTCTATCGCGCATATGTGCTATGGATTGCAAGAATGAGACTGTCTTCCTATGTAATTTGCTTGCAGTCAGTTACACAGTACTGAGTAATTAAATATGTTTCTCTATAATATCAGTTGTAAAAGCAAAATAGTTCTCCATTATATAGATGAATCAGAATGTATTTAACCAACCCTATAATTGGATATTCACATTAAATATTAGAAGACTCCACCAACATATCAACATGGAAGCAGATTAGATCTGACCTTTGAAAATTCCTAAAGCCATTAGTAAATAAGCAGCCTGTGGAAAGCCCATGTGGATAGGGTCAGAAGCCTTCTGAATATTACACAGTGGGTCAGAAGGGCGTGGGTCCTATAGATCTTGACGCAGAACTGGATGCTTAAGAACTAATCCATGTTAAGTCATTGTGTAAACTGTATCAAGTGTACAAAATATGACCTCTTTAGGCTAAGAAATGACTCCCTTCCAATATAGATCTCTTCATCATTCTTTCTACCCTAAGATATGAGCCTGTATTTAATCATTAGTTAAGGTTTATATACTTTTATTTTGAGTATATCTTTTTTAGAAGAGCCTTTAAAAAAAAAGATTTTATTCATTTATTTGAGAGAGAAAGAGACAGAGTGCATAGGAGCAGAGAAAGGACATGTAGACTCTGTGCTGAGCCTGAAGTGGGGCTTGATCTCACGACCCTGAGATCATGATCTGAGTCAAAAACAAGAGTCAGATGCTTAACTGACTAAGCCACCAAGGTGGCCCTTAGAAGAGCCTTAATATGGTCTTATATAGACTACAGTTGAAAAAGTGCTCACAGCTTTATAATCAAATGAGTACATTTAGATTTACTGAGCCTGGCATCTTGTACTGTGCCAGTGTAGCCAAGCAGAACTACATTTCCCAGAATATGCTTTCCTATTTGGTTTCTGGTTGCAGCAGGCCAGTAGAAAAATTTGTGCAGGCCTTGGAAGGCCAAAACAAGTCAAAGCCATTTTGTTATTTTTGGCAAGTTGATTCAGCATGCCAGACATGGTGGGTCTCACACACGTTGTTGCTGGTCTGCTCCCTTACCTTGCTGCTGTAGGGCAGCCCCTGCCCACCAGCTTCTTTGAATGTTGGGCCAGGTAGGCATGTAGCTCTGTGGTTAGAGTAGTTTTTCCTGCAGATCATTCAGGGCACCAGGACCTCAGAATGTGACTGTATTTGGAGATAAGGTCATTAAGTAATTCAGATAAAATAAGGTATATAGGTGGGTCTTAATCCAAGATGATTGGTGCCCTTGTAAGAAGAGATTAGGACCCAGACACACACAGAAGGAAGGCCATGTGAAGACTCAGGGAGCAGATGGTCATCTGCAAGCCAAGGAGAGAGTCCTCAGAAGAAACCAACCCTGCTGACACCTTGATCTTGGACTTCTAGCCTCCAGGACTGTGAGAAAATAAATTTCTGTTCTTTATGTCACCTAGTCTGTGGTACTTTGTTATGACGATCCTAAAAAACTAAAATACCATTGTTAGTTCTTATTAAGTGACTTATTTCTGTAAAAGGATATAAAAATAGTCTCTGTTGTCTGCATAGATATACGTTTCTATTCAATAAGTGACATAAGCTTGTCCCATAATAAGCATACTCTTGAGCTTGGGACCCACCCACCATTTAGCAAAAATCAAGCTGAAATATTGTTTAGGAAGGGAAGTTTGCTCAAAGGCCATTCATTTCATGAATTCCACCAGATGTTCTAAAGCTTACTTCTGGAGCAAACTCATCCTCTGCCATGTAATGTCGCTTCAACATTAGATTGTGTTTAATAAATTACTTTTTGTTGAGGTGTCATCAGCATAGAGCAAAGAAAATTCTAGAAAGGGTTTCAAGAAATATATTTGTGTGTCTACTGAAAGGTTGCTACTGAAAACATTGCATGAGATTATTGCTAAAAGGCCCCTAGGGAGAAATTCTGACTAACCTAAGTACCAAGAATATCTGCTCTTCTCATGTTCAATTAATCCAAAGATTAACTTAGTTTTTATTTTTGTAAAGATGGCTAGAAAGTTGGATAACGGTTCTTAAGCTTAACGTGCCAAATAATCACCTGAGGAGCTAATTCTGAAACTGAGTGAATAAGGAAATGTGACAAAATATTCAATTTAGAATAAAGCTTAGTCCGATCAAAGAAAATTTAAACTGTTTCTTCAACTCCTATTAGATAAGATTGCTTTGGTCCAGTCTCCCCTTATTTTCCTTCCTAGGATGGCATATTGATATATGTGGGGCATAGGGTGGGTAGCAGGGCCTCTGTGGTTTTCTGATTCTTGGTGTCCACTGGTTCCAGACCTTTGTTCTCTACCAGACCTTCCATCCAGCCCTGTGACCAGGCCACCCAGTTCTATCTTCTGTGGTGGTGTCACTTTGTCCCAACGCAGCAGCTGCCACATCAGTCTGGCTGGCTCTCAACTCTCTCACCATGTGGTGTACTTTCTATTTAATTAGGCTGAGTGGTTGTATGTTGTTGTGGGCTCCTCTGCACAGTCACCTACTCCTTGACTCCCAGATGGAGAAAAAGAGGCCTAAGTCCTTTCTCTTCATGGTTTCTTTCCTTATGTAGGACAAATCAACCTTGCTGAGTAAAAGTCTAAGAGAGAAACATCAAGAGATGCAGGACTGAACACTTGAATCTTATTTCTTTCTTCCTCTTCTGCTCCCTATAAATCCCCAAGCTGGAAATAGTTTTTATCTTTCTTTGCCTACGTTTTGATTTCTTTCTACAACTGAGCAAGAGATTTCCTGCCATTGCATTCATAGGGGGAAATGGAATTTTCTCAACACTAAGAAGAACTCAATGGCATGGGTCCTTCCTGTTGGGTTGTTGATATACTAAAGGAGGAAATAAAAGCATTTGGGAAATCCTTTCTCTCTAAAAAATGCATGGCTCTTAAGCTTATTGACTTTCTGCTAAATCCTATTTTGTATGTCAGATGCTGAATATTACATCAGTATTTATTTTCATTTTTTCTCCCTAACACATCCCCCAAGCAGATGGGTGTTCTAAAGACACGTACTTGGAAATGCAAAACAAATAAAGCACATTAATAATTTAAAAATTGTCTCTAAGATATACTGCTTTATTGTAAATGATAATAAAAAGATAGATACCAGAAAAAAGAAAAGAAAACAAAAATGGTCTTGAAGGAGGGAAAGAAAAGTAAGTAATAAGCTCTAAGTCCTCAAAACTGGTTTCTTCAGCCCTGGTTGCAAGGGACAGTCTTAAAGGCAAAGATACTGAAAAAGAATAGTTCAGATCAGCACCATATTTTGGTATCCCAATTTGGTGCATCTATTGGTAGACATTAACTACTTTGAAAATTCAATGTGGATTAAGCTATGAGCCGGTTGTCTTTGACCTGGTAAGGGATTCAAGAGTTGAGTTCAAGTATTTCTGGGAGTATTAGGATGCTGGGAAGTAATCCAAATTTTCTTTGCTTCAATTTCTTTTCTTCACTTTTACAAAATTTGATAAAATCATTCTCTTATCTTTCTTGCTGACCTTAAATGAATGTGATGGAGGAAAAAAAACCGTGAAGAATAGAGATCCTTTTAGAAAAAGGTCAAGATATTACATTTATTACATCATTTATTGTTACACGTCCACAACGGGCAGCTTTCTTATTCTGTATCCTTCATAAAGGAACCCTTACAAACCAGTAGGCAGTTAAAAACTTTGAAAAGAAGCAACTCTTCCTATTTCATTTCACATTGCCTCACTTCTCGTTTTGATCGGGATGGAGATAAAAGGAGGACTTAGAAATACACCGTAACTGGATGTGTAGACAGGCCGTAGGAGAGCGCTGGCCTGTCACATGAGGTGGCTGATGATTCCAAATGGTGGCCAAACCTCAGGAGGGGAAAGTAGGACACTCTACAATTGAAGAGTCACAAAAACTTTCAGAGCACGAGTTTCCTTTGGGGGATTTATTATTTAGGCTTGTTTGGCAAGCCCGTGTGGCTACAAAATCCTTGATTTTGGAAAACATGACAATTGGTTTAATTATGGGCCCCCTCATTTCTCAGTTCTTCCAAAAAGAATCCTCATTTTGACTAAAGGTTGTTACCAGTTTTAAATTCCATCTTTACTGTGAATGGAAGATATGGGTTTTGTTCCTTGTGCAGCCTGCACATTGATATAGACCTCTACCCTGGTCTCCATTTTTCCTCCCCCAAATCCTGTCCTTGTCCTCTTTAGATCCTAAGTCCTTTTTTCCCCCCAAGTGTTTTTGTAGCAGTAGGAACATGGCATCACTTTTTTGTTGTGGTTGAAAAATACCGTAATAAAGCTAGGCCATGAATGTATTCCGGTGGCATGGTTTGTAAACGAGAAATTTTTTAAAAGATGCCTTTCTTGATGAATCCACTGGTGTTGTCTTGGTTTAAAAAAAAGATGGCAGGGTGGAGTCTCCTTTTCTCCTAAGCACCTCTGATCCCAGTGTACAAATAATGTTTATATGCCAGTTCACCGGAAAAAAAAGGAACGTGAAAATATTTCATTGAAAGCTGACAGCTTTAACGAACTTTAAAGGTTAACCCTGGTGCTAGTTAACATATCTATTCATGTCTCCATCAGTCTATTGAATTACTCAGCTGAACACGCACACAAAAGCAAAACTTGAAAAAAAAATACCCAGAAAGCCAACATTAATAATTCATAAATACTGGAGGCTGGTGACTGACAATTTTCCCCCTACTGTGTTGAAGTCTGTTAAGAACTGAATCCTGATAGCTCCTAAGTTACTTTAGAAACTCAGTGAGCAACCCTGTCCAAGAATGTTAATGTTTCTGTAAGTGGTTAGCTACCGAAACACTGGATTTTTATCCCCTCAAGCACTTGTTCATGTCCCTTTGGATTAGTATAAGGTACAGCTTTTCATGAGATGTTTAACTGACAGTTTTTATATTTGAATTTCTCAAGCATCTGCAGACCATAAAGAACTCCAAATTCAGCCATAATCCTCTGTTATGAGGTAAATCGGCATTTTTGAACAGATTCCAGGTACCAATTATAGCATTAATGAGGATATGCAGTCGTGTTATCTGCCTGGGAAGGGTTAGAAGCGATGTTGCTCATGATAGGTCTGGCCTGCCTCAGAATTCACCATCCTCCTTCCTCCATGTGCATAGAATTGTGCTTATCAAACCTCCCCATTAAAAATAGGAGCTATCAACATCTTTAAGGATTAACCATTTTCCTGGGGACACAGGGGACAAATACTACCACTGTCTGTTGCCCTAAGGTGAATTGATTTCAAGCTCTTGTAGAGGAAGAATAAACATTCAGGCTTGATGTTATTAGAAAGATTTAGCAAAGAGCTCCCACGGAGGACTGAGATGAGGGCTCCACGGGTTTTCCCACTGGTGCCAATGGCCTTTCTCACCTGGGTTTGCTTCAAAAGGACGCAGTGGCTGTTGTCTACCTCATGGTTGTTATTTCTACCACTCACCAATAATTAAACTCTCTTTTATGCTCCCCCCTCAGAGCTTTTAATTGTCTGTCACATCTGCACTTTGGAAAAACAAGGGAAGGATAAGGGATCTTCTCAGATTTGGGAATGGTTGCCAAGAAGCTTTCTAGGAGTTCTCATAAGCCAGCTTCTAAATAGGAAACTATGGTGATAGTCCAATGTTGAAGCCCTTACGTGGCTTCTTAAACTGCATGGTATATGTTAGAAACAGAGAAATAACCCAGTCTCTGCCCTGATTAGCAACAAGCTTGTTACTGTTTCTCTTAACATTGCAGTTATGGTAAAGACCAGAAACTATTACATTAACTACAGTCCATCCTCATTAAAATCTTGGTCTCATGAACAGCCACTAAAGGATGTAAGTTTCAGGAAGATTTGTGTGTTGCAGAGTAGAAACTCAAAAATAATTGATTGCCTTAAGGCATTGGCTTTTGTATTAAGCAATAAATATGGCCCCAAACATCTACTGAGCACGTTTCCTCTAGGAAGGACCTCACCAAGTATGAGTGTGTTAGTTGTTTGTAATGGAGGCAGTTTGAAATCCTACACTGCTGATTAATGAATGTGTAAGTGTGGACAAACTGCCTAAGACTTCTGAGCCTCTGTTTTCTGGTCTGCAAATCAGGGATAATAGTATTTACCTAATAGGGTTGCAGAGCAGTTTAAGTAAGATAATGTAGGTGAAATATCTAACAGAATTAATAGTAGGTGCTATTTTCCTTCACCTTACAGTACAAACTTTTCAGTGTGTGTGTGTGTGTTTGTGTATGTATATTACTTTACTGTAATCCTGTGAGGTAGAAAATGCAGACTTTGATTACTACTATTTTTAAGATGAAAAAAATCCAGGCACAATCAAGTTACATGATCTGTCCAAGTTTGCACCTAATTCCGAATTGTCAGTGGTCTACAAATTTTCTTCTTTATACTGTTTCTGTATCTACTCACCCTTTGTACCACCTTATAAGGAAGTCCACATTAAATAATAAATACCTGACTCCTAAGTATTTCCATCAAACTTTGTCATTAGGCTAAAAGGCTATAGGTTAATTTAACAGGAGGAAGAAAAATGTTTCAGAGATCACTGAAACACTTGGGCTTGTTAAGTATCAGGAATTCTATTAAATGTTATATAAATATTAACTTTTTAGCTTTTTGAATTTTATTTATTAGAGGGAGAGAGAGAGCACTCATGCACATGAGCAGGGGAGGAGCAGAGGCCGAGGGAAAGGGAGAGAGTGTCCAGCAGACTCCCCGCTGAGCTGGGAGCACCATTCAGGGCTCAGTCTCACAACCCTCAGATCATGATCTGAGCCAAAATCAAGAGTTGGATGCTTAACCGACTGAGCCACATAGGTGCTCCTTAACTTTTTAACGTCTTGCAGCAGTCCTAGGATATCGATACTGTTAGCACCTCCATTTTATAGCTGAAGAAACAGAGGCATGGAAAGGTTGAGTAAACAGCACCAAATTACCCATATAGTGGGTGGTGAAACTGCCTTTCAAACCCAGGAGTTGTAATCAGGATTACAGTACTTAATGCACCAACTTTGTTTCCCAATTGTCTATATGAAATATAAAATTAATGATGGTAGAAGAGACCATAATGTCTCAACGTGTTTGTGATTTTGACTTTCCTTGAGGTTCAATTTCAAAGTTAACTAAGAAGAAAGGAAAAATTTCAAGGAATTCAATTAATGCTCATTCTGTTCTATACAAATTTTTATTCTTATAACTAGCTTCTAATCTCTTATTTAATAAATAAAAATCTAATACAAAATTGAATGGCAGGTCATACAAATGCAGTGGTGCAGGTCATCTGCCTTTTGTATCTGAGACTATGTTCATTTTATTATAAAAGAGGACATCAATTATAATTTTGTTTCCAAACCCAAATTTAATTAATATGGATTTAGTCATAGCATTTCCTCACCTATACAGAGTTCTCAACTATATAGAATTATATCTTTTATTAAAAACCTTATCAATATTTTTTTTCTTGAATTTTCTGGTCACTCTCTATAACCCAGAGACTCATAGGACAAGTGATTCACTTGTTATTTCTCAGTTTGATAGTATTTTAGAAAAGTTAGCTTTGGCATCCGGAATTCTCTTCTGCCCAATGTGCATTTAAAAAAAAATCTATTTGCTTTTTTTTTTCCCTTTGAAGATTCGAGGCAGCTTGTAACACAGCAAACCCAAAAGAAATAAAATATGAGAATCAGATAAAAAGAAGAGCATAATTATACACATCATAAGGCTCAAATCTTGTTGCCATAGCTGGTGTGTGAATTTGGTTCTAAGCCATTACATAATTCCTCGAGGGCAGTGAATGATGTAATAAACACTGACCTCAATTACATTTTTATAACTTTTAAAACACTAAATTTCATATGGCTTGACTATTTGATGACATTTGATAAAAGCTGAAGGTAAACAATCCTCTTAGAGATACCCTAATGTGTACCAAATATGTCACTTTCTGGTAGCTCAGCTTACTGCAAGGATGCAAGTACCTAGAGAAGTTAAGGGACTATATAAATATTTTCAAAAACGTTTTTTTTTTCTATATTACAGTTATTTAGCAAAAGTCTCATGAACTTTCTCTCCCAAATTTATAAAATGCATATAAAAAATACAAAGCAACCTAAACACTTATTAATCTTTCTCTCTATTCTCCTTCTCTCCCCTTTCCTGTAACTGGTATCAATAACTGGTGTGGATTGATCCATTCCACAGTAGACAGTGCAAAAATTGCTAGATCAAATGCTTTAAAATACCCTTTTCCTTTTCTTTTTAAGAGAGACTTATTTATTTTAGAGAGAGCACACGCACACACAAGTGGGAGGGAGAGGGGGAAAGGGAGAAAGGTTATCTAGCAGACTCTGTGCTGAGTGTGGAGCCTGATGAGTGACTTGATCCCACAACCCTGAGATCATGACCTGAGCTGAAATCAAGTTAGATGCTTAACCAACTGTACCACCCGGGTGCCCCACTTTTTTCTATTTTTTTTTTTTTTAAAGATGTCTGAGCTGGGTTTCCAATATGTGAAATAATCAGGGTTAGGAGTCAGTGAGAAGGGAAAGAAGTAGGGGAGAACAGGAGCTGGTACTTAGCCTGACAACATCTGCTGCCTTCTGTAAGCTAGGTCCTAGGTTCTGAAGTTTCACATGTGGGGAATAGGAGATAAGGCCTGTAACCCAAGGAAAATGGGATGGCATATCAGTACCTTCCACATAAGGGTGAAGTCAACACCCTCATTTGGTACCTTGGAAAAGTTTATGTCTTTCAGAAGGAGACTTGCCTGTTTCATTTTTGGTGAGAAAAATAAAGTCTTCTCCGAGAACTTGAAAAAAGGGGGGGGCACTATCACCAATATAACTGGAAAAACTCATCAGTTAGAGAAATTCCAGGTTTGTTAGTACTGCCAGACCCATGTAGAAAACAAACAAACATGAATTCTATCTGGTTGGATACATAAAGCATTAACTCAAGCAGGAGAGGCACAGAGCTTTTGACAGTTTCATGGTGCTCACAAGACAAGAGTTGGAATTCATTGCTCTTCAAAATGAGGAACTTTCAAAAATGCCCCAGGCTTTAAATTGAGTCTCCTGAGGGCTAAGCCCTGGGAATAAAGATAAACTGAAAATAAACTAGATATTGCAAAAACTGACACCAAATCCCAAATCATCTCAATCTCTGATTGGATAAAAATGATCAGCCCCTCACCCAGCTGCTTGACTGGGTGGGCAAATTATCTTTAAAGAAAGAAAACATCATTTAAAAGTTACACATTTTAAAAATACATTATGTCTGGAATTCCAAAAAAAAAAAAAATTATCTGATATGCCAAGAGGACTACTTACTGAAAACCAAGAGGAAAAACAGAAAAGATAAAGACCCGTAGGTAATCCAGGTACTGACATTAATATCTTTAGAAAGAGGTGGATGGAGAATTTCACCAGAGAATTACAACCTATAAAAAAAAACACAGAGAGAATTCTCTAACTGCAAAATTTATGAACTGAAATTAAGAACTCAGTAGATTGATTTAACAGGAGATTAGATAAAGCAGGAGAGAAAATTAGGGTAATCATTAAAAGAATCATAAAAGGAGGCATAACTAAAAGCTAACAAAGGGGAAAAATTGAATAATAAAAGCTACTTGATAAATCCAAAAGAAAGCAAAGAGAAGACAAAATGAAGAGTAGTTTGGACAAATAGGAAACAAATAAGAGAAATTTAAGCAGAAATATTTCAATAATTACCTTTAATAGAGATGGAAAAAATACTCCAGTTAAAATACTGTCATAGATTGGGTCAAAAACAAGTAAAAAATGCTTGTTTTTTTTTTTTAAGATTTTATTTATTTATTTGTCAGAGAGAGAGCACAAGCAGGCAGAGTGGCAGGCAGAGGCAGAGGGAGAAGCAGGCTCCCTGCCAAGCAAAGAGCCTGATGTGGGACTTGATCCCAGGACCCTAGGATCATGACCTGAGCCGAAGGCAGCTGCTTAACCAACTGAGCCACCCAGGCATCCCCAAAATATGATTTTATGATTATATGATTTTAATATATGACACAGAAAGGATGAAAGTATAGAGGACGCACACCGGGCAAACACTGACCAAAATATGCTGGTGGGCTGTACTACTAGCACATCTAGTAACAGGTAAAGTGTACTTCAGGGAATTAGTATTATTAGAAAAAAAAAAACATACAGTGATAAAAAAGTCAATCCATCAGAAAGCTATAATAATTCCAATTTGGTTTGCATCAAACAACAACACCTGAAAATGTATGAAGCAAAATTGTCAAAACTAGAGTGAAAAATAGACAAGTCCACTATCATGTTAAAAGATGTTAACATAACACACAATATGGACAGAAAAAGTCAGTAAGGGGTGCCTGGGTGGCTCAGTGGGTTAAAGCCTCTGCCTTCAGCTCAGGTCATGATCTCGGGGTCCTGGGATCGAGCCCCACATCGGGCTCTCTGCTCAGCAGGGAGCCTGCTTCCTCCTCTCTCTGCCTGCCTCTCTGCCTACTTGTGATCTCTCTCTATCACATAAATAAATAAAACCTTAAAAAAACAAAAAAAATGCAAAGAACTAAAATTAGCTAAGATGATTTTGAAGGAGAGGAACAAAGTTTCAGGGACTATACTACTAGGTGACAAGATTTATCATAACGTTGCTATAATTAAGATAATATGATATTAATATAAAGATAGCCTAATCAACAAAACAATAAAGTCCAAAAGTGACCCACCCTTATAAGGTCACTTGATTTATGATAAAGATTATACTGGAGATCTGTGGAGGAAAGAATGGTCTTTTCAAATAAGTGATGCTGAGTCAATCAGATATACATATTGAGAAAAAAATATTACTCCTACCCTACTACACCCTATTGTAGACAAAAAAAACAAAAAACAATTCTAGATTCAATAAATCTAAATGGGGGGGGTGAAACAATGAAAGTTCTAGAAAACAGTATGAGGATTGTAGAGACTAGAATTTCTTGGTATTCTCCAGAATTCACTATACAGATGCAACCCCTTCCAGAGTTTCTGTCCAAAGTGTTAGGGTAGAGAGGAGGAAGAGGTTGGAGAGAGAGGCAATAGGAGGAGAGGAGAGGAGAGAAGAAAGGACAGGAAGGGAGGGGAGGGGAGAGGAACAGAGATCAGAGGAAAGGAGGGAAGAGGAGTGGAGAGGGAAGAGGGAGGGAGGGAAGAATCGCTACCTGGCTTTAGTCTCCCACAAAGGTCAAAGTCAGTTGTCAAGGAAGCTTGGAAATACAGCAGAGCAGGGGACACAAGAGAAATGAATCTGAGAGTAAACAAACAAACAAAATAAAAGCAAATGAAACAAGCAAAAGCTGCCTGACACAATTAAGTTCAAAAGACAAACATTGGTCAAGAAATAGGAGATGAAGCCTAAGTCAGGAGATGGGAAGATACAGAAATGAGACAGATGGAAGGGAACAGAAATCATCTGCGAGGTGAGATTATAACAAATGAAGTAATGGCATCAAATGCCAAAAATAGCCATCAAACAGCTATTTTTCTGAGGTCCAGCAGTATATTTCCTACACAGACTAGGTATGCTACACAGACTAGGTATATAAATTCTATCTCATGGGGGCTTCTCCTCACTGAGAGTTCTCCTGCTTGTTTTGTTTCTTGAGTTGGACTGGTCAAAGTGAACAAATACTAAAAAGAAATAGTAGTTAATGGTTTCTTAAAATGCCAGTCATCTTTATTATTATTTGGATGAATCTGTTCCATATAAGATGAATCAAAAAAGCTCATGGATTGAATAGGATAATTATTAAAAATAAGTTTATTTTATTTAACCCTCCTATTATTATTTACTTTTATTCAAACTTTAAAAAAATTCCATTTGATTTTATTTTTAAAAAAGCCTCTTCTTGGAAATTTTAAATCCATCTATATCTGTATTATTTCTGTATTTTGAATATGCTGTATGTATATTCTGAAAGGTAATCAGTCGAGTAGTTAGTGTTGACGAGGAATTGAATATAGTCCTTAACTCCTATTCAGCTTTTAAATTGTTAGTATGAGCTGAGGGGAAGGAAAAAAACCAACAAAACTCCCAACTGGTTCCAGGAATGGCTTTCCTTTTTAGCCAGTGTTACATTTTTCACAGGATGGGGGAAAAAGCTTTAGTGGTTGCATGCTGTTCTCGGGTAATACTTTTTAGTAATGCAAGAGCTTAGTTGGCTGGGTAACTTGATTACTCTGGAGGGCATGCTATTAGCAGAATGGGAAGGAATCAAAAGAAAAAAAATTTACATTAAGGCCACAGACATGCCATACAATATAATTACTTCAGGTTTTATATCCAAAAAGCTATTATATTTCCCCCCCCATTCTTTTAGCACTGTGGTATTCTGGTGAGGGGCTTTATAAGAGGCAAGAAATGGATGCTAGCCCAGAAAAGCCCAAGAGATTGTTTTGTGAATGAAAAAGGCCTGAAGCTGGGAATAAGTCCATATGGATTTTTCTTTTTAGCTCTTTCCAATGAATTGCGGTTATCCATGGATAATCAATTCACTGCTTTTTGCCTTAGTTTTCACGTGGAAATGATCATTCTAATTTTCATCACAGAAATGCTATATTTCTGTGAGTGGAAATAAAAGAGACAATCTGTACAAAATACTTTTGTATACCTGACAGAAAAGCCCAGTGTCTTTCTAAATCATTCCCTGGAATCTCACTGTTCTTCACTTCTCGGTAGAAATTGTTATGAGGGAAGAACATTTTTGAGTTGTTAGCAGTTAGGATAGGTTAGGTAATGCTGTAGTAACAGATCAATCCCCACATCTTGGTACCTTAACAGAAAAGGGATTTAACTGTCATCCATTCAAGTATCCCCTGTGAGTGTCCCACATGGGTCTATAGTGAAAGGCTTTGCTTCAAGCTGTTACTCAGATCCAGGCTGAAGGAACCGACCATCTTGTGTTGCTGCCACCACAAAAACATGGTTTCCAGGGCACCTGAGTGGCTCAGTCAGTTAAGTGTCTAACTTCGGCACGGGTCATGATCTTGGGGACCCTAGGATCAAGCCCCATGTTGGGTACCCCACTCAGTAGGGAGTCTACTTGTTCCTCTCTCTCTGCCCTTCTCCCTGCTCATCCTCTTTCAAGTAAATTAAAAAAAAAATCTTAAAAACACACACACACATACACACACACACACACATACACCAAAAAAAACATGGTTTCCGGGGTCTCTGTGAGAGGGAGAGAGAGCATAGAGCACTCACATCTTCTCTCCAATGCCTTCAAAAGTGGCACAAATCTCTTTCATTTGGAAGCTAATCATGTGACTCCATTTACCTGCATGAGGCCTGGAAGGTTCCTATGTGTCTAGGAAGGAGCAGAAAACCACAGGGTGTACTGCATTCTTACCCACGGTCCATTAGAAGTTAGTGTTTGAAATATACAGAGGGGCTCATGAGAAGGGAGCCCTTTACAAATAAGGTGGACCTTTATCACTTAACTCATGTACATCATCACAGTAGTGCTTTAGTATTTCTTTTTTTTTCTTTTTTTTTTTTTTTAGTGCTTTAGTATTTCACTCCTGTTTTGGTGGATGTCCAACCAAAAATTCCTGGACTTTTAAGGTGAAGCATCAGCATAGATACAAATTTTCACCTTAAGTGTTAGACTCCGAGCTGCTCTCTGAGAAAACTGTGATCCTCTCCTTCCGTTGGGAAATCTTAATCATCCATTTCTCCTTCCAGGAGCCTGCTATTGTGTTTTGGCTAAAGAGAACAGGACCGAGGCCAAGTTAAGGTCTTGAAATTTAAGACAGAGACACATCTAGTCTGAGTTTGCTGAGCAGCTTATTGAACTATACATTAATCTCGGCACATATGCTGCAGAAACCATTTTGTAGTAAGTTAAAGAGCTGATTTCTGTAAAAGTGCCTAGCACAGTTCCTGGCGTTTCTATAGTAGGTGCTCAGTAAATGCACTTGTACTCCCTTTGCAAAGGAAGTAAAAACCATCCTGGTTTCTAGTCTATATATGAATATATTTATTGGGATTCTCAGCTAATGATATCCTCTTTACTCCTTTACTCCTATCTTACCAGTTCTTTAATTATGAAGCTCTTAAGACTTCTGTTCAAAGGTAGGACTTTATTATAAGCCATGCACTGGAGGTACAGCAGTGAACAAACAGCCAAAGTGCCCATTTGTGCCTTGTAGCACAGGGGTCAGGCAACAGTGGGGACAGAGAGCAAATAAGTGAACAAATAAAATATCAATTAGATGTGCTAAGGAGAGAATTAAGGGCAGGGGTGACATAGCAAATGATTGGGGGCTACTTCAGCGAGGTGGTGCATCAGCTTGGTTTCCCCTTGGGAAAAGAGAGGCAATTCAAGCACTGCAGGGATAGGAGTCAAGTGAGGGTGGGAAGAACTGGAGAGTGAAGGTCTGGAAAGCTTCAGACTGGGAGTCAGAGAAGCAGTCACTGGCCCTTTTGGGAAAGCCAGAGATCCAAGCAAAGTTCAAGAGGTAGCACAAGACTGCCCTTGAAGCTAGTCTTCGTGGGCTGTGAAGTGAGGCTGACTCTCCCTGCCTTCCAAGAATAATGACCTCTGTCTCTTAAATCTTACTCAAATTCCTCTCCATGGGGAAGCCTAAGAGACATGTAGATAAGGGGATCCTGGGAAATGTAGTTCTTAGCCTTAGGGGGTTGTGGTGGTTTGGTGCTGAGCAGACAGTGGACATTTTAGCACCAACAATAAGGGTGATATTTAAGTTGGAATCTGATGACAGGAAGGAGTCAGCTTTTGGGACATTAGGGAAGAACATTCTAGGCAGAGGGAAGAGCGAGCATGAAGTTATTAAACCTGGAAAGAGCTTCCCGTGTTTTCTAGAAACATCCAGGAGGCCAATGTGGCTGGAGGTGAGTGACAAGAGTAGGAGAAGTGTTATAGAGGAAGTGAGAAAAGGAGTCAGGTGGGGTCTCTGTGCCTGGGTCCTGCCGATAAAGTGTTTATTGTGGAAAGCTGAAGAAGCTGCTTAGAAAGGGAGACTCCGTGAGACCTAAGGACCCAGGCTCTTCTGCTTTAGTGTCAGGCAGTGGAGAGAGAGGGGTGTTCATTGCAGAGTTGCCAGAACACAACAGGGTTTTGTAGCATAGAGTGTGCAGAATGCAATCCTGTAGGGAAGCTGGAGAAAAGACATTTGGGAGCATCTGGAGGCAGTTACTTTGTTTTTTTTTTTTTTTTTAAGATTTTATTTATATTTATTTATTTGATAGAGAAGAGAAATCACAAGTAAGCAGAGAGGCAGGCAGAAAGAGGGAGGGAAGCAGGCTCCCTGCTGAGCAGAGAGCTCAAGGCGGGGCTTGATCCCATGCGGGGCTTGATCCCAGGACCCTGAGATCATGACCTGAGCCGAAGGCAGAGGCTTTAACCCACTGAGCCACCCAGGCGCCCCAAGGAGGCAGTTACTTTGGAAGAGACATCAATGTTTTCACAATTGAAAAGAGCCACCTTGTCAGAAGGGAGGTGCTCTGTAGTAGGTTTGAGTTGTCAGCTGACAGATTCAGATACAAACGTAAGAACTCTCATCCAGAAATAGTAGGATGAAAAAATAGAACAAAACTTTGAAAGGGGAGATTGAGGTCCAGTGAGATATGGGGTATTAAATATTACGGTGGTCCCATGGTCCCCAAGGCCTGCGCAAAAGCCATGGGCAACCCCAGGTTACGTTCATTAAGCTCTTGCTTCAATGTGTTTAGAATGTTCAAGAATATTCATTTCCCCTTGGGAATTCAGTGATTTCCTTCCCACTAGATGTACGTGCTTTACTGAAACAACTAGGTTGCTTGGAATTTTTATTCATCATAATTTCAAATCCCGAAGCTACAGTTTTAGATATTTCAATTCTCCTAATAAAAACACTAGCCAGAGTTCATCAAAGGCAGGTTGGTCTGTGCCCCATTGTAGCGACGGTTCTGGGATAACAAGATGGCTCCTGTGCCCCCATATGTCTCTTCTTCCCATTGTCTGAAACACCATGACAGAGAGGCACTTGGCCTGTTGTTACAATTGAATCACAGTTGCCCATCGTGATAACTGCTCGTTAAGGCTCCCTGTTTTGGCTTTTTTACCTTTTCTATCTCACTTCTGCAGTCCCCTACCAGTGCTTGCTGAGATCACCTCCCAAATAAACCACTTGTATGCAAATCCTAATCTCATTGCCATTTCAGGGAAAGCCTAGCTAAAGCCAACAGTCATAGCTGAATGTACTGAGGGGCGCTAGGGGCCAGGTGCTACACAACTCTCATCTAATTGCTGAAACAACCCTAGGAGGTAAATCTTTTATCATTATTATCCCTATTTTACCCATGAGGGAAATGAGGCACAGAGTAGTAATGTCATTTGTTCCTGGTCACCTCGCTAGAAAATGGCAGAGCCAGGAACACACAGTACCCCCATTTCACTTTCATCCCCCTTTTACCAATTTCTGATCAATTTTGTTCCTTTTGGCATCCCATAGGAAAATATTTAATGTCTTTGTCATCCTACTTTCTAAAAATTCCCCACCACACTTCCTTCCTCATTATAATATGTAATAATACAGTGCTGTTTTTATAAAATTCCCCTAACCTGAGCACTTCTGTGGAAGCATATATTACTACTGATGGTAATAACAGGCCACCAGCCTCACCAACATCTTCATGTTCTTCACATTTACCAAAGAATGCCTTGATTGATGTATTTCCCCCTAAAGCTCTTGAGACTTGTCTGCCTCTGTATGAGAGGCCGAGGCTTTGAGCCCAAGGCTTCTCTTGGGAGAGTGATGATTGTTCAGGGGGGGAATCTGTGTGATGCATTTAGATTGCAATGCCTGTGGGTCTTTACTGAGGTTCCTATTTTTGCTTTTTTGGGTGCAGTCCCAAAATAGCCCACTTTCCTTCACCCAATTTGATTTCTTCTCTCACGGCCCCTCCAGCAACACTGATCTGTTTCTCTGTGGTGGCAAAGTGATACCAGTTTGCCCCAGCATGAAGGCTGGAGGACTAGAGGTTCCATCTATGTTTATAGGGCTGTGGATACATTTCTTGCTCAATCTTCCTCCCTGTGTGTGTGACTCAAACTTTGTTTCAGTGTCTTCCTTGGGGTTTGTTTGATTGCACTGAAACTCTTAAAGAAGCATAATGTATATTCTTTATATAGATTCAGGTCATATAGATGGGTTCCTTGATTTTTCCCTCCTCTCTTTACATATATCATTTACTTCTGCTTTGTCTCCGTTTTGATCTCTCCTCTTTCTACCTGCTGCCTTTTCTTCTCATCTGTCTATCCAGTTTAGTGACCTTGGTCCCCATATTTTTATGACCTCTCTGCTCAGCTTTCTGCAACTAAATGAATTGGTTTCTGTGCTCTGTTTCTTAATTCCTGGGAGACAGAATATGATTTGCTGTATGATTTGCCCTACTGAAGCCAAGAGATCATCCCTGCTACAACCAGTCGGTGGGGTTGATGTTGTTTTTTCAACAGGAGTTGCCACTGTGAGAAGATTCCACCACAGCAAAACTGACCTTCATTTTGACTTAAATGTTTTTATTTTATATATGTATATATATTGTTTATGTAGATTAAATGCCAGCACATTTCCTAAATGACACTATTAGCATTATCTCATTTAATCTTCACAATTATCCTGAGATGTAGGTGTAATTATCACCAATTTATAGACAGAGAGTCTGAGCACCTGTGGCTTTCCCAAGGGGAGAGGGCCAGTGTTGGATTTGTAATAGAGTTTAGGACTCCATCTCCAATCCTGATGCCCTTTCTCCATGGGCAATGCTGATCGGAAGGACTAGTTTGAAATGCATTTTAAATGCAAGAAGCATACCTACCAGATGTCACCACTCTCCCATGAAGAGAAGAGTGAAGAGCGTAGAGCACGTTTTTATTTTTTCCCTTCATCAGGTCAGCTCACCAGAGGTGAAGCCTGTCTGCTGATGCATAACAATGTTTCAAGATGATGAGCAAGAAAGCCCTGCTCTTCTGGAGTGGAGTTCCCTGGAGGCGAGGCTCAACGAGCAGGGAGAAGAGCATAAGTGAATCAAGTAGGCTCTAGCACGAACATGAGCACTAGAGCCAGGCATCTGGAGAGCAGCAGAGTGTCCTGGACAGGACTCAGGGGCCATCTGAGAAATGATTTCATGAAGCTTTAAATGAGCCTGAGGAGCAAGAGCAGCCCTTCCCCCAAGGATCTGTGGAAGTTCCGGTTTTGCTGAGATATAATTGAAATGTTTGATGTTTCCTTTGCCACTTTAAGTGTGGGGATGAACTGTCCCCTCCTGTCTGCCTTCCCCTCTTGCCCTCTGTCTTACTCAGGAGCTGCTTGTAATCACTCTAGGGTTTTTCAATATATTTATGACTTTGTATTCTTGCAACTTTTTTTTTAAAGGATTTTATTTATTTGAGAGAGAGAGGGAGGGAGCGCACACAAGCTGGTGTAGGGGCCGGGGGAGAGGGAAAAACATACTCCTCGCTGACCAGGGAGCCTGACTTGGGGCTCCATCTCGGGACCCTGGGATCATGACCTGCACTGAAGGCAGTCGCTCAACCAACTGAGCCATCCAGGTGCCACTGTCCTTGCAACTTCTTTGTCCCATTCCTAAGACACTAGGAAGAAGCATTAGAGAAAAAGCACTAGTGTAGGAAAAAATGCTCTAATTCAAGCAAAGTGTTAATTGCCAAAAATGGCTTTATCTGCTGGCCAGCTAGGGGTTTCTACAAATTCCCAGGTTTTCTTGTGACCTCATGTCTTAACCAAAATGAATGATGCTTTGATGGAGAACAGTGCTGGCTGTCATTACCAGAATTTGTGCATTCCCAATTTTCACACGAGTGAGGTTGACTTCTGGCTTACATAGCTTCCAGCTCAATAAGAGACAACATGACATTTTCTGGAAAGAATGTCAAGCATCATGCAGGAAAATACTGACGGAGTTGGGGGATAATAATTTATTGAGATCCACAATGAGCCAGGTACTCTATTGATCACCTCCCTGTACACACTCCCTATTCTTATCATTTTATATTGGGGTCCCTTTTCCCCTTTATTAAAATTTGTGTGCAAGGGAGAATATGGCAACATGCCTAGGCGTTCCTTACGGTGAAGACTTCAAGATTTCTCTCTTGAGATGAGAAATAAATGACTGAGGGAGATAGGTAACAAAGCTTTCTTACAATGTTTGCAATTACATGTATTTTTTTTTAATTAAATGTAGCCCTTGGATTAAGATTAACAACAGTGACAACATAGCCCATTCACACATGGCTAGCACGGTTTTAGGTCCTCTGCTAATAAAAGCTTATTTAACTCTGATAGTATCCCTGTGAGATACATATTATTATTTTACAAATGAGGACATTGATATAGAGAGGTTAAGTGACTGTCTCCAGTATGCATAACTCTAAGTGATGAAACCAGGATTCACATATAGTGAAGTCTTGCAAAATCCACATTTTTAACCACTACACAGATATCAAAAGTCTGAAGCAAGTTAGATGCACATTGTGACAAGAGAGTCATATATATAGACGGGGAAATTACCAAGAGGTCACATCAGTAGAATTCAGTTATGGTTCAAGTATTGTGAATCAGTAGCTGCATGACCTTGAGTGCTTCCTGCTCTGAGCCTCAATTTCCTCATTTGTCAAATGAACAAAAAGATAAGTCATTTCCATATTCCTTCATATTTATAATTCTTTTTTAAAAAAGATTTTATTTATTTATTTGACAGAGAGACAGAGAGCACAAGCAGGCAGAGAAGCAGGCAGAGGGAGAAGGAGAAGCAGACTCCTTGCTAAGCAGGGAGCCTGACCTGGGACTTGATCTCAGGACCCTGGGATCATGACCTGAGCAGAAGGCAGTTTATTTTATTTTATTTTTTTTAAGATTTTGTTTATTTATTTGACAGAGAGAGAGAGAGAACACAGGTAGGCAGAGAGGCAGGCAATGAGAGAGGGGGAAGCAGTCTCCCCACTGAGCCGAGAGCCCGATGCGGGGCTTGATCCCAGGACCCTGAGATCATGACCTGAGCCGAAGGGAGAGGCTTTAACCCTCTGAGCCACCCCAGCGCCCCAGAAGGCAGTTTCTTAACCAACTGAGCTACCCAGGAACCCTATAGTCTAATTATTCTTGCCTCTATTCTTTCTGTCTTGGAAATATGTTAAGGATTCTTAGTAGTATACCCTATACTACAGAATAAAATTTGGAAAAAATGGAACACATGGAATACACACACACACACACACACACACACACACACACACACACTTATTTGTTTGTTTGTTTGTTTGTTTGTTTTTTTAAGTAGGCTCCATACCCAGCATGGAGCCCAATGCAGAACTTGAGCTCATGACTCTGAAATCAAGACCTGAGCTGAGAACAATAGTCAGATGCTCAACTGACTAAGCCACCCAGGCACCCCTGGAATATATTCAAATGAATAAAGTATGTTTTGTCATGATATTAATCTGCCTTTATTGTTTATGGAGTAATTAGAGAATAATTGCACACACAGAAAGTAAAATACAAGATGATGAGAAGTTGGGATGTTTTCAGCTGTGTCAGAAAACCAAACTCAGTAAAGACATGTTTTGGCTCAAGTAATTGAGAATCAGAGAGAGGAGGGACTTCCAGGATGCACTCTATGTCATATCTAATTGAATATCTTTGCTTAGGCCACAACTGGTCACACTGGATCTTAAGATGGAAAGGACCACACCTGCTAGTTTTCAGGTAGGACTGGCCATGCCAGAAAGACCAACCATGTGACTTAGGGTGAGACTTTGTGTGACTGGGCTTCAGTTGATTTAGAGACTGAGTTTAACCACATAGTCATATCTACCTCACAAAGCCTTCCCACCCCTCTCCCTACCCCCCAAATCTATACACTGGTGCTCAGGCACACTTCCTTGCTTGGCAATACTCCATGCATATTGTCATGTATCAATACTGGGAGGGCAGTGTGTCCTGAGGAGTACCATCTAATTATTTACTTTTCTTTCCTCTGTCTAACCAAAGCCAAAACACAGGCATCCCCATTCCCAACCGATAGACTTGTGGTTCCTTGGGAGGTAGAATAGGACCGTAGAAAATGCTTGAGTTTTGTAAACAAGCATTTGTAATTGGCCACTAACCCTGTCACTTAGTAATGGAATGTATTTGGAAAGTCATGTCATCTCCCTAAGTTTGACTTTTTTTTTAATCTCTGAAGAGTAGAAAATGGGATCTATTGAAGGGTGATTGCAAATATTTGGGATAATGGATATAATATGTCTAACATATAGTAAGTATTTCTTTCTCTATTTATGTTAGGGGGGAAAGAGGCAGGGAGGGGCCATGGGAGAGAGAGAATTTGAAGCCAACATGGGTCTCAGTCTCACACCACGGAGATCATGAACCAAGCCAAAGTCAGGAGTCGGACACTTAACCAACAGAGCCACCCAGATGCCCCAGTAAGCACTTATTTCAATTAATATATTTTTGCCATTATTCTTAGGATACAGATATTTGAGGGGCTTGAAATGAGGTTAAGGTTCATGGCAACTTGGTGCTCAGAAAAATCTCAAAATATCTGGAACTATTACTAGATTTAGTCTATTGAAATTCTGAATCAAATAGGCTTATTTTAATTCATCTATTGGTAGCTAGACTATGTTTTTGAGTAATTCTCTCATTAATGATAGGTAGTGGTATATTGTCTGATCTCCTGCATATTTATGACCTTTCCTCTTGTTTCTTTTAGATTTGATCAAAAACTTGAGTTGAAGTTCCTATTTTTCAAGATGTGGTAGTCTTTGTGGTCATTGTTTCATTTAGTATTACAAAGAAGGCAAATGTCTGTCTGATTTCTGTTACTTTGTATGTGTGTGAGTGTTTGTGTGTTGTGGCTATTTCTGTGTATCTGTGTACCTACCTGTCAGAACGTTTGAGGGATATTTTACTTACTTATTGTTATTTTTATTTAATTGGATTTTGTTTTTATCACAAATATGCAGCCTTTAATGCCTAACATCTCACATTTTGGTAAGCACTCTAGACTTTTCTTTTTTCCCCTAGTTTTATTGAGATGTAATTGACATACAGCAGTATAAAGATGTGTGGCATGATGACTTGACTTACATAAATTATTACCACAGTAAGTTTAGGTAACAGGGGGGTATTTTAAATGGAAAAAAATTGTTGATATATGTCTAGGTATTAGTTTCTTTTTAATACATTTTCTTATTTTTTGCAAAATATTTCAAACTTCAAAATCAATTTTTCAGGTAAGAAAAGTTTCTATTATTCCTTTAATCTTTGCTTCAGTGATGTTTCTCTATTTTATTCTTCTTAGATTCCCTTTACAACTTTATCAAATACCCATACTTTTGTCTTCCATATCCTTAGCTTTCTGTAAACATTTAAAACTTTTTATCCACTTTCCCTGAGTTTGAGGGGAATTTCTAGTTGGTCTACTGCTTTACAAATTAGAGTTTCTTAAATAACTAACTTGTTAGGCAGCCTCTATTAATTTCATTTAGTTTTTTTTTATTTGTGCATTTTATCCCCATATTTGATAAGGTTTGATAGAAACAGATTCTGGTGACTTCTATTGTAAACACATAGTACAGATGTCCTAAAGCCCTTCTATGTTCCTTGTAGTAAATTTATTATTTTATAAGATGATTGTTTTGAGTTCTCATGGTGATCCTTTTCTTTTAAACTATTATGTCTTTTTCAAGTCTTGTACTTTTTTTCTTAGTTGTTCCCTTTCACAAAGGAATAGTTCAGGGATTGGGAAATGAGAAGCACTCTATCAGACATGGGCACGAAGCATTGTTTGAAATTTTTATGCTCAGATGAAGGGTAAAGGGCAGTATTTGGTTTCATTTTGCCACTTCAAAGATCCTTCAGCCTGAGGGAAATGGGGATAGCGTAGAAGCCAGAGCCAGAGTTGGAGAAGAGAATTGGAGCCAGTTAGACATGGGAATTTTGCCCAGAATTTCTATTTTGTGTTTGGCATGCCGTCAGGATTTTTCTGGGGCAGGGCCCCTGCTATTGTCTGGCAAAACCACATTCTGTAAGATCTAATGGTATCATTGACCTTGCTCTTTACCAAGTGTGGCCATTGGGGTCAAGGTCAGTTTTAACTAGGGTGAGTGCCACTGCAGGGGCCCTTTGTGGCTTGGCCTCCAGTAGGGGGGTGCTTTGGGCTTCACTGATGGGATATAGATTTCTCCTTCTTGTTCCCCTCCCCTCCCTGATTCCCTTACCCACTATTACCCAGCCTTCTTTTTCTTTTCCACCCTCCTAGCCTTCACTTCTCTGGGTTAGGCTTCAGGTCAGCATCTCCTTACCTAAAAGCAGAAGGAATGACTGCTGAGAGAAGCAGCTGTAGTTACATGGGGAGTTTGCTTGACTGTTGAGTTGGTTTTATTTTAGGAATTTTCTTGGGTCTCCTCTTAGACTTTTGGTATTAGAATCTCCGGAGGGGTGGGCGGGCGCCTGGGTGGCTCAGTGGGTTAAAGCCTCTGCCTTCGGCTCAGGTCATGATCTCAGGGTCCTGGGATTGAGCCCCGCATCGGGCTCTCTGCTCAGTGGGGAGCTTGCCTCCCTCTCTCTCTCTGCCTGCCTCTGCCTACTTGTGATCTCTCTCTCTCTGTCAAATAAATAAATAAAATCTTTAAAAAAAAAAAAAAAAATCTCCAGGGGAAGAGGTTGAAATCTGTATTTTTAAAGTTTCCCATCCGATTAGACTGCAGCTGGCCCTTGGATCTCTGACAAGTGATTGGCAAATCTCTAGCCTGAGAGCAAGGGCTGAAAAAAATGCAACAATGTGCCTTTCTAACACTATCTGAGCACCTACTTTATGCAAATTGCTGTGCTTTGACTGTGAGTAGGATAGAGAGAAGTACAAGGGAGGAATGTACAACCTAATGAGGCAGAAATAGTTCACATTTATCCCGCGCTTACCACACCCCAGGCACTTCCCTTAGCACTTTACACACATTAGCTGGGATGATCCTCACAGTAACCTCAGGATCTGGAAACTACTGTTTTCCTTCTTCCACCAATAGGGGAGCAGAGGCTTAAAAGGGGGTTAAGGAGCTTGTCAGCGTCACACAGGTAGCAAGTGGCAGGTCTGGAATGTGAACATGCGAAGTTTGTCTCCAGGCTGCATTTTAACTAAGCTCTATGGCCTCCCCCAGAAGGGGATAACGGGACAACATCGTTTGTCCTTGGTTAGGCCAAGTGGGAATTCAGGCTCTAAATACTATGTGTATTCAGAGGGGGCGATGTGTCACAGAGAAGGCGATGGGGCTGGTGGCTGGGGTCCGCAGGCAGGGGGGCCGGTGTGTGAGTCTCTGAGGAGGAGTCAGGCTCTCTGCATAGCTGCATGCGCGGGGATGCACACCTGCGCCCTGCAGCGCATGCGTCCTAAATACCCAACTCCCTCCTTCTCCCCAGTTTCCCATTTGCAGCCATCGCTGATGCAGACTCTACCCACCTGTGTTTGCGAGAAGCCTGAATGCTCCCTTGTCTGTTTTTAAGCCGTTTGCCTATGACAGAGTATGAATAACAAGATCGGAAACATCTCTATTATAACTTTAGAGGCCCTGTGTGCCATTTCAGCATCATTTTGTTGCTTTTCCTTTTCTCCCTTGGATAGTAAAGATTGGCTACTGGCTCTGGTCTTTTCAAAGAACCACTACAGGGTCATTTACTAGCTTTGGGGATAATTTATCCAAGTAGGTTTTCAAATATTTTGTACAAACCTAATATAAACAGCTTATAAAAAGGTAGCATAAACGCAACAGTCGCGTTCAGGGGAACTTCAGAAGGAAAAGATGTTTTCAGCGTTAGTTTCTTTTCTGTAATGTCATTGGGTTTGGGTAATATATTACGTCATCGTTATTACTAAGAATTTAGGAAATAATTAACCAACTGTACCAGTTGTTTCAGTTGGCTTTACACAGAGGAAAGCAGAGAAACCATCTCTACTCCTCAGAGATGCACTATTTAAGATGAATTGAGGACAACGATCAGTGATATAAATATTAAATAAAACCAGAAAAGATGAAGCCCCTGTGACAGATTCAGCATATCCTGACATTCAGTAATATACACTAACATTCAGTTAGTGTATAGTATCTATAGTGTAGTATTTAAGAATGTAGAATCTGAAGCCAGCCTACCTGATTTCAATGCCCCACACTCCATGCATCTCTCCGATCTTACATAGGTCACTTATGGTTTCAGTTTGGGGATCTACAACATGAGGATGCTGAGCGTAGTTCTCTCATAAAACTGTTGTGCTTGTTAAATAAGTGTGAATATAGCACATATTACAGTAAACTTTTCACATTATTTATATAGATCATATATTTATGTAACATGTATAATATCTGAAAAGAAAAGTTAGCAGCTAAATTGCAGTGTTTATTGCTTAGATGCTAATTATAAAAGCCCTGTGCTCGATCAAAGATATTACCGCAAGAGAGTGTTGTCTAAGTCTGGTTTCCTTGTGGTTAAAAGCAAAATAGGGAAATGGAAACATTTCCTATATATTTGTGGATTTTATTTAATCAAGGGCTTATGGGATGCTTACCATGGGCCGGGCTCTGGTTAGAGGATTTTACGAATATTGGCATATTTAATTGTTTAATTAAATGGTTCTTTTTATTCCCATTTTTCAGATGAGGAGACTGAGATATTTAAGGATTCCAAATCTCACAGCTTATTAGTGGCAGACCTGAATTCAGACAGTCTGTTGGGCTTGCTGGCCGGTGCCGTTAAGTGTTACACTATGCTGCTCTCTCAGTAGGTACACATTGGTGTCACAGGGCAGAATATTTTACAACTATACCTATATAGCTTTGAACATAGAAGAGTAAAAGGAATGACTTAAATGGATTTCTTTACTTGCTTATCCCAGCTGACTCAGCCACCATTGAATACTTAACCCTAAGGAGGATATCCGATACGAGTCATGCAGGAAATCCTAGGGGTGAGTGCCAAGAGAGCAGTGGAATATATTTTAACTTTTCTATAATGGCCAATGTCTGGCCTCCTGTCCACTAGCTTTCCTTGCCAACTCACAGATTCATATACTTATGAAGCTGGAACGGGCCTTTGGACAATGCTTCTCAAACATGAAACTGCATATGATTTGTTCTTGGAACTTGGTAAAGATCCTGATTCCATAGGTCTAGTTGGGATGAGAGTTGCTGCAAAACAAGCTCTTAGGGGATGCTTCAGGTTCCAGGGTCACAAGGCCTTGGAGTTCTCTGTGTCAACTCCTTTACTTTCCAAATGAAAACAATGAGGGCTAGTAAGGTCCATAAACTTGCCTGTGGCCCCACAAGCAGAGGGAGATATGTCAGAGAACACACTAACGACAGACATCTAATGTTTACATCACTCAAAAAGGGGCTTCCCATTAATCCTTACAATCTCTTCCTGAGGTTCTTCTCTTCAACTTACAATAAAGTAAGAGGAAGCACAGGAAAGAAGAATGATGACTGAATATGAGCCTGTTCAGTAAGTTGTGCCACACTTGGAGTGTAAGATAAGCTTCATCTCACTGCCTCCCCCCTCCCCACCAGCATCAGAGTCACCCTGGAGAAGTGTCATATAGGTCAGACAACTAAGGAACACCCATGCTCTCAGCATGAACGTGTGTTCTGGATACAGACTCAAGAGTATCAGTGTAGACTTTGTTAAAATTGCCCTTTATCTCGAGAACTTCTTCCCTCCATCTTAGCAACTCAACATACAAACCACTGAGTAGAGTTTCAGCTCTGAAGATCGTATGATCTTTTTTTTTTTTCCCAAAAATGTTTATTTTATTTTTTCAGTGTTACAAGATTTATTGTTCATGCACCACACCCAGTGCTCCATGCAACACGTGCCCTCCTCAATACCCACCACCAGTCTCGCCCAGCCCCCCAATCCCACCTCTCCTAAACCCCCAGTTTGTTGCTCAGAGTCCACAGTCTCTCATG
>CM053615.1:15868335-15914891 GCA_028646535.1 Procyon lotor
GGGAATGCAAGCTGTTGCAGCCACTTTGGAAAACAGTGTGGAGATTCCTCAAGAAGTTGAAAATAGAGCTATCCTATGACCCAGCCATCCACTACTGGGTATTTACCCCAAAGAAGCAGATGCATTACAAAGAAGGGCCACATGTACCCCAATGTTCATAGCAGCAATGGCCACAATTGCCAAACTGTGGAAAGAACCAAGATGCCCTTTAACAGATGAATGAATAAAGAAGATATGGTACATATACACAATGGAATATTATGCCTCCATTAGAAAGGACGAATATCCAACTTTTGTATCAACATGGATGGGACTGGAAGAGATTATGCGGAATGAAATAAGTCAAGTAGAGAGAGAGAGCCAATTACCTTATGTTCTCACTTACGTGCTGAGCATAAAGAAAAACATGGAGGGCATTGTGAGAAGGAAGGGAAAGGTGAATGATCTTTTTTCTTGAGGCTGGTTGCCATGCTACTCTCAGGTCTCATGGACCTTTGAGGAGAGCACCCCTGAAATGATGCCACATGATGTTTTTGTGTTTTTACATCTGATGCTTGCCCAGGGCTGGGGTCATTTCACCTACTTAGTATTTCTGCCTCCCCTGATTCCATAGAGGATTTAAGACCATTTAAAATTATCTTAGCAGGGGTCTTAGTCAGTTGCCCTAGAATTTGTCTTATCAGAGTAATAGAGCCTGTCATAGTTCCCGAGCCTCTGCTCTGGGCCAGGGTCTCAGTGTACTTCTTTGAATTTGTACACTAATCTGATTCAGTTCAAAATTCTGAAGATGAGGAAAATAAGGCCCATGGAGTTAACGTGATATTCTCGGGGCCAAATGGTAAAGAAAATGGCATTGCCAAGATTCAAACTCAGATCAGCCAGATTGCAGAGCACTATACCTGCTCAGCAACTCTTGGATAAATGCAGCTTAGTCCTCTGGATACCTTTAAAACAGATATTTTCGGAGGGTGGGGTTGTTTTTTGTTGTTGTTGGGCTTAAGATTGGCCCTGGCAAAATAATAAAGCAGGCAAGCTTCTCCATCTCTTTCTCTTGTTCTTCCAGTCCTCCAGGAACCAGAGTCCTTGTGCTGTTTCTCCAAAGACCAGTAACAGTCTTTTCCTTCATCTTCAGTACCTCATTTTTTCTCAGCTAGCTCTCACATTAAAAGCAATATCGGCTTCCATTCATTTGCAGAGAGAATTTTAAGTAAAGCTTTTTTTTTCTTTTTTTAAGATTTTATTTATTTGACAAAGGGAAACACAGCGAGAGAGGGAACACAAGCAGAGGGAATGGTAGCGGGAGAAGCAGGCTTCTTGCCGAGCACAGAGCCCGATGTGGGGCTCAATCCCAGGACCCTGGGATCATGACCTAAGCCGAAGGCAGATGCTTAATGACTGAGCCACCCAGGGGCCCCTAAGTAAAGCTTTTTGAAGATAATGGAGTGCACCCCCAAAATTCTCTAGCTGTGGGGTTTTTGGCATTCACTGGAAAAGATTGACTTAAGGATTTTCCCACCCCTTTATTTATTTTTTTATTAATTTTTATTTTATTTTTTCAGTGTTCTAAGATTCACTGTTTATGCACCACACCTAGTACTCCATGCAATATGTGCCCTCCTCAATACCCACCACCAGGCTCACCCAGCCCCCCAACCCTCCCTCCAAAACCTTCAGTTTGTTTCTCAGAGTCCATAGTCTCTCATGTTTCCTCTCCTCCTCTGTTTTCTCCCAATTCACTCTTCCTTTCCTTCTCCCAAAGTCCTCCCTATTTTTCCTTATGCTCCACACATAAGTGAAACCGTATGATAATTGACTTTCTCTGCTTGATTTATTTCACTCACCATAATCTCTTCCAGTCCTGTCCATATTGATATAAAAGTTGGGTATTCATCCTTTCTGTTGGAGACATAATATTCCATTGTATATATAAACCATATCTTCTTTATCCATTCGTCTGTTGAAGGGCATCTTGGCTCTTTCCACAATTTGGCTATTGTGGCCATTGCTGCTATGAACATTGGGGTACATGTGTCCCTTCTTTGCACTACATCAATATCTTTGGGGTAATGCGGCAGGATACAAAATCAATGCATAGAAATCAGTTGCTTTCTTATACACTAACAATGAAAATATGGAAAGGGAAATTAGAGAATTGATTCCATTTACTATAGCACCAAGAACCATAAGATACCTGGGAATAAACCTAACCAAAGAAGTAAAGGATCTGTATTTGAGGAACTACAGAACACTCATGAAAGAAATTGAAGAAGACACAAAAAGGTGATAAAGCATTCCATGCTCATGGATTGAAAGAATAAACATTGTTAAAATGTCTGTACTGCCCAGAGCAATCTATACTTTCAATGCCATCTGATCAAAATTCCACTGATATTTTTCAAAGAGCTGGAACAAACAATCTCAAAATTTGTATGGAACCAGTAAAGATCCCGAATTGCTAAAGAAATGGTGAAAAAGAAAAATAAAGCTGGGGCCATCACATTGCCCGATTTTAAGCTTTACTACAAAGCTGTGATCACCAAGACAGCTTGGTACTGGCACAAAAACAGACACATAGACCAGTGGAACAGAACAGAGAGCCCAGATATGGACCTGCAACTCTATGGTCAAATAAAATCTTTGACAGAGCAGGAAAAAATATCCAGTGGAAAAAAGACAGACAGTCTCTTTGGTAAATGGTGCTGGAAAAATTGGACATCTATATGTAGAAGAATGAAACTTGACCATTCTCTTACACCATATACCATATACCATATACACCATGAACTTGAAATGGATAAAAGACCTCAATGTAAGGCAGGAATCTATCAAAATCCTAGAGGAGAACATAGGCAGTAACCTCTTCCGACATCGGCCACAGCAACTTTTTTCAAGACATGTCTCCAAAGGCAAAGGAAACAAAAGTGAAAATAAACTTTTGGGACTTCAAAGTAAAAAGTTTCTGCACAGCAAAGGAAACAGTCAACAAAACAAACAGGCAACCCACGGAATGGGAGAAGATATTCACAAATGACACCACAGACCAAAAGGTCTGATATCTAAGATCTATAAAGAACTCCTCAAACTCAACACCCAAAAAACAGATAATCACATCAAAAAATGGGTAGAAGACATAAACAGACACCTCTCCAAAGAAGACATACAAATGGCTAACAGACACGTGAAAAAATGTTCATCATCATTAGCCATCAGGGAGATTCAATCAAAACCTCATTGATATACCACCTTATACCAGTTAGAATGGCCAAAATCAACAAGACAGGAAACAACAAATGGAGAGCATGTGGAGAAAGGGGAATCCTCTTCCACTGTTGGTGGGAATGCAAGTTGGTGCAGCCACTTTGGAAAACCGTGTGGAGATTCCTGAAGAAATTAAGAATAGAGCTACCCTGTGACCTTGCAATTGTACGTCCCTCCCCTTTAAATCCTACTTTGTAGCTGTCTGCCTACTTTCTCCACATCAGGGGTTCCCAACCATGGCACTATTGATAATTTTGGCCAGTAATTCTGTGTCATGGGGGAGTCTATCTCTAGACATTGCCAAATGTCCCCTGGACGGGGGACAGTGGGCAAAATCAACCCCAGTTGAAGACCACTGGTCCTCACAAAAATTACATTCTGCTAAAAGCAGCTTTTTTCTCTTAGGAACAGAACCCACTTCTTTTTTTTTTTTTTTTTTTAGATTTTATTTATTTGACAGCGAGAAACACAGCGAGAGAAGGGACACAAGCAGAGGGAATGGTAGCGGGAGAAGCAGGCTTCCTGTGGAGCAGGGAGCCCGATGCGGGGCTCGATCCCAGGACGCTGGGATCTGACCTGGGCCGAAGGCAGACACTTAACGACTGAGCCACCCAGGCGCCCCCAGAACCCACTTCTAACAGACTTCAGACTCTGTGTCTATAGTTTGATCAGCCTACGACTGTCTGAAACATAGATGTTGAAAAGTAAAAAAAAAATTTTCCTCAGTTGTTAAGAGGCGTGACTTCTCATTCCTACTTCCCTATAAACATGATTCCTGCTTTTAAAAATATAACACACTGTCGTGGATAATAGCATAGTCAGTGCTGAAAACAGATCAGAGATTACATTTCAACTCTATTTACTGCCTATATAAGCTTGGGCAAAATGAACTTTTGTGCATCTCAGTTTTCTCATTTGTAACATGGACTTCTTTTTTTTAATAGGGCGACACCTTCTCTACTTGTCAGGCTTCTGTAAAAGGGGTATGGTTTCCATCCTACTTCCCAGAGAAGAGAAATTGTCAGATTGCAGAATGAACACTTTCCAGTTCTCCCTGTCCCTCGCTCCTGCCTCCCCAGGGTTGAAGAGGCAGCTTGGCAAATTGGGTGATAGAACTGAGCTCTCCCACTCAAGACCTTTTCTCTCCACATCTGCCTAGATGCTGTCTCCATCCTCAGCGGCCCCTGTGGTTTTCCTGCTGGTGGCTAGGTATGAGTCGGGGTCAAGGATTAGGGAAGCTGCTGAGGACTCCTACGGGAGCCCTGCTCCTCAATCTAGTTGAAAAGCTGACATTTTGGTGTGAATCTGCTCCCTTCGCTTGTTCCACAATCAGGTCGTAAGAAAGATGTTCTCCCCGGCTCCGTAAATCTCAGTAGCACTACCTAGAACTCCTCAGGGGAAGTGGTGTTGAGTGAACGAATAGATGCATAGAAATCCCCCAACCTGGTAACTGGCATGGTAGATATCCCTTAGTTACTTCCCATTTTTAAAATTTTTATGATGTCTTGCTTTCTTTTGAACAAAGTAAATTCTTCTCAAAGCTGAACACCCTCTTAGTTTTTGTCTGGTTTACAAAGGAATGCCCAAGAAGGAATAGTGTCTATGGGAGGAAAGTACTCAGATCTTCATGGCAGTGTTGAAGCGAAGAACCTCATTATTTCATTTAGGAAGTAGTGGCCTGAATGAACTTCCCAGGGTATCCCTACAGTGAGATTTGCTTGGCTTTTATCTTAAAACATAACTTCCTATTTCTCAGAACTGGCAGTTTCCCGGAGAGAATTTTCTCAGGGTTGCTTTTCTGTATTTCTTTCCTCCTGTTTTTCTCTTTTTTCTTATTAATCCTCACTCTTGTTCTTTCTCTTGCTCACTTTTCTCCTCTTCCCTCTTACTTTTATTTCTTTCTCTCCCTTCTTTTTATTTTCGCCAGTTGAAAGGCAAGTGGTATCAGAGGGTCTTACTGCTGGTTCCCAAAAAGTTTGGGCAGGGAGTTAATAATTTCTTCATCTTGAGGCTCAGTCTCCTCCATTATGGGAAGGGAGGGGTCCCTGTGAGATTTGCAGCCCTCTTCCCTGAATGTGGAGCTCCCTGCCTGCTTATCATGGGCAGCGTCTAACCAGTGACACATGGAAGGGTCCTTGCACTGATGAGACAGTCGGAGGCTAGGTTTCCAGGCCTGAGGAGGCTGGCTGCAAAAGGTGGAGGGTAAAATGTGAATGCTACCAATTCTCCTCTTTCCTCCCCACCCCACTGTTTCTGGAGAATGAAGCCAATGCGGCGTGAAGTCAAGAAACCCATACTGAACCCCTAAAATGCTTGTCACCGATCAGCAAACACCTTCTCTCCCCCACCCCTGACTTGGAGCATGGATACTCCTGTGACTAATTTGCCACATCTTTTTGTAATAACAAGGGATTTTTTAAGGTGTTTATCCCATCTACGGCTTTTTAAAGCAGCATGTTCATTTAAATAATTACCTAGTCATTTAGTTAATGCATTCTTTTTTAAACTTGACTAACTCCAGCGTATGTGGTTTTGATGGAAAAAAAGCCCCCTTTATGTAATAGCACTGTTTTTCCCCCCTGCAAAATAAATGCAACACAATTATTTTACTGCAGAGAAATTAGCTCATTTGCAAATGCCACCTCAGAACACAAGAAGAATGGCATTTATTGAAGCACTAATAAAGGCACCATGTTAGAATAATTTTATGCTGACGGGCCCACAATCACTCAATATTTTAAGAGCTGTCATCACACCAGCATGAGCTGCATGCAAAAGTACAAATTTATGCTGTGACATCATGGCATGAAGAGTATAATTGGAATAAAATTACCCGGCTCCTCTCTGGCATTTGCCGGTGTTCCCAAGCCCTTCACTGCCCGCCGGAGTGGATTCTAGTTTCGCACCAGCAGCCACTCGTCCTGTGAACGTAGACGATGTACCAGGCTCACGCCGGTGAGTCCTTCAGGTTTTTCTGGAGGACACTTTCCAGTAGGTACTCAATGACCTGTGCTGTTGCTGAACAGGGAACTGCACAGACCTAGAAAGCTGAAAGAATCACAAATCAGCCAAAGCCGCTCTTTAGATATGGATAATTAAGCAAACAGCCACCACACAATGGCTGAAGACCTCATAGCATCAGTTTTAGCGAGTTAATAAATTCCAGTCATGGCCTGTGGTTCAACTTGAAGCTTGAACAAATGAGAACCTCTGCATGAAAATCGGGGCTTTGAGATTCAACCTTAGGACTTTGTACCGCTAGCTTTCTTCTTATTGGAGCTGGTGGGGGGGTGAGTAGGACTGGTAGAGACCTCAATGGTGATGGGTACAGAGAAAGGGCACAACACTCACCTGTCATGTTTAGACAGGACACCCGCTTGAAATCTCGCATCTCCTCACAGCCTCTTGGGCATAATCAGGCATGTTCCACACCGCGGAGGGAGTGTTACAGTGCCCCTGCAGATCGGGGGTGAGCTCCAGGCGTGAGTGAGCGTGTTTGGGCACACAGGTGTGCCTGTGTGTCCGAGGATTTGCGAGAGAGGGTTGGTGGGAATACTGCCCCCCGCCCTCGGTGGTGCTCTGAACATGCATCTGGGCGAGCTCGTCTGCAGCCTCTAGCTAGGACTGCTGAATGAGGGTCTTTAGTGAGCTTGATGAGATAGTTAATTTGGATGTAAGAGAGGAAATGTTGTAATTAACGGCCCGATAATTGGTAAACATAACACATTCATGGGAGTGGATGACAGAATATAGTGGCTGTTAAATTGGAGGATACAGATGATGTCTGCGCTTAGGCTATCGCTGTGTGATAGGTTTTGTGGCGGGCACAGTAATGATCACTGCCCCCCCCAACCCCCGCCCCACAAGATGTCCACATTCTAACCTCCAGAGTCTGTGACTATGTTACCTCATAAGGCAAAAGGGACTTTGTACATGCGATTTATTTAAAAAGTCTTGAGATGGGGAGAATATTCTGGATTATCCATGCAGACCCAATGTGCTCATAAGAGTACTGGTAAGTGAAAGAAGGAGGTAGGGGGTCCAAGTGTCAGAGAAGGAGGTATGATGGCAGGAGCAGGGTTGAAGTGTTGAGATCACTGGCTTTGGAGATGCAGAGAGAGCCTTTGAGCCAAGGAATGGGTGCAGCCCCTAGGAGCTGGAAAAAGCAAGGACACAGACACTCCCTGGAACTTCTAGAGTGACTTTGGTCTGCTGACACCTTGATGTTAGCCCTGAGAGACCCACTGTGGACTCGGACCTCCAAAATCATAAGCTATTAAATCTGTGTGTTAGTAAGCCACTAAATTGTGGTAATTTGTTACAGAAGTAATAGGAAACGAATAGTCTTTATTTTTTTTTATAAGTACCTTAAATGCAGTGATATTATTTAGTTTTTGGTGTTTGATTAAGTTTTTGGTTGTCATACGAATGAAAGCATGAGGGCTCAAACACTATACTTTCCAGACAAATTAGTTTAAAAAAAGAAAAAGAAAAAGGACTCCTTCATTTGGAAAAGAATTTTTATTTAAAAAAGTAAGTAGACATAGCAAGATAACAGTGAATAGTGAGAAAGTACCAGGCTTTGGAATCAAATGGATCAGGGATTTTGTACAGTGCTGTGTGTTTTGGGTAAGTCTCCTAACCCCTGAGCTTTTGATGCCTTACTTGTCAACCAGGGATGATGATAATTTCTTTGTACAGCTGTTGTGCTTAATTAAAGTGTACACACTTCCTAGTAGTGTGTGATACATAATAGGCAATTTAATCAATATTAGTTTCTTCTCTTGCTTTATCTGCATTTAAGAGTGTATGTGTGTGTCGATTTTAAACACAGCTGCAAATTCTTTGACAGATATCTTCAAGAAGGGGTGTCTACATCTACTCTTCTTGAGCCTAGGTAGGCTTGTGATGCGTTAGCCAGTGGAGTATGGAAGAAATGACACCACGTGACTTCCAACTCTGGATCAGGAGAGGCTTTGTTTGCTGAAACACTGACTCTTGGTGCCCTGGCCACCAGGTACAAAGCAACCATTGTGATGTTTCCATGTTGTGAAGAAGGCCACGGCTCTGAGACAGGCTTGTGTAGACACTTTAGCTGACAGTCCCATCTGAACGCAGCTTTTGCAGCATTCCATCTCAGGCACCAGATGTGGAAGTGAAGATGCCTCCAGATGATTCCAGATCCAGCTGTTCCAGCCACTCATAGCCACTTGTCTTGCCAGATGAGACCCCAGATATCATGGAGCAGAAGAACTATCCCACTGTGCCCAGTTCGCATTGCTGACCCACAGAATCCATGAGCAGAATAAAAAAATGGTTGTTGCTTCATGCCAAGTTGGGCTTATTGCTTAAGCTACAATAGAATCCTGGAGGAACAAATTAGTGACAAAAGTGAGGCAGAACAGTGTGGTGTTAACCCAATAGCCCACTGCAGATCAGCAAATCAGAGATGAAACACAGACAAATGTACTTCTATAGTTATTGCAGTCTCTTTATAAAAAGTAAAGACTACTGTATATGCTTTAATTTCTTTCTTCTTTTTTTTTTATTTTTTAAAGATTTTATTTATTTACTTGACAGAGAGAGAGATCACAAGTAGGCAGAGAGGTAGGCAGAGGGAAAGGGGGAAGCAAGCTCCCTGCTGAGCAGAGAGCCCGATGCAGGGGCTCGATCCCAGGACCCTGAGATCATGACCTGAGCTGAAGGCAGAGGCTTTAACCCACTGAGCCACCCAGGTGCCCCTAATTTATTTCTTCTAATTGCAGTGTACTTAGGACAGTCTCTTCTTTCTCATTCTTCTAAATAAGAAAGGAGACATGTCTTTAAAAAATCAGAAAGGCTGCTCTCTGGATCTTCTGTGTCTATCCCTGTCTCATCAGCAGATAATTGTTCGAAAATACATATCTGAACGGCAAAACTAGCTCAAATATTAAGGAGACAACGTCCTGTTTGTCCAGATGATTAATTAACAAATCTTGGATTCCCTATTCCTCTCTGTAATGGCTTCTTTATTTGTGTATTGCTGTTATCTTCCTCCTGTTTCACATTTGAAATACAGTATTAATCATATGCTAGACATACAAACAAAGAGATTGCAGCTAGATCATATCGACAGGATCGTGGTATTTGTGTTACACAGAACCTAATCTCATCCCTCCATTTTTGGATGACTTGGCATTGTCTCACGAATCAGCTTCTTGCAGGATTTCCAGCGGGCACAGAAATGGGAAGCTTGCCCAGACTTCACAGTTTGGCACATGTAATGAGATAGACCTTACAATGGCTGCATGTATTTTCATGGACTCCCCCCACATTCCGATTTAATTTAAACACATATGTTCATTATTTTTGAAGTACATGCATATGCTTGAATATTTATTTGGAAATAAACAAAATCATTTTAATTATGATTATTTTTTAAAAGCTAAGGCTAAAGTAACAAAGAAATCAATATCACAGATTATGCACACAGAATAAATGGCTAACTGAAAGTTTTGACAGGTTTACAATATCTTGCAAAATGAATGGTTGCCTTTCTTGATTTAATGTGTGTCTGAAATAATGAAGTGAAGGAGGAAAATGAGTTAAATTTCTCACCTTATTTGTTGGATCTTCGTATTATCACGTTACCTTGCCATGCCTCAGGTTCATTTGGGAAATTAGAAATTGTAAAATACCATTGACTTTCAGCACTATCATGATCTGAATGTGATAAAGAGTGAATCACAAATGGAGAAGTATATTTCTTGGGAATATTTGGGTATTTTTTGGGAACTAGCATGAGTGTATACTGCTCAAAACATGTTTAGACTGCCCACAGGTGACATTATCTTCCTTTAAATATTGGTTGATTGATTGATTGATTTTTAGAGGAAGGATGAGAGAGAGAGAGAAAGAGATAGAGAGGAAGGGCAGAGGGAAAAAATCTAAGCTGACTTCCCATTGAGCATGGAGCAGACTTGGGCTTGATCTTAGGATGCTGAGATCATGACCTGAGCTAAATCAAGAGTTGGATGCTCAACCAACTGAGCCATCCAGGCACCCCAGGGTTATCGTCTTTGAAACTAACGTGTTCAACACACCTTAGCAATAAAATCTCATTCTCTTTTCATGGCTATTGCATTTGCCAGCTGCTTCTTCCAGGGCTCCTTGTGCTACCAGTGGCTTTAGTTAATGTTCCCCTTACTACCAATGCTGCTTTCTGAAAAGCTGAAGGCTTCTGAGTCATGTTTCTTTTGCTGTCAAATATGTTTTCTTTGTTGGATGATGATAGTGTCTTTAAGTCATTACTTCTTGGCAGCAAAACTCTTCCCATGTTCATACAAGTAATTTGTAAGACCTAAATTTCTGGACCAGATTATATTTGGGAAACGTGATCTGGGCAATCCCTGATCTGAAGTTTATACAATTCGATGGGCTTTTTATAAGAAAAATAACACAAAATTCTAGATAAAAGTAGGTAAGAAAATGAATGTGTATTTAGAGTGAGAAAAGAAATCATGACAAATTATTGAAGCCTAAGAGATTCAGGCACTTTTCTTTTGATGTCCTTTTAAGCAGTTGGCCAGAAATGACTTCATAGAAATGCTTCATCTTACAACCTGGCTTCTCCTGCCACCTAAAACATTCTATAACTCTCACTGGCTCATGATACTCTCAGAGTTGAGTATAAGAGATGCCCTGAGGCTTACACTCATTGGCCTCAGGGTAAATTTTCCTCTGGTCCAATGACTGGATGAACTGCTGACAGAAAACAATATTTTTGGGCACAAAGCTAGCATGGGGCATGATTGCAACCATCTCACATGAACCGACTCATTCTCTCAGCAATCCTTTTTTTTTTTTAAGATTTTATTTATATATTTGACAGAGAGAGAGATCACAAGTAGGCAGAGAGGCAGGCAAAGAGAGAGGGGGAAGCAGGGTCCCTGCTGAGCAGAGAGCCCAATGTGGGGCTCGATCCCAGGACCCTGAGATCATGACCTGAGCCAAAGGCAGAGGCTTTAACCCACTGAGCCACCCAGGCGTCCCTCAGCATATGTTTTGATTGTCCAGACCCAGAAGCCAGACAGGTAGGAAGGGGAAGTTTCCCTGTGTATAATTGTACCATTTCATTTATATAGTTTGTAACATATAAATATAATATTATTTATACTATTTATAGCTCACACTCACAGATAAGGGAAAATTCCATAAATCCTTGTAGGCAAATGTGTGGCAATGTTACAGACTTCATTAAAATACTCAGAGAAATATTAATATCCCAAAGAATGACATTCTTATCAAGTAATAAATTCTGACTCAAAAGTAAGTACACTCCTGAAAATTACTATTATTATTTTTTTAATTTAAGAATTCACAGTTAATTCTACCTTGTTGAATTGAAGAAAGGGTTTCTTGTTTGGGGATTTTGCTCTCTGGCTGAGTAACTCTAAAGGTTACTCAATACTGTGAGATCAATAGTATCAGAAAAGGAAAACATTTTCAAGGCTATTTAGTCAATAATTTTTAGAAGAGCCAGTAATAAATACTAAGTATTTTATTTAATTAAATTTCATAATTTGTAAATATTTCTCCTCCCACACGTGATAGGAGATTGTTAGGGTATTTAATATATCCATGAAGCCTGGCATAATAGCATTCAAATTGGAAGACATCTTTGAGTTTAACATATATATTAAAACTTCTTTCAGTATTCTTTTCAGTATTTTCTGAAGAGTAAATTAAATGAGGGACAAATGTAGATTTAACATGGCCAGATTTCAGCCTACACTAAATGTTCACAATTAAGCTCAAAATCATAATGAAAACACAGTTGGAGCTGTGACATTCCAAGTGTGGAATGTCAGCTCTGAAATGGACCAGGTAGGGAGTGAGCCCACAAACAATACTCTGTTGTGACAGATGTTTGCTTTCTCTCTGAGTCTGAGGTTCGGGGTTGTTAATTATTTTAACCATTCCTTTACATTTTATGTTTGTTTAAACTTTTTAAAAGAAATTAATCCTATATGGTGTATCAGTCAGGGGCCCAGCAAGAAAAGGCTTCACTGAGATGGCTTAAATAAGGGAACTTGAAAAATGAGATTACTTACAGAGCTGGAGGAAGGGGTTGGCACACACACTGAATAATGGGTATGAAGGCATCCAGAGAATAGCAGCAACTAGAAGCCAAAGCTTTTATCTCTAAAGTTCGAAGGGCAAAGGGTGGGAAGAATGTTACCAGAAGCCAATGACATTTGACATCATGAAGAGGGGCCCACCCAGGAGTAGTCATAGTAAAACAATGCTGGTAGAGAATGGCCCAGAAGCGGGATGGTCAGGGGAGAAACACCCCAGCTTCTCTCTTCTCTCTTTCTCCAGTTTCTTGCCAGTGCCTTCTGTTGACCTAAAACAATCAGAAGGCAGCTGGAAAAACAGAACCACAGTGATGAAGAGCCCCGGAGCACATAGTAGGAAAGAGAAGGGCAAGGAGGTGTGGCTAGGAAAAAATGGAGAAGAGAAACCATTACTTCAATTGTTCCTCAGTTTGAAATAGTTATCAGGGCAAATATCATTATTTCCATTTTATCAAGGAAGAAGTATCTTAAATAGAGTATGATCTATCAGGTGTTAAGAAGTGATTTTAAATAATGTTTTATCGCCTGAGCCTAGTAGAATGCTCACATGTAGTGGGCACTTGATAAATATTTGTTGACTGAATTGTGTATTGATTGATTACTGTATTTTGTGCAGGCATTGAGATTGGATTTTATACTCTTAGATGATGTATACTTAAGCTAGACCAGCTCCCATACCAATTTGGCCAATCTCTCCTCTTTAACAATTTTTATAACAAATGGGAAAAATTTTAAGCTAGCTTAAAAATTGTTTTTCACATAAACCTTTAATTAAGAAATTTGTAATACTCAACTAGTTATTTCTGTATCAATTAAGCGTAGACTCCTAGGTATTCTTGATATGTAATAAATGACATTGATACATTGGGACAAAATCAATGTACATAAATTGAATCAAAGTTTAGATACTCTAATAGGAACCAGATATCCAAAGAATGATATTTTATATTGCTTTGTAAAGCAAATAATCTCTGAAAATTATTGTGTTTGTAAACCTGAACGTTCAATTACTGGTTTGGTCAGTGATAGGTATGTCTACAGCTTGGGGTCAGAACCAAGCTTTAAGGGACCTGAGGTTTATAAATTGGGGGGAGGGATCCTTAAAAAAACAACAACAACAACAACCCTTACAACTCAAAATTGTTAGGTTTTCCTCCAGACCCTGGGTAAGTGCCCATTTAAGTGAGTGAATTGCTCTATAGTTTCTAAAGTGTCATTCATTTTATAGCAAATATGTCTGTACTCTTAAGGCGTACTTGGGGTCTGCCAGCTATAGGGTAGATAGGCTCTATTGACCTAAGCTCATTTGTCACCAAGATTTTCATGGTTCTTTTGATTAGCTGAGAGTAGATAAGGTTAGATGAGGTTAAATAAGCCACCTAAAAAGTTTGTGGTGCATGAACTTAGCTATTCCCCGACAATATCACTACCTGGTACAATGAAAGTGAGTCTCAGACCACATTTAGTGATATACATAGGCAGTCATTAAACAAATTTTTACTAGCAAAGGAGGAACAAAAACCAGGGTAGGGCTAATAAGACATGAGTGAGACCCATACCTACGATGTGTAATTTAAGAGGATGCCCAAAACTCAGTAGTCAAGATGAATTAATATTTGAATATATTGTTTTTCAAAATCAAAATTAATGCTGTGATGAAAAAATTAACATAGCTGCGATGAAAAAAGCAAATGTTTAAAATAAAGATGGGATCAATATTACTGGTTTTTCCTTTTGCATTTGGCTCCAATATGGTTCTGCAGAGGGTTTTATACAACCTCTTCAGTGAGCCTCGAGCACGAGCTTCCCTTGCCATGAATGGTCCTCTCTAGGCTGACTCAGCCTTTCAGAGGCAGGAACCTTCTAGGCTGTGCCAGACCAACAGAAATTTTCCTGGGTACCGGAGTGATCAGGTCAGAAACTTGGATGCCATTTTCTAGGATTATGCAAGAGGTTAGGAAGTGTTTAGAATGCATTTTTTAGCTAATTCTTGAATACCTTGAGAACTTGTTACCCATGTTCACTATGCTGATTTCACAATTAACACCTATATCTGAAATTCTGTCTGAATAAACAGCAAAGCCTTGGTTGGGAATGGTGATAAGTTACAGCTGGGCTTCGGCTTGTGGTGGTCCCTTTTGGAAAGTGGCTTTTGCTCATTATAGTACTATCTGACTGCACCGTTGGTGGTTTTTTTTGTTTTGTTTTGTTTTGACAGAGAAAGAGACAGTGAGAGCAGGAACACAAGCAGGGAGAGTGGGAGAAGGAGAAGCAGGCTTCCTGCAGAGCAGGGAGCCCAATGCGGGGCTCAATCCCGGGACCCTGGGATCATGACCTGAGCCGAAGGCGCTGGATTCTTGATGGGCTACCCTTTCTGCATTCCTGATTAGCTCTTAGGCTTTGGCTGGCCCCATGACACACCATGCATGTCTCTGTATGTTCAAGTATCCTATTTATTTTTTTTAATATTTATTTATTTGACAGAGAGAGAGAGATCACAAGTAGGCAGAGAGGCAGGCAGAGAGAGGGGAGGAAGCAGGCTCCCCACTGAGCAGAGAGCCCGATGCGGGGCTCGATCCCAGGACCCTGAGATCATGATCTGAGCCGAAGGCAGAGGCTTTAACCCACTGAGCCACCCAAGTGCCCCTGTTCAAGTATCTTAAAGTAACTTAGAGGCATAGAGGCCCTAGAAGAGAGGAGGGCCCATGGCAAAGCCCCTGCCCTCACAGAGCTTTCAGTGGGAAAGGGAGACAGACAATAAATAAGCAAACATAATATATGTTATGATACCATCATATCAGGCTTTGATAAATGCCATAAAGAAAAATGAAGCTGTAGGAAGGGCTAGAGCCTGATGAAAGGCATTATTTCATTTAGGGGTCAGGCAGTATTCTAAGACAAATGACATTTGAGTGGGGATCTGAGTGAAGCAAAGCAGGAGAAGCAGGAGCTGTGCAAATATCTGGAGTGGGAGACTGTTTCCTGCAAACGGAATGGCAAGCGGACAGGTAACACGTCAGGAAAATGACCACACTCATGTTGTAAAAGATTGAAATAAGAAAATACAAAGTATACCCAGTAAGATGTACTAGAAAGTGAAAGTCTTCTCTACCCATATTCCTTAGGGATAACCACTCATAGCACTTTATTGTGTCTCCTTCCAGAAGTTTTTCCATGCATAGGAAACCCTATATCTTTCTTTGCTTTGTCCTTTCCTCCCTTCCTTGCTTCCTCTTTCCCCCATTTTTTTTCACCCATCTCTCTTTCTTTAAAAATTACCATACTGGGGGACGCCTGGCTGTCTCAGTCACTTGAGCATCTGAGCCTTGATTTTAGCTCAGGTCCTGATCTCAGGGGTGTGAGATGGAGCCTTGCCTCTTGCTCTGCGCTGAGCATAGAGCCTGCTTAGGATTCTCTGTCTTCCTCTTCCTAGGCCCCTCTCCCCTCAAAAAAATAAAACCATACCATACATGCTACCTGGCAATGTTTTAAAAAATTGTCATTAATATTTCTTTAATGCCTCCCATTTTAGCACACTGGCAAGTAACCTCCTTCTTCATTTTATGGTACCATATGTGTTTCATGGAATGGATATACTGAGAAGAATTCTACCAGTCTTTGGTAAATGAACTTTGTGTGTGAGTTTCCTTTTTTTTTTTTTTTGCTATTTAAATAACGCTGTGATGAAGATCCTTGTATATGCTGTGTGTGTGTGTGTGTGTGTGTGTGTGTGTAAGTACACCAGTGCAACTATTTCTTGCAAATCCTCAAGTCTGAGTTATAGGTCAAATGATATGCACTTTTCTGATTACAATATACATTGCTGAAGTGCCCTATGAAAAGGTTATGCTAATTTATATTCCCGCTACACTTTATGAGAGTTCCTGTTTTCTGATACTCTCACTAACATTAAAGTATTAACAATCATTTATATCTTTATCAGTTGATAAATAAAAATTACGTCTCCTTATTGGGATTTGGCTCACCCTGTGACACACTTTGTCTTTGCATTTCTTTTCTTTTTGGTGAGGATATTTCTTTCAGCAGTTATTGGCCATTGACTACTCAAGGGTACTAATGGTAATCGAAATCCTTATCTATCACCTATCTAATTTTAAGGGCTGCCCCTAGCACATACTATGTCTTAAGGAGAAAGGTGTCCTTTCTGACACTTTACTGCCAACCACTAGAAAATTGCCATTATAAATAAACAAATAAATCCATAATGACTATTGTATGAATGGTTGATGATGACCTGTAGAGTTGTGCAGTGTTCAACCTGCACATCTGTATGGGACAGCTCAGCTAATATTCCAGCTTAGCTTCTGAGTCTTAGCAAGATAACTGTTGGCATCTTGACCTCTAGCTTTCGTTCACTGTGAGTTAACTCTCTGACTAAATCTAGGACATGGCCCCATTTTCTCTTTCTGAGAAAGAGTACATTCCTTGGGCTGTCTTAGTCCTCTCTTTCTGGCTCATTTAATCTGTCTGAAAACTTGACTCTTTCAGTGATCTGGTTGGTGCCCTTTTGCCACCTTCTTGACAGAAAGAAGTAATTCACATTTTCCTATAGAAGCCTGTGATTTAGGGTCATAACCCCATCAGCTTTCCTAAATGCCAAGGAGACATGCTGTGATCATGTAGCCCATTTCTCTTTAAAAACACATACCATTTTCTTCCTTTTTAGACTATATGTGTCCCTCTAGGCTTATGGCACAATTCATAGAATAATTAAGAATGATTAAGTGCTTACTAAAGACTGGGCACCTTTCTCAGCTCTTTACATATATGAATTTATTTTATCATTCTAACCACTAAGTGAATCAGATATTAATTACCAATAGTATCACTATTATCCCATTACTATTACAACTACTGCTATTATTTTCAGAGGCAGGTGGATATGGACAAGATGGTAGAGAAAAGGAAGCAAAACCGAGTAAATGTAAACTTAGGATTTAGGGCAAACATCCCATTCTCATCTTTTCAATAAGGGAGGGCATTGAGTTTACTTACTTAGAAATATAATAGAGGAGTTTAATGCCGGTGGGCAAACTCTACAACAACTCAACCCGCAAGAGGCTGGAGATCATTCAAGCCCTTTAGCTTTAGAATAAACTGATGAGGCTCACAGAAGGCTGTATCCTGGGGAAGTAGGTCCCTGTTGACCTCCCTTTAAAAGTGTACAAAGTTCATGGTTCCCCATGATCCTCTGAGCAAATGTCACATGCCTCTGATACAGCTCACTGTCTGATGAAAAAGCAAGCAGGGGACTCTATTTGAAAATACCCTGGTGAAAGTGTGTGTGTCGATGTGTGGCAGGGCCTGGAGAAAAGTGGAGGGACACAGTATACCCAGTAAGATGTACTAGAATTGGGGGACTACAAGCAGCCTTGGAAATCATAGCTGAAGACTCCTGTTTTTAAGACTTGGAAACTGAAATACTGGGGGGTTCGTGACTTGGTCAAACTCATACTGCTTTGAGTGGCCCATCGTGATGCCCAGAATTGTGCCCTTCCCCAAAGCACACTGCTCCACTGCATTTAGAAACAATGGCCTTCAGTTTTAGTATCAGGCCTGTGGATGGTTGATTATGCGGCAGTGGGCAAATCACGTTATCCAGTTGCATAGAGATTAGATTTCTAAAGGTTCTTTGCTCCTTAACATTCAATGACCCAGCGGTAAGTTTCCTTTCTCACCATGGCTCTTTCCTTCCAGGCCCCACATCCATTGAGCATCCTTGCAAGACTTAAGAATGGCCTTCCTTTGTGAGATGTCTCAGCCTGGGTAGGCAGCAGTCCTAGGGCCCACCCAAGAAGATTTATAGTGGGGAGCTTTCTCTTAGCTGTGCTTTGACAAGGAAAATGGCAGGCAGCCAGCATCCAAACCAAACAATTGTCAGATGGCTGGGGAAAGAAAAATAAATGTTGAGCGGAGTCAAGAACTCAATAGCTATTTAAAGGCAGTAGAAGGCTTCCTTTATGGTCATTTCTACTGAAGTATCAGTGCTTGCCCAAGCCAGAGGAACTGCCCCTTCCTGACCCCAAATGCCTGGGGTCCCGAGGCGTGGGTACATTTGGTCAGCCATCTGCTTAGGCCTGTGGGACCACCACCGGTGAAGGCAGGATCCCAGCTGCTGCTGAGGGATCTCTGCACATCTCTCGGGCTAGCAGAGGCCCTTTTGGAAACTCTTGCTATCCGTACTGTCGGTGTACAGAGCCGTGCTCCCATTCTTCTTGATGTGCAGGGATATGCTTCTCAAGCTCCGAGGGTCTTTTTGGTGACATGTTTGTTTCCTTGACTAGTTACTCTGCATCCATCTACCACACTATGGGCCTGACATTTTTTTTTTTTATTTTTCTGAGGTTGAAAATCAGAGATAAATGACTTATTTTCACTCTATTTCTCAATCTGGGAGACGGGATTGCTTTTCACCCCCACCTCGCTCTTTATTTATGCTCATACTTGCATCTATTTTTATATGTTTTTTTAAAGATTTTATTTATTAGACAGAGAGAGATCACAAGTAGGCAGAGAGGCAGGCAGAGAGAGAGGGGGAAGCAGGCTCCCCGCTGAGCAGAGAGCCCGATGTGGGGCTCAATCTCAGGACCCTGAGATCATGACCTGAGCTGAAGGCAGAGGTCTAACCCACTGAGCCACCCAGGCACCCCTATTTTTATATGTTTTATAGGGATCTTGTGATACAGATATTGTGTATTTGGGGCTCTCTGAGCTCTATGTGTGTGGAGATTCTATCCTGGCAAATACAATCCAGCCAATTTACATTCTTCAGGCACTGAACTTAATTTCAGATTTCTTCCTTCCTTCATTTGTCCATCTCTTTTTTCCCTCTTCCCCATTTCTTCCACCCACCTCTTTTTCTTTCTCTTCAATTGAAATGTTTCCCTCTGTATCGTACTCTGGGATAGGAGAGCACAGTAAATATATCAGTAGGAATAAATTTTACAGATGTGTATTTCTCGATTGGCATAATCTCATTTTTAGTAAGCTTTCTTTTGAAGAAGGTAGTGTGGATTTTTAAAAATCTATGCCAAATGAAAAGAAAATATATTTCATTCCCAGGAAAAACTTGAAAATTACCAGAGGATAAAACAGGAAATATCCGTTTTGAGGTGTTTTCTCAAACATGAATGACTTCAAAGCTCATAAGGGAAATATGTTTACCCATTCAGTGTGAGGCAGTTGGGAATGTGGAATCTGGGGTGGAGCTAGAATGTCATGTCTAACAGCATTCAAATTTAGTGTTATTAATTTTTTTTAATCCATCACATCAGCTACTCAAGGTGTTTGTAGACCGAGGGCAGTAAGTTTGCAACTACTTCTTTGGTAATCATGACTTCTATTTTATCTTACTTCTCTGGTAAAACTGATGCTTGTCCTAGAATACCTTTCTTAAGATGATGGTGTCCATCACCACAGCTAGTCATGCCACTCCTCCTGTTATCCTCATTGCTTTTAAGATAAATTGAAAATTCTTCTGGTATTTAATGTTCGATCTCCTTGATCTGACCTTTCTCTATCCTCCTTAGATTTTTGCCAATCTCACCTACTCATATTTTCTTTTTTTTTTTTTAAGGTTTTATTTATTTATTTGACAGAGAGAGACACAGTGAGAGATGGAACACAAGCAGGGGGAGGGGGAGAGGGAGTGGGAGAGGGAGAAGCAGGCTTACTGCTGAGCAGAGAGCCCCATGCGGGGCTTGATCTCAGGACTCTGGTATCATGACCTGAGCCGAAGGCAGACGCTTAACGACAAAGCCACCCAGGCGCCCCCTTTTCATGGTTTTCTAATCATTTATTCTTCTGTCTTGCATCATTTTCCCCTTTCTATACATAGTAGCACACAGATTTTTCTTTAGGGAAACTAGCCCCACTTACTTTTCAGTAGCAAGGACACTAGAACTAGGATGGGGTCAGCAAGGTACCTAAGGTGCAAAATTTAAGGAGGGACTCACTCTCAGGGTGATGCAAGAACAGGATCAGCAATGACAGAGTACCTTCTTAAACAATGTGCCTTAGAGGCCTTGCTTTACTCGAGACCCTAGTTCTAGCTCTAGTTCTAGCCTGAATTCTGGCCCTCAGTCAGTGGGGCTGATCCAACTCTGTCTCCAGGGATGAACATTTGACCCAAACCTGGTCAAAGAACTTTCTTCCCACTGGATGTGGTGATTAATTGAAAGAAAGTCATGTGGCACAGAACCAGTGAGATTCTATTCTGGGATTTTTATTAGAATTCTTAGGAAAGCATTTCTTGATTGGATTATTTGTTTTTTGGGTGTTGAGTTTGAAAAGTTCTTTAGAGATTTTGGATACTAGCCCTTTGATATGTCATTTGCAAATATAAGAAGGGTTGTCTCCTAATGCATTGTTTGAGCACCTGATTTCTTCTGGAATGTTTAGGTACATAGTTACACATGCACATACACACTTTGGTTTTTCCTACATGCCAGCACATAACTCAGGTTTCTGTTTATTTGCCCCTGCCCAAAAATAAGAAATGTGAAGACCCATAGGCACTGACACTTGCTCTTGGTCACATGACTTTAGTCAAGTGTAGAGAGTAAAGTTGGCTGTATTCTTGTCTGTGCAGCATTGCTTCATTCCTCTCCATGGCCTCTGATGTTCACCAGGACCACATAATAGTTCCAGCATTGAAGCACTCATTTCAAGTGCTTTGGACAGAAATCACAAGTTAAAGGTATTTAGAAGCCAGGAGCCTATGATTGAATTTTCAAAGAGAATTATTATTTTCTGATTAATTTACTGCCCAGTTAATTATTTAAGTAAAGGGAAGTGCTAAAGCTGAAAGAAATAAGGATTAAAAGGACCCTAGGTCTCTGGACTTTTGTTCACTGATACTTTCAGTACCTCTCATGGCAGCTCAAAACTCAAAATTCCTATTTTTGTCTTCGAGCTAGATTTTGATATGCATTTGGGACTGGTTGGGTGTCTAGATTATAGTTGATTACAATGCTTACACAGCTTAAGACCAACAGTGGTGATTGATTTTTCCCCTCCCAGTGGGGCAAACAACTTGGTTTGCTAATAGTAACAAATGACATTAAGAGACAAATCAGTTTAAAATAATGACCCTACACTTCCAAAATACCTCAGGGAGGGCAAGTTCACGCTGATGTTGGAGAGAGAGTGGTACTCTTGCCACCTGTGATTAGTAAAGTTAATGAAAAATCCAAAGGCCATCACAACTTCACACACTCCAGCATACATTCGAATCATCGAGAGGGTTCACTAAAACACAAATGAAGGGGCTCTGTCTCCAGAGTTCTGAGTTCAGCAGTTCTGGGATGAGGTCCAAGAATTTACATTTCTAGCAACTTCCAAGGTGATGCTGATGTGGAAGTTCTGGTGACCACTCTTTGACAATTAATATAGAGCACTATATATTAATGATGGAATATGATCAGAACAGGGTGAGGTGCTAACAGAGCTGCCTAGCAAAGAGATGAACTTTCTGAAGCTGTGATAGAAAGGAGAAAGAAGTCATTCCCAGTGCACCAACAGTCTTGTTCACAGGTGTCCTGTTTTCCCTTTTTAACCCTACAAACCCAGACATGCTAGTAGTATCCTTTAAATATTTAAAAGAATGTATATGGCAGAGGATATATCATTCATGAGAAAGAAAATAAAAAATCTTAATTTTTTTCATTAACATATAATGCATTATTTGCTTCAGGGGTACAGGTCTGCGAATCATCAGTCTTACACCATTCACAGCACTCCCCATAGCACATACACTCCCCAGTGTCCATAACCCCAGCCACCCTGTCCCTCTCCCCACACCCCTCCAGCAACCCTCAGTTTGTTTCTTGAGATTAAGAGTCTCTTATGGTTTGTCTTCCTTCCTGGTCCCTGGTCCCCCTGGTCCTTGTTTCATTGTTTTCCCTCCCTATGCCCCACGACCCCCACCCTGCCTCCCAAATTCCTCATATCAGAGAGATCATATGATAATTGTCTTTCTCTGACTTATTTCTCATAGCATAACATAGTTTTGATGGCTGCAAAGTATTCCATTGTGTGTGTGTGTGTGTGTGTGTGTGTGTGTGTGTGTACACACACACATACCACATCTTCTTTTTCCATTCATTGGCTATTGCGCACATTGCTGCTGTAAATATTCCGGTGCACGTGCCCCTTCAGATCACTACATTTGTATCTTTAGGGTAAATACACCCAGTAGTGTGATTCAGAGTCAATGAGTAGCTCTAGTTTCAACTTTTTGAGGAACCTCTATACTGTTTTCCAGAGTGGTTGTACCAGCTTGCATTCCCACCAACAGTGTGGGAGGGTTCCCCTTTCTCTGCATCCTTGCCAACATCTGTCGTTTCCTGACTGGTTAATTTTAGCCATTCTGCTTGGTGCGAGGTGGTATCTCACTGTGGTTTTCATTTGTATTTCCCTGATGCTGAGTGAGGTTGAGCACTTTTTCATGTGTGTTTTGGCCATTTGGATGTCTTCTTTGCAGAAATGTCTGTTCATGTCTTCTGCCCATTTCTTGATTGCATTATTTGATGATTGCATGGTTCTTTGGGTGTTGAGTTGGATAAGTTCTTTATAGACTTTGGATACTAGCCCATTATCTGATATGGCATTTGCAAATATTTTCGTTGTCCTTTGGTATTGTTGATTATTTCCTTTGCTGTGCAAAAGCTTTTGATCTTGATGAAGTCCTAATATTTCATTTTTGCCTTTGCTTCCCTTGCCTTTGGAGATGTTTCTAGGAAGAAGTTGCTGCAGCTGAGGTCGAAGAGGTTGCTGCCTGTGTTTTCCTCAAGAATTTGGATGGATTCCTGTCTCACATTGAGGTCTTTCATCCATGTAGAGTCTATTTTTTGTGTGTGGTGTAAGGAAATGGTCCAGTTTCATTCTTCTGCACGTGGCTGTCCAGTTTTCCCAACACCATTTGTTGAAGAGACTGGATATCCATTTTCCCACTGGATATTCTTTTCTGCCTTGTCGAAGATTCGTTGACCATAGAGTTGGGGGTCCATTTCTGGGGTCTCTGTTCTGTTCCATTGATCTGTGTCTGTTCTTGTGCCAGTACCATACTGTCTTGATGATTACAGCTTTGTAATAGAACTTGAAGTCTGGAATTGTGATGCTGCCAACCTTGGTTTTCTTTTTCAACATTCCTTTGGCTATTCGGGGTCTTTTCTGGTTCTGTTTAAATTTTAGGATTACTTGTTCCATTTATTCGAAAAAAAATGATGGCATTTTGATAGGGATTGCATTAAATGTGTAGATTGCTTTAGGTAGCATAGACATTTTCACAATATTTTTTCTTCTAATCCATAAGCATGGAACATTTTTCCATTTCTTTGTGTCTTCCTCAGTTTCTTTCATGAGTACTTTATAGTTTTCTGAGTACAGATTCTTTGACTCTTTGGTTAGGTTTATTCCTAAGTATCTTATGGTTTTGGGTGCAATTGTAAATGGGATTGGCTCCTTAATTTCTCTTTCTTCTGTCTAGATGTTGTTGTATAGAAATGCAAATAACTTCTGTGCTTTGATTTTAAATCCTGACATTTTACTGAATTGCTGTATGAATTCTAGCAGTTTTGGAATGGAGTCTTTTGGGTTTTCCATGTAAAGTATCATATCATCTGCAAAGAATGAGAGTTTGACTTCTTTACCAATTTGGATGCCATTTATCTCTTTTTGTTGTCTGATTGCTGAGGCTAGGACTTCTAGTACTATGTTGAATAGCAGTGGTGATTGTGGACAGCCCTATCATGTTCCTGACCGTAGGGGAAAAGCTCTCAGTTTTTCCCCATTGAGAACAATATTAGCTGTGGATTTTTCATAGATGGCTTTTATGATATTGAGGTATGTACCCTCTATCCCTACACTGTGAAGAGTTTTGATCAAGTAAGGATGCTGTATCTTGTCAAATGCTTTTTCAGTATCTATTGAGAGTATCATATGGTTCTTATTCTTTCTTTTAATAACGTATCACATTGATTGATTTGCAGATGTGGAACCAACCTTGCAACCCAGGAATAAATCCCACTTGGTTGTGGTGAATAATCCTTTTAATGTACTGTTGGATCCTATTGGCTAGGATTTTGGTGAGAACTTTTATATCTGTGTTCATCAAGGATATTGGTCTGTAATTCTCTTTTTTGATGGGGTCTTTGTCTGGTTTTGGGATCAAGGTGATGCTGGCCTCATAAAATGAGTTTGGGAGTTTCCCTTCCATTTCTATTTTTTGGAACAATTTCAGGAGAATAGGTATTAATTCTTCTTTAAATGCTTGGTAGAATTCCCCTGGGAAGCCATCTGGCTCTGGGCTCTTGTTTGTTGGGAGATTTTTGATGACTTCTTCAATCTCCTTACTGGTTATGGGTCTATTCAGATTTTCTGTTTCTTCCTCGTTCAGTTTTGGTAGTTTCTATGTCTCTAGGAATGCATCCATTTCTTTCAGATGGTCTAATTTGCTGGCGTATAGTTGCTCATAGTATGTTCTTATAATTGTATTTCTTTGGTGTTGGTTGTGATCTCTCCTCTTTCATTCATGGTTTTATTAATTTGGGTCCTTTCTCTTTTGTTTTTGATAAGTCTGGTCAGGGGTTTATCAATCTTGTTAATGATTTCTAAGAACAAGCTCCTAGTTTCATTGATTTTTCTACCATTCTTTTGGTTTTTATTTCATTGATTTCTACTCTGATCTTTATGATTTCTCTTCTCCTGCTGGGTTTAGGCTTTCTTTGCTGTTCTTTCTCCAGCTCCTTTAGTTGTAGAGTTAGGGTGTATAATTGAGACCTTTCTTTTTTCTTGAGAAAGGCTTGCATTGCTATATTTTCCTCCCAGGACCCCCTTTGCCGTTTCCCAAAGATTTTGAACGGTTGTGGTTTTTTTTTCATTTGTTTCTATGAATTTTTTAATTCTTTAATTTCCTGGTTGACCCATTCATTCTTTAGTAAGGTACCCTTTAGCCTCCATGTATTTGAGTTCTTCCCAACTTTCCTCTTGTGGTTGAGTTCTAGTTTCAAAGCATTGTGGTCTGAAAATATGCAGGGAATGATCCCAGTCTTTTGGTACCAATTGAGACCTGATATGTGACCTAGGATGTAATCTGTTCTGGAGGATGTTCCCTGTGCACTAGAGAAGAATGTATATTCTGTTGCTTTGGGATGGAATGTTCTGAATATATCTGTGATGTCCATTTGGTCCAGTGTGTCATTTAAAGCCTTTATTTCTTTGTTGATCTTTTGCTTAGATTATCTATCTGTTTCTGTGAGGGGAGTTTTAAAGTCCCCTACTATTATTGTATTATTGACGAAGTGTTTCTTTGATTTGTTATTAATTGGTTTATATAATTAGCTGTTCACATATTGGGGCATATTTAAAGTTGCTAGATCTTCTTATTGGACAGACCCTTGAAATATGATAGAGTGTCCTTCCTTGTCTCTTATAGTCTTTGGCTTAAAATCTAATTTATGTGATATAAAGATTGTCACTCAGTTTTCTTTTGATGTCCATTACCATGGCAAATTGTTTTTCACCCCCTCACTTTAAATCTGGAGGTGTCTTTGGGTCTAAAATGAGTTTCTTGCAGACACCATATCTGTTTTTTTAATCCATTGTAATACTCTGTGTGTTTTGATTGGGGCATTTAACCCATTCACATTCAGGGTAACTATTGAAAGATATGAATTTATTGCCACTGTATTGCCTGTATAGTGACTGTTGATTACTGTATATTGTTTCTGTTCCTTTCTGGTCTATTACTTTTAGGCTCTCTCTTTGTTAGAGGACCCCTTTCAATATTTCCTGTAGGGCTGGTTTGTTTTTTGCAAATTCTTTTGGTTTTTGTTTGTGATGGAAGCTTTGTATATCTCCTTCTATTTTCAGTGACAGCCTAGCTGGATATAGTATTCTTGGCTGCATATTTTTCTCATTTAGTGCTCTGAATATATCATGCCAGTCCTTTCTGGCCTGCCAGGTCTCTGTGGATAGGTCTGCTGCCAATCTAGTGTTTCTACCATTGTATGTTACAGACCTCTTGTCCTGAGCTGCTCTCAGAATTTTCTCTTTGTCACTGAGACTTTTAAGTTTTACTATTAGATAACAGGGTGCGGACCTATTTTTAATGATTTTGAGGGGGTTCTCTGTGCCTCCTGGATTTTAATGCTTGTTCCCTTTGCCAAATTAGGGAAATTTGCCGATATAATTTGCTCCAGTATACCTCTGTCCCTCTCTCTCTCTTTCTTCTTCTTCTGGGATCCTAATTATTCTAATATTTTTTTTTTCTTTTGGTATCACTTATCTCTCTAATTCTCCCCTCATGGTTCAGTAGTTGTTGATCCCTGTTCTTCTTAGCTTGTTTATTCTCTATCATTCGGTCTTCTATATCATTACTTCTTTCTTCTGCCTCATTTATCCTGGCAGTAAGAGCCCCGATATATATATATATATATATATATTTTTTTTTATTTAAAGATTTTATTTATTTGACAGAGAGAAACACAGCGAGAGAGGGAACACAAGCAGAGGGAACGGTAGCGGGAGAAGCAGGCTTCCTGCAGAGCAGAGAGCCCGATGCGGGGCTCGATCCCAGGCCCCTGGGATCTGACCTGGGCCGAAGACAGCCGCTTAACGACTGAGCCACCCAGGCGCCCCGAGCCCCGATATTTTATTGTACCTCATTAATAGCTTTTTTGATTTCAACTTGGTTAGATTTTAGTTCTTTTTTTTCTCCAGAAAGGGATTTTATTTATCCAGAAAGGGATTCTCTAATTTTTTTTGAGCCCAGCTAGCACCTTGATAATCATCATTCTGAACTCTTGTTCTGACATCTTACTACTTACTAATGTCCATATTGATTAGTTCCCTACCTATCAATACTGGCTCTTGTTTTTTTTTTTTTTTTTTTTTTTGAAGTGAGTTTTTATGCCTTGTCATTTTGTCATTTTATCCAGATAAGAATAGATGAATGAGAGAACAAAATACTAAAAGGGTAGTAATGACCCCAGAAAAATATACACTAACCAAATCAGAAGAGACCCAAAACCAGGGAGAGAAGAAAGGAGGGAAATAGAACAGAGCCACATAGTTGATTTTGGATGTATTTTGGTCTTTTAGAAGAGACTGCCTCCCAAAATTTTAAAGAAAGAAAAACTTATATATGTACAAAAATAAGGGTAAAGACGATGAAGGGATGTAATATGACTGTAAAGATGAAAATTAAGGAAGATTCTAAAAGAGGAATTGATAAGAAGTTGTTTGAAAAAAGAATTTAAAAAAAGAGGAAAGAATGTGATCATGCTGGAGACCTGAACAAAGCCATGTACTAGATTTAGGGTATATTTGATCTGTTAGAAGAAACTATATCCCAAAATTCTAAAGAAAGAAAAATGTATATGTATACAAAACATAAGGTTAAACACAATGAAGGGATAGAATATGACTATGGCAATGAAAATTTTAAAAGATTTTTTTAAAAAGGTATTGATAATATAGTTGAAAAGCTTAAAATAGGAAAGAGGAAAAATTAAAAAAAATAGAAAAACAAAAAAATAAAATTAAAAAAACTAACTTTGAAAGAGTAAAGAATCATGGGGAAAAAGCCTTGAATTCTATGTGCTGCATTCCTCTATCTCTGAGGTTCTGGGGTTCTCTTTGATCAGTGAACTTGGTCTTGGCTAGATGTTCCTGCTGATCTTCTAGGGGAGGGTTCTGTTGCAGTGATTCTCAAATGTCTTTGCCAGAGGCGGAATTGCACCACCCTTGCCAGGAGCCAGGTTAAGTAATCTGCTTTGTTTTGCTCTTAGTAATTTTTGTTCCCTGAACACTTTCCATACCTCTTTGGAGGATGGGAATGAAGATGGCGGTCTCCCAGTCCGTAGCCCAGAGGAGCCTAGAGAGATCGGGGCCCCATTCCTCAGTGTGTTGTCAAAGGAAAGCAGTCTATCCCTCCTGTCTCCCTGGTCTCCCACCGTTCACCATGCTCACCTGGCCTGTGGCCGAGCATTTCTATCTCTGGCACACGGTGCCATTTGGAGTCTCCAAACCCAGCAAATTCCTTCAGTGCACTCCCGTGCTACTCCCCCTGGGGAACGAAGTGAGTGTCCCTAGATCTGCCACTTGTGGGTTCCCTGCTTGATGAGCAGTAGCCTGACTGTGCCTCAGATCACAGTTTAAGGAAAACCTGAGCTGAGAGCTCACTCTTCTGCTCCATCTCTGCAGTCTGCTTCGCCCCGCTGATACCTGGGAGCTCTCTTACACTCAAACACCCTCTGTCTTTTTGTGACCCCATTGGTCCAGAGACCACCCTCCCCGCAAGTTTTCCACCCCCTGCTTAGCCTTGGAGCAATGTCCCTCAGTTGAGCTGACTTCTTAAAGTTCCGATTTTGTGCTCCTCTGTTCTGCCACTTGCTGGGAGCTGGCCCCTCCCCCCACGGTTTCTCTTCCCATGTATCACCTTGGATTCACTTCTCCGCACATCCTGCCTTCCAGAAAGTGGTCACTTTTCTGCTCCTAGAATTGCTGCTTTTCTTCTCTTTGATCTCCTGTTCAGTTTGTAGGTTTTCAGAATGGTTTGATAACTAGGTAGCTGACCTCCTGGGACCCTAGGATATTTAGGCTCTTACTTCTCTGCCATCTTGCTCCTTCTGAAAACAATCTTGATTGATTTAACTGTGGCTTTTAGTTTTCCAGGCTCAGAAACTTTTGTTGTTTCATTGGTTGGGGATCAATCTTTCCAGGTTGGGTGTGCATTCATAGGCAACTGTTAAATCAGTCTGAACATGAATGTATGAATGCACTATGAGCATTAGAACATGTAAGAGAAGTATTACTCTCATGTTAGGAGCTAATACTTTATCTTATGGTAGACAAACAGTTATGAAGACCAAAATACTGTCCAATTGTATCTAAAGGCTACTTAGGGAGTGTGACCCTGAAGCAAGAAGTGTCCCTTGAATTTTAAGAATGTTGGTCAGAGGCTCATGTGATGCACTCTCCTCTGACTGAGGAGAGCTTTTCTGAGGGATGTGAGTGCTGCCACCCTTGCCGTTGGTGTCCATTTTGCTCTCTGAGTAGTGCTGGAAATACACTGCTAAAATGTACTTGCCTTGCTTTCTTTTCTATGTGCCAAATTGGCCAGATGATTTCCAGAATACATTATGATGTTTAGAGAAGTTGAAAGCAAGGATTGCTCTGGACATTGAGTCATTGTGTGACCTGATTCTGTATACATAGCTCTCCTTATCTATTTCAATATATCACAGAAATGTCTGCCAAATTTCATAGTAAAATGAAATGAACTTTCCTTTGGACATAAGAAGACCTAAAGGAATATGTGGGAAGTTCAACATTTTAAAATTTATTTTCTTATTCCTAGTTCTAAAACTTAAACCTTACTCCATAAAATAATGCCATTTAACTATTAGTTCTTGTCCCTTGGTCCATTGAAATTGATATACAAATGAGTTAGTTTCCTTGGACACAGAAGTCTAAGGCCTCCTCAAGAATTACATGATTCTTGGAGACATGTATTTCCACTCAAATATACAGGTTTGTGGTTCTGATTTCTTATTCTCTTTTCCCAAGGGGTTCTTTCTGCTCCACACTGTCCTATACATGGAACAAAGACACCTTTTAAAATTTCCAACAATATTGCTTGTCCAAAACATTTCTTATAATGGGTTTTTACTGAAATTGTAGGGTGATGGTAGGGTAAGAGTGTTGGGGGGCATGTTGTGAGGGCAGGTGGCATGAAGACTGACAGCATAGCATTACATAGCAAAGCATTCAGGATGAAATACTACACATCTGTGTGTTAAAAATGCTTCAGGGTCCTAGCATGTTTGTTTTGTTTTGTTTTGTTTTGTTTTTTACTTCAAACTCAATTAGCCAACATATAGTACATAATTAATTTCAGAGGTAGAGTTCAGTAATTCATCAGTTATATGTAACACCCAGTGCTCATCACATCACATGTCTCTTTAATGCCCGTCAGGGTCCTATCATGTTGAATTGAATTCTTCACAGGACGTTTTTTTCCCCATACACTCCAGTCTCTCACCACATCATGTTATTCCTTATTGAACTTTTCTTAATGACTCAATATCGAATCAGTAGGAATGTTCTGAGTCTCGAAACAGTTTGTTCTCTCCTTTTCCTTCTGTCTCCCTATCATTTCTTCAACACTATATTGTCAAATCAGAGAGGTCTAGTATGGTATTTTCTAAAACAAAAACAGCTCTCCATAGACCACCACGCTATCAATATTTCAAAATAATGAGTAAACTTCATACTTCAAAATGATTTTTCACATTTTCCTGCATAGTCTCTAGTGAGTTGCTTGTGACCTCCAATTTGAGAAAAATGGCACTGGTAGTCCATTTTGTAGTTTAATCTCAGACAGCAGCTGGCTTTCCATGACCTTGAGCATGCAGTACCTCTCTTAGTTAGGATCTTGCCTCAAGGATGTGTTACACTGCTGTGTATTATCTGAAGTGACTAGACCACTGTGAGGAGAGCCCAGTTACCAATACAATGAGTGAAATATTTGCAGCATCCAATCTAGTTTCACAAATAGTTTTTATATTTTTCAGGAAAATGTAATATTTTCTTGACATTGAAATTCCAAGTCTCTACTTAAAGTTTTTCCAAAATAGTTTGTATGTGTGTTTTATTCATATGTTATTGTCAGTCTCTTGTCTGACAACAATTAAGTCATGTATAGTTACCTTATTTTTAATTGCATTGTATTATATTTCATTGTGCTTATTAATCCTAAGAGTTGTAGAGTGCTTAAAGTAGTGAGCTTTCTGGATAAATAACTGTATTTTCCTCTACTAAGGATAGTCCTTAATTCCACTGCAATAGTCATCTCTTTTTGTCTGCTTCTTATATTATTGAATTGTCTACCCAAGTTTGTCATGTTGAAAAATATTCTTCTATTTTTAAATTAAAAAAAATAAGGAATGGATAGTGAATGCTGTTGAATGCTTTGGAAACATCTGAATGATTAAATTAAATGATATGTCTTTTTTTCTTATTAGGCCTAGTTTTTGAATAATTATATTAAGGGATTTCTCAATACTCTGCCTGAATTTTCAGGATAAACCCTACTTAGTCATGGTGGCTAATTTCTTTGTACTAATGGATTCAGTTTATAGTATTTATATTAATAAGTAAGGTTGTGTTTTTAAATTTCTTTCTGATGCTTTTTGTATCTAGTTTAGGGCTTAGCTTCTAAAAAACTTGAGTAGCTTCTGTAGCACAAGATGATCTGTTTTTTGAAAATCTATATAATTTGTAGATAAACTGTTTATAAAAGTAGTTTTCAAATAAACATTTAAATTTTCCTGTGATTGTCTTTTTGTATACTTAAATTTTTAATTGAATCATTTTAGGTAATATAGTATTTCCTATAAACTCAAGTATTCTATCAAGATGTTCTTATTTTTACCCCCCCCAAAAAGATGTTCTTATTTTTAGACTCACAGAGTATTTTCTATTTATTTAATCTCTATATTCATATTTATTATACAAATATATACTTCATTACTTATTATATTCATTATTCATTAAGTTTCATCAGCATTTTAAAACATTTTTACAGGTTTGTTTGTTTGTTTTTTCATAGAACCAGTGCTTGGACTTATTTAGCTGTTTTATAGTAATACAGTCTTTAAAAAATTAGTTGTGTTATACTGATTTTTGTAACAAGATTTAAAAGATTATTTACTACCTTCTTAAATTCTGTGCTTTTTCAAGTATATTCTTATCTATAAGGAAGACATTAAGGATTATGAATTTGCTTCTGACTACAACTTCAATAGATTTTTGATAGAATTAAGTAAATAAATTTATATATAGTTCTCCAAATTCCACTCTTACAACAGTCTGTAATTGTACTTGTGATTTTCTTTTATGAGCCATGAGTTTCTTTTTTTTTTTTTTTAAAGATTTTATTTATTTATTTGACAGAGAGAGAGATCACAAGTAGGCAGAGAGGCAGGCAGAGAGAGAGAGGGGGAAGCAGGCTCCCTGCCGAGCAGAGAGCCTGACATGGGGCTCGATCCCAGGACCCTGAGATCATGACCTGAGCCGAAGGCAGAGGCTTTAACCCACTGAGCCACCCAGGCGCCCCATCTTTTATTTTTCAACTTAATTACTGTTCTAATTTTATAAACAAATATCTCACAGACAATTGGGAAAAGTGTGTCTTTGTAACTCTAAGCTTTAAATATATGCAAATGTTGTATATACACATATGTATATTCATACATATATGAAAATACAAAAAAAAAATTCCCACAATTCTATTCCTATCCTTTTCCTGAAGTTTCTGATTTATTCACGGGAGTATTTTGAGGCTTTTGTTAGTTAATTAGGTCTTTGGAGCTAACTACCTTATTTTTTCTGGATGCATATAGGGTTTTATTTTTATCCTTTAAATTAAATAATTAAAAATTTGCCTGAATTTCTGAAGATTTAGGGTTCTTTTCAATAATTTTTCCAGAAACACAATCAACTCCTTTGATAGACTCTTTGATTATTTTTAAAAACATTTTACTTTGAAGTAATTTCAGATTTGTACACAGAATTCCCATATACTCCCAGATTTGCCTAATGTTAACATGTTACACAACATAGTGTATTTATCAAAGAAATTAACATTAGTACAATATTGTTAACTGAACTACAGACTTTGTTTTGTAAAGTAAAGACTTTATTTTGTAAAGAAAAACAGACTAGTTTTTCCAGTATTGTGCCTTTTCTCTGCCAGGATTCAATGCATTTAGTTGTCATGGCTCTTTAGAATCCTCCAATCAGTGTTTTATAACCTTGACACTTTTGATAAGTGTATTCAATCATTTCGTAAAACTAGCAATGGAATGCATTCTTCATCTGTGATTTCTGCCTCTTTTCCAATCATTCTTCACATTTTGCCCCTGGGGAACATATATAATTAATAGGTTTGATCTCCATTGTCTTATTTCCTTATCTGTCATCTTCTTTCAAAGATTTTCTTCCCCTCCTCCCCAATAAATTTGGAGAGTGTTTCTCAGGTTTGTCTTCCACCATGACTATTTGATTATCTGCAATATCAGTGTTGTCACCAACATTAAAAATATGGCTTGTCTCAATTTGATTTTCATGCAACACTTTCTTATAGAACATTTTATCTTAGCTTGTAATCTATGCCATGCATGTACTATAATTACTTATTATATTAATTATAAATAATCTTAGCCCATTGTCTCCCTTTCATGACATGTTCCTGTTTCACAGAATAGAAAGCCATAAGGAAAAAAAGAGAATGAAGTAGACATAGGGAGACAAGCAGAAAGAAGTCTGTGCGGCTACAAAGGAGAGACAGCAAGATCAGCTTCTGTGGTTTTGAGAATTTCCAACTCAGAAATCTTCTGAGAATGTCAAAAATCCTTGCAGGGTTTTCTTCTGTTTCTTTCAGAAGTTTGTTCCATATGAAATTATTTTATTTTTCAGTACTTTTTGTTTTTGGTCGGCATAATTTTGTCTTTGTCTCTCTACATATCTGCAAGTGGAGACTACTATGTCCAGTCTACCCACCATCAGGGCCGATGAGGGTCTTTGGGCTTCCTTCCCCACTCCATGGTGCACTACTTGAGAGCCCTTCTTGTACAGACTGAAATATCTGTCAAGTTTCAGCTTACTTTCCAAAGCTGAGCAAGGTTCCATCTAGTGTTGCTCTGTCTATCTCCCATCCACAGTAAGTTGCTTTGGGTGACTGTGTTGCTCAAAGAAAAAAATGCTGTTATTCTCTCCATGTTTCTGTTCTCTGAGACCAGTGGCCTCTGGATGAATATAAAAAGATGAGGCAAAGGAGGCAAAAGCAAAGTCCTAATAGCACCATCAGGGCCGATGAGGGTCTTTGGGCTTCCTTCCCCAATTGAGAATGAGTATCTCAATTCTTTTGTTGCCTGGCAATATGGGGGAGTGAAAATTGCCTCCCTATATTTTGGGGGAGGAGGGTGGGTAGAGCTGCTTATTCATGATGCAAAGGATGAATAGCTTGCAAATGTTTTAATTTAATTCATTGATTCAACAAATATGCACATTGGATCATGGCTATGTGTAAAGCACTATGCTTGGTTCTGGTAATATACACCTAAATAAGAAAGACTTGAGGGGTGCCTGGGTGGCTCAGTTGGTTAAGCAGCCACCTTCCACTCAGGTCATGATTCCAGCCTCCTGGGATCGAGTCCCACATCGGGCTCCCTGCTCAGTAGAGAGCCTGCTTCTCTATCTCCCTCTGCCTGCCACTCTGCTTACTTGTGCTCTCTATCTCTCTGTCAAATAAATAAATAAAATCTTAAAAAAAAAAAAAGATTTGGTCCCTGAAATCATTAATTTTTTTCCCAGCTGCTGAGAATGAGTTAGCATTTTTGAATGTCAGCTTTACTGAATGTATCTTACTCCATGGAATTGTTATCAGAACTAAACATGATAATCTTAAAGGAAAAAAATATTTATTTGAGAGAGACAGAGAGAAAGAGGAGGGGCACAGGGAGAAGGAGAGAATCTCAAGCAGACAACGCACTCAGGGGCTCATCTCATGACCCTGAGATCACGACCTGAGCCAAAAGTAAGAGTTGAATGTCCCTAACCATGATAACCTATAGATGGTGTCTGTTGCATGGTAAACAATCAGCCAGGGTTAGCTATTGCTACTTTTATTCTGATTATTATGACTATTGCTCCCTTATTATTTTTTTTTTTTTACTACTGGTCAGGAATTAAGGTGAACACCTTACATGCCTCGAAATGTTCAGGCTTCGAAATTTGGGGCCATCAGTCTTCTTAGTTTTCCTTGTATTATCATCTTTGGGGGGGCACTTTGGTGACCAGAATGATTTCAAACTTAAAAATGGCTGCAAAAACAAAGAATTCCTTTACACAGTTTCCTACCTCTGGAAGACATTAACATCTTTGTAATCATGGTATAATTATCAACACCAAGAGATTAACGTTGCCATGATACATTTAACTGATCTATATACCTTACTCAAGTTTCTTCCCACATGAGTTGTTTGACCAATGCCCTTTTTCTAGACCACAATCTGATATAGGATCCCCTCAACCATCGGGCCCTTAAGTCTCTTCAGTCTCTATTAATTGAGACACTTCGTATGCCTTGTGGTCTTTCATGACCTTGACACTTTTTGAAGAGTACTGGCCAGTACTTAGTTTGGATTTGTCTCGTGTTTCTTATGATTAAATTCAAATTAAGAATTTGGGGCAAGGACATCAATGAAGTGATACTCTATCCTTCTCAGCACATCTCGATCAGGAGGCACATGCTGTTATGTCTCATCTTTAAGAACTTTAACCACTTGGTTAACATGGTGTCTTCCAGGTTTCTCTATGCTAATGTGACTACTTTTTCCCTCGTTAATTAATGAGTGTCTTGAGGGGAGATACTTCAAGACTATGTAAATATCCTATTTTTCATCTTTTGCCCACTAATTTTAGCATTCATCGATGGTGATACTGATGGCAGTTTTAATGGCTACTGATTATTCTTGCCCATAACAGTTATTACTGTGATTTTTGCTTGTTTGGTGATCTTCTAATTCCATCATTCCATCTTTACTTCTTAACTGGAATTCTTCTGTGGTGACAGCTTTACCTTCTTCTCCACTTATTTATTTATTTATTTATACAACTCTTTATTTATATAGTAAGCGCTCATGGATGTTCATTGCAATCATTATTCATTTTGTGACCCAAATCAAAATGATCCAGATTTGACCACTGGGAACCCCTTGCCATTGCGTACCTTTTGAATAATATTTTAAGTTGGAAACCTTTTTATATTTAACTCCCCCTCCCCAAATTTTATTATTAAAACTTTTAAACATACAAAGTTAACTAGTCAATTATAAGTTAGGATAAATTGCATGGTCAGAAAATTTCCTATGAGCAGGTTTTTAATGGTGGCGAGTAGGAAAGAATATCCAAAAATGGGGGACCTTGGGGTTTTTATGTGAGTAAGGGGTGACTCCCAATGAAAAAGAGGAAAGGAGGAATCTGGAACAAGAAATTAAGAAAAATAAACTAGTGTTCTTACAACATATAAATGATGTGAGGTCCAATTTTTGGATGCAAACTTAAATCTACTTCACGCTTTTGTTTAAGATTGAAGCAGAGGAATGGGGTTATTGAATGTAGGGAATCAGGTGCTTGACTCCCATTTCCTTCTGGAAAGGCTTTATCTAACCTTTTCTGCAGTGGAAATTTAGCCAGACACAGTCAGCGCTCAAATCAAGTGGTTGCCTGTGTTTCCATCATCCTGGGCCCCATTGGAAATGTGTCTATTTTTTGAGAAACCATGGAGCTCAATCTACATTTCTCATTACCATTTAGTAAAAGAGGGACTGCAGTTGACTGTAACAGATAAAGGGCAATTGCTTATTTTTTAATCAATTCTTATTGATTTGGGAGACACAGGATTCTTTTTTTTTTTTTTTAAGATTTTTTATTTATTTGACAGAGAGAAACACAGCTAGAGAGGGAACACAAGCAGAGAGAATGGTAGCAGGTGAAGCAGGCTCCCTGCTGAGCAAAGAGCCCAATGTGGGGCTCGATCCCAGGACCCTGGGATCATGACCTGAGCCGAAGGCAGACGCTTAACGACTGAGCCACCCAGGTGCCCCGAGACACAGGATTCTTAATTGTATGTGTGCTTCATCTTTCCATTGGAAATTTCTACTTCATCTGATAAATAGATTCTAGTTTAAATTGCAATGCAATATCCTGATGTGCACTAGTTGGAAAAGGGTTTAAGTCTTTCAAATACTTGAGAGAAGAGTCTACAGAACAGGCGAGCCTTTCTTTTGCTGATCTTAGCGGTCTTGATTGGTGAGGGAGGCTCTGAACATGGACTGCTTGGATTTGAATCCCCCTTTAATCACTACCTTTGTAACCTTGGGTGAGCTACTTAAGCTCCTGCTGTCTCAATGTGTTCATCTGTGAAATGGGTGTAACAGTAGTACCATCTACCTTATTAGGTTGTCGTAAAGACTAAGTGAGAATAATTCATGTAAAGCATTTAGCTTTGAGCCTTGCCTCTTTTTTTTTTTCTCTACCCTGGGAAGAAAATGTAAGGTACCACCACTTTGTGGCTGAGCCACAAATTTCATCTCATTTTCCTTGGATTCTACCTTTTTCAGTTTTCTGAAGTATATTTTTATATGCTTACCTATCAACATTTTTTTTAAAAGATTTTATTTATCTATTTGACAGAGAGAGATATCACAAGCAGGCAGAGAGGCGGGCAGAGTGAGAGGGAGCAGCAGGCTGCCTGCTCAGCAGAGAGCCCGATGTGGGGCTTGATCCCAGGACCCTGAGTTCTTGACCTGAGCTGAAGGCAGAGGCTTTAACCCACTGAGCCACCCAGGTGCCCCCCATCAACATTTTTAATAATCCTATTGATAAAAAATTGCGAGCTGTTTTTATTCACATATACTTATTCTTTTTTTCATTGTGATATACTTAAAAGTGATTAAAAGTTAATTTTTTATTTGGTTATATATATTTCTCATGAAATGTTTATATATATATAATGTATGATTGTAATTGATTCGCAAAAAAAGAAACACTGAGGTCAAAGGCATGAATTATTTTTAGGATTATATAGGATTTTAGTAGTTTGATAGATGTTTATACTAGTAATATACTTTAATTCCTTCTTTTAAAAATCTAACCACGCTTTGGTTTATCATGTGAATAGAGCAGTAAAAATTTTTTTTGCCAAATATGTATTTTAAATTATTTCATTCATAAATGCCTCATTATTTATCTCTATAAGTTAAAGATTTTTAGCGTAACCAAAATAGCATTATCACATCTAAATTTTAAAAAATGCTTAATTTAAGAGAAATATAAATGCATCTGTAATTGTAAAAAATATTACAAAGAAATTCTGTATATCCCTAACCCAGTTTTTTGCAGTAATAACATCTTCATAATCATGATGCAATATGACAACCAGGAAAGGTATATTGATACAGTTCACTCGCATATCTAAAATTCTTCATAACAATTCTTTAACATCATTCAATGTAAAGGTAGTGTTCAAATTTCTGTATTATCTCCTAATATTTTCCCAATTGGTTTCTAATCATCAGGAGGATTTTTATGCTCTTGAGAGCAAAACAAACTTCCATCTTACTAACTTGCTGCCTTCCCTAGCCCAGTGTGGATAAGGACATTGCAAGCCCATTCTGCACTAGGTGTGAGAACGAACAGGACAGAGAGACAAAGGGAAGCTTACCTAGTCACGGTTACTATCCATAATTTGAAAGTCACAGAACAGAAGTGCCTGAAAGATAGGTGCTTATGCAAGAACCCATGGGCGCTGAAACCAGACCTGGAAGTCTGCCCTGAGTCTTCTCTCATGTTTTCTGTGACAGCATGAGAGATCCATGGACGCTCTAAGGAAAAATTCTTTAAAAAATTCTGGGCAGTTGACAACCCGTAGAACGGGTGGGACTCCAATATTGCTGATATAGCTTAATACATTCCAGTACACTGACCTCGAGGGCTAGTTGGTCTGGATAAAAGGACATGGGACCTGGCTTTAAGGACACAGGTTCCACTCCGATCCCATCATGTACTAGCTGTGAACTTTGGGCAGGTCATTTAATCTTTTTGAAATTCTATATTTCATCCATGCAGCAGAAATAGGAGTGCTTATTTTATAGTTTTATTGGCTGATGACACAAGATAATGTTTGTGAACTGCCCAGCACATCCCAGTGCTCAGTAAATGCTAGTTCAGCTGGAGTGCTTGGCAAACCGCAAAAAACAAATGCTACAGAAAACGTTCTACGATGTTAGCACTGAGGCTGAAAATTTGAAAACTATTTTTTTTTTAAACTCCCTGGGTAGTTTAATTTTTCTCCAGGCAAGCATAAGTTTGACACAGGGCACCTCTTTCGTAGAGGGGGTTATGACAGGGGGCTAACATTCATCTCCCACTCCCTTTCGGCCCCACTTGCTATGCAGATTGCTCAAACTGCTTGTGACTTGAGCTAGACCTGGTTGAACGTCAGTGGCCCATTCGTGGACCATTTTGTTCTGATTTTTTTAGGAGCAAAATGCCAGCCTGGTCAAGATCTAGAAAGTTGCTGTTTCATTGTAATAGGATATGCATTTAAATCGGAGCTATGCAAGCTGAAGGATACTCCTGCTCGCATCAGATTCAGCAAGCCAGGGGAAAAATCTCCTGTCTTCTGGAATCACTGAGCCTGAAGGCCTTTGAGGCTGGCTGGCGGCAGGTTGCCTATGAGCGGCCCACTCTTAATATAGATATTTTGTTTCTGCACCACGACTGGCAGTCAAACATTGCAAATAAATCCTATTATTTGTTCCTTTCCTTTCTAACATGTTATTTCCGCACTTATGATTTTAGAAAGATGTTATTTCCAAACTTTGGGTATAAAGTGAAAATTTCTTCTACAACACCTGCCACGATGTTGTATTTTTATTCCCTCATAAAGGAAGAGTTGCTTTATTATGGAACTCACAGCTGAAAAACGTCAATTGTGTCATTATGTAATTGAATTCCTAAATGCATCTTCTTTTCTTTTTAGCCTCTAATATCAGGATGTATAAAACTAGCAAAAAAAGCACAATATGGGGTTAAGCCTTGGGAACTGCATGAGGGTTTGGGAAAGGTTTTAGGATGCTTTTATTTAAGATGTTAAAATCTTTTGGTAATATTAGGAAGAGTCTCTAAAGGTTTTTCTAATTTAACTATTTCAATAAGTGCTGAAGATTTTCTGTGGAAAGAGCACAAAAACTCTTTAAACAAAGGCCCATTTCACATTTTAATGCAAATTAGTGTAATTTGGAGAGGCCGCCTATATTTCTAAATATAACGCTGCATAAAATTAGTGGCATATTTTATATTATCCATTCACTTAAACTAATCTCACTTCTGAAAAGCCCTATAGGGATGAATAGATTGCTTGTAGAAAGTCGGCTCATAAGCTTTCAAATATTTAAAGGAGAGATGAGACTATAAACGCATGGAGGAGAGAGGATGTAGAATTCTCAAGAAAACATTACTCAAGCTTCAATGGTGATAGTGTAGGAAGAATAAGGCTCATAAGGAGCTCCTACCTCCTGGGGTTCCCCCAGATTGTGTGGCCAGGAACAGTGGCCACCGCAGCCATCAGGACCATGACAAGGGACAGGGCTGAGACCATTTCTGGAAATGCTGCCAATTGCCTCATTTATGATTAAATGCCCCATAATATATCATTCCCTTGCTTCACGCACATATTTGTACCTCATTTATGATGAATTGCCTGCCCTTGAGTGTATGAGTCGATATAACCGCTGTTTAGTGTTCCTCTGCTCTGCTTGTGGGACCGGACTGTTCTAGAAGACTCTCGGAGCTACTTCTTTTTCCCCCATTTACTTCCCATAGTACTTGGGGTGGAGAGGGTGGAATGACAGAGCAACTGTTTCTTCTCCAGGTCAGGAATTCTGCATGTGAATGACAATACAGGTAGTCATTAACTCAGATTGTTCAGAGATAAGAGTCCTAGACAGAAGGCCCTTCCCTCCTCTGCCCAGGGTAGGTGCTCCTTCCCTGCATTAGTGAACATGAAATCCACATTTCAAGAGCCTGACAAAATCTCGACAGGGATACTGAACCTCTGATAAAAGTACGCATTTGCTAACAACATGAGGAATGTAGAGTGAGGTATGACAATGAAGATATTTAGAAGAGACTCTGCTGTTTTTGATGTGGAGAAAAAGATATCTGAGAGGGAAGAGAAAGGAGCTGGGGTTCGAAGTGGGCCTGCCAGTCACTAACCAGCAGCCAGGGCAGAAGGGAAACTAATGGCCACTCGTCCAGGTGCGGCATCCTGGGCTGCTGTGATGGGACATGTGCTCTGCGCAGAGCTTGAGGAAGGCAGGCCAGGAAAATAAAAGCAGACGACAAAGACGGAGGCTGGTTCAGGAAGGTTGCAAAGGATACTGATAAACTCCAGATAAAGTGCATTTCTGAGTGTCAGGAGGCCGTGAATGGGAGCAAGCAGGATATTTAGTGCTTACTTCTGGAGACCCTGGGATATAGAAGGGATTGTTCAAAAATCTACACTGTACGCTTCTGTGTCCTTCGAGCGAGTGCTGCATACAAGTCCAAGTAAGTCTGAAACCAGGACTAATAATGGGCCCATTAACCAACTATACATTGAGGTTTCCTTGGGGTTCTTAGCCAGTCAAAAGTTTAAATATACTTGGCGTAATTTAGGGATGATAATCTCTGAAAACTAAGTGACAGAATGAGGGTGTAGACCTTCTGAATCCTGGACGCCTGTGTGTGCATGTGTGTGTGTGCGCGTGAAGAGTAAATGTTTCCTCACAGTTTCGTGTGTGTGTGTGTGTGTGTGTGTGTGTGTGTGTGTGTGTGTGAGTGAAGAGTAGATGTTTCCTCACAGTTTCCTTTGGAATTCTTTAGTCCTCAGGATTGAAGGGAGATTAATCTGTGGGAAATGGGTTTTTATCATGGAGGCTGCTTTTTTCCCAGTGGCCTGGGAAAAGTGAGGGATGCTCAGTTCTGCTTCATGAAATATTCCCGCTTCACATCTTGGATGGGCCACCTGGGATCTGGACTGGGGAGGTTTAGAAAACCAGATAGAATAGAGAATTTGAAGCCATAGGATCCAAAAGGAAGGGTTTATGATCTCTCTCCATTTGAAGAACTCCAGATCCCACGCTCCCACTTCTTTGTTCTTCTTTTTCTTAAAAAAAAAAATTGAGGTATAATTGACATAACATTATAATAGTTTCAGGTGTACAATGTAACAACTCAGTATTTGTATATATTGTAAGATGATCACCACAATAAGTCCAGTGAACACCCAATCACGATATATGGTTATTTTTTCCTCCAACTTTTAAAATGAGTGAGTAGTGTGGGCATCATGGACTCCAAGCCAGAGGGAGTCACCCATGTGGATAGTCTCTTGTGGGACCTGGTGCTGTCAGTGTATATCCTGTATTGGCCCAGTGTGGGGTGTCCACTATGTAAGTCCACTATGTGGGGTATCAGTGTGCTGTCCACATCATATACTCTCAAGAACCTACTGAAGTATCCTAAGGATGGGTGGAAAGAATTCCTAGGATAGTTCTGTGGCTCCTAACTCCTGGTTCAAATTTTATAAAATAGGTTCTCTGTTGCAACTGATATATTAAATTTGAATATCAAGTGGAGACATTTTAAATATGGGAGATAAGCTATCTCCCATATTTAGAATAGTAATAAACTCCCCAGAAGAAGTGGTCCTCTTGACCTTTTGTGAACAGAGTTTTGAATATTCTTTGGGATCTGAGTAGGTAGACAGGGAATGAGTCACTGTTGTATCCAATGAATCTTAGAACTGTTGACCATCCTTGATTTAACAGAAGTCCTTACATTGCAGAAGAGGTAATGTCTTGCTCTGTGTCGTGTGGAACATTAGACTTTACATCAGTGGGCAAGGCTGTCAGACATGGGAATTTATGGTCTCTAGCAATCTTGGACCATCTTAGACCCAAGAAACCTTGATAGGTGGAGAGGTACTTCCCACACTCTTGACTTCCTCTTTCCTACCAAGAACAACCTATCCAGGGAAATTGAGCATAGAACTACCCAATGGAAGCTCAGAGCTAAAGATGAATCCTTCCTTGAGTAGTTCTGCTGCTGATGATAGTAGAGGATGCTAGGATCGGAGTTCAGGTCACAACCTCATTTTCTAGTTGTGTTACTAGGCACAGACTATACTTTAAGATTGATAGAGGAAGTAACATGGATGGTTACTGGGATTACAAGATGGTTCTGGAATTCTACAGCAGCCTCTGTGTACTGTCAGATGCTTCTGCAGGGTGCTGAGTATAGTTTGGTACCTATCTCAGGCAGCTTTTAAACAAGAGTTCAAGGTGCCTCAGAAGAACAGAGCAAGGCTGAATGGTTGTCTGAAGAGAGAAGTTCGTGGGAGTAGGAAGAGAGCAAGTGGAAGATCCAAGAGTTTTAAGAAGGTATAGGCAAGTCTGAGAGAGAGAGAGAGTGAATGGGAACAACCCATATAAACATCTCTAGAAGAGGAAGGGAGGGGGCATCTTGCATAGAATACTTTCAGCCAGAGCCATTTTAGTCTGCATAAACTCTAAAAAATAATTGTAATTTTGGAATTTCTACACCAAAGAACATCCAACATTTACATATACCCATATCCAAAATGAAATATAAATTTTGTTGTAAATAAAGCAACAAGATTTTTATAATTGACTTTCAAAATTATATGCTATCAAATAACTCATTTACTTCAGGATTGACAGTGCTTTCTTTGAAATCATTGTGCATTCAAAATCCTTGCTAAGTGAGAAAATAAATGCTACTGATTATTTTCAAGTCGTAGTGAAATTTTGCAAATGTTAAATTTAATGATTAGCAAATCTGAGGAGTATAATATTTTATAGGCATTAAATTAAACATTTATTAATTTTAAATTTCAGCCTTCGTTTTAGAGGCAATAACGTTTTTTTCAGGTCTCTAGCATTTTCATGGGTCCCTGAATAGCTCACAGGATCTTGTCACTGTGCTTAGAGTGACAGTTGGATAAGACAGCTGTTTCCAGCCGAGCCCACCACAAGGAAGACAGTTGCTAAGCCAGTTTAGACAGTTGGGTATAGTTTGCAAGGAAAGTTCTCAGAAGATGTAGACAAATGACCTATTTATTGTCTTATCTTCAGTTTTACAATGGTATGTTGTTTCTGTGGTTTATTTGATTGCGTTCCCAACGGAAGGGAAAGGAATGGGCTGAAAACCTTTTGATTACAGGACGAACAGATTTCTGCCCTAAATGGCACTTGGAAATTCTGGACACTGACTTGTCAAGGCAAGAAGGTATTTATTTATTTACGTTCTATCTTGTTGCACAAAAATTTGAAGTTGCGTATCACAAATACACATGTAACACTATGAAGAAAATGTTATTCTCTTATATGTCATTAGAGGAAGGGAAGGTCTTTGGAAAATTATCTGGAAAGCCACTTGGAAATGTAGTGGAGACACCAGGGCCTGAGTGCCCACTGATGGAAGAGGTCCTCTTTTCCTAACAGAAGGGTGGGAAATTGGAAATTCTATGGGAACATCCAAGGAAGAAGGAACAGGTACCATGAGAACTGGACCTTTCAGGGTGGCCTTGCATGGTGAAGAATTTAGAAGAAAATGAGTTTAAATAGAATTGTCAATGGCTTGTGGTGGGTTCTTTCTGGTGAGCGTGAAGAGGAAGACAAAGGGAAATTCACATCTAAGTCACACACATAACAGGTATAAGATAAATCGGAACAGACACTACAGAAAGGGGACACATGGAATACAGAGGAATCTACCTAAAATTAAACTTTGAATTGTCCTGATATATGTTTTCTAAGATCCAGAAATGATTAATTATAAGCTCTTTAGTAAGATGAATATTGTGAGTTGTTGGCATAGATTAGGCATAGAGCAAGACTCAGAGCATTAGTCCCTTTTCCTCCTCTTCTTTGGGACCTCGGTCATCCTCATGCTGAAGGATGGAGGAGCAGTTCTCCAACGTTCTGTTCCAAGTTCTCTTCTTTCCCTCTTCAATCTTACTCTCTTTCACCATACTCTCCTTTGTCCAATTATTCTTTTTTGTTAATGGTTAATTACTTTTATCAATGATTTCACTAAGCCATTTTCAGCTTTTTCTTTTTCTTATTTTCCATATGTGATCCATTGATAAATACTATTAATACTACCTGGGAAATCTGTGTCTCACCTTAATTCAGCTTCCCACTGCCACCATAACAAATGATCACAAACTTTGTGGCTTAAAAAAACACAGCTTTATCATCCTATAGTTCTAGAGGTCAGAAGTCCAAAATAGTTTCTTGGGCTAAAATCAAGGCATCAGCAAGATTGCATTCCTTCTGGAGGCTCTAGGGGAGAATCTACCTCTTTGCCTTTTCTACCTTTTAGGGGGTATCTGTGTTGTTTGGCTGATGCCCCCTCCCTCTACCTGCAGAACTAATAGGACAGCAACTTCTCTCCTGTCTGATCTCTCAATCCATCCTTAGGTTTTTCTCTCTTTGACTCTGATCCTTTTACTTCTCTTATATATGGACTCTTGTGATTAGATTAAACCCATCCTTATAATTCAGGGTAATCTCCTAATCTGAGATCCTTGATCCCATCTGCAAAGTCTCATTTGCCAGGTAAGGTCACATACATACAAGTTCTAGAGATTTGGATGTGAACATATTTGGAGGGCCACTATCAGGCTAGTACACACATCCTTGACCAATTCTGTCTCTCATTACTATCCTATTTGCCTTACCTCATGTCTGGAATTTATAATAGCCTTAAAACAAGACTATCTCTAGTACCTCACACCTCTAGTCCAACTGCTTCCCATTATCACCTTACAGCTGAGATCTGGTCACACATTTCCCTTCCCCAAAGCCATTCAGTGGTTCTTTTATATAAGCCTGCAGAAGAAAGCCCCAAATTCTCAGACTTGAAAACTAGCCATTCCTGCCAATCCCCATTTTCCACCCTTCTGCAGGACTCAACCATGCATTTGTGTATACCAGCTCTCTTCATGAGAGTGTATACCAGCTCTCTTCTCTTCCTTTTATATGCCCTGAACTTTCTCAAATATTTCCATCTGCTTTTAGAATTCCTTCCATGTATAATCTTCTTCCATTCCTTCCTTTGTGGATGAAGTTTTCCAAGGTTCTGTCAGGGCTCAAATCTAATCTTCCTTTTCCTGGAGCACCTGGGTGGCTCAGTTGGTTGAGTGTCTGACTCTTGGTTTTGCTTCAGGTCATGATCTCAGGGAGACTGAACCTCCTGTCAGGCTCTACACTCAGTGGGGTGTCTGCTTGGCAATTCTCTCCCTCTGCTTCTGCCCCACTCAGACACACACACACACACACACACACACACACACACACACACACACACTCTCTCTCTCTCTCTCTAAAATAATAAAATCTTTTTTTTAAATAAGTAAATCTTTAAAAAAAATCCTCCCTTTCTCATGACAACTAAGTCTATCCAGTCTTCACATATTTTTACCATCTCTCTTCCTTTAACAACCCATGTGCATTTTTTTTA
>CM053615.1:15915391-15929410 GCA_028646535.1 Procyon lotor
ACACACACACACACACACACACACACACACACACACACACACACACTCTCTCTCTCTCTCTCTAAAATAATAAAATCTTTTTTTTAAATAAGTAAATCTTTAAAAAAAATCCTCCCTTTCTCATGACAACTAAGTCTATCCAGTCTTCACATATTTTTACCATCTCTCTTCCTTTAACAACCCATGTGCATTTTTTTTAAATAATGACTTGGCTGTCTGTCTCCTCAGACTCTGAGGCTCTAACGGGAAAAGACCCTTACTTGTGTTTTTGAGATTTCACAGCTCTTAACAAAATGTGTTGCTCATTGATTCAAGAATGTGAACTGATACTTGTTTTATTAACTACTGGAGAGTTTTTCTTTAAGGAATAGCCAAGGGATTTATAGATTTGCAATTTAAAATCACTTTTAAAGGAGTATTAAGGCAGAAACAAACACGTTTTGCATATTGTAGTTTGCTCCTTTTCTGGCCAGAGGAAAGTTTCTCCCTTCAGTGGACTAGGGAGTCCTAGTCTCTTAGGGAGGGTTACCATTATGGGAAAGGTCCCTCAGGTCTCTCCCAATCCATTTGCCCTCCAACAGCATTTCACATCTGCATTGTCATTTGTGAGCCTCAAATATGGTGCCAAGGGGCCTTGTCTTCCAAAAGACACTTCTTTTCAACTCCGTCTGCAGTGAATGATTCCTCTCAGTTCCTTATCCAGTCTATAATTCCCCATTTCTTAGCTGTATTGAAGGTGAGGAAGGCCTATCTGATCTCCCAAGGGGCTCAGTGCCAGCAGAGTAATTAGCTAGGCTTCATGCCAATTCAGAGCTTTGATCTGGAAACCCATAACCTTTAGTTTCAGTATGATGGCAGAAGAAGGTGCTGGGTTGAGAAGAATGCTCTAGGCTCTTCTTTCAAAAGTGTACAAACATTACCCAGCCGACCTGAAAACTGAAGTGTTGTTGAAAAAAAAAAAAAAGAGAGATTTATTGGTTCATTTTACTAATCAAACTCTGACAATGTGTCAGTGGCCTCACAGAAAATTTCAACTAAGGCAGCCTCTATTCCAAAGCAATAAGGCAAATACAGTTATTGAATTGTAAATGGCATTTCTCTGGGCACAAGAAGCCTCGATGTGAACAGATCTGCTTCTGTTAGGATGTTTATGACCGTAATGAACGTGGCATCAGGAAAAGCCAACTGCATTTTTTTCCATCTTAAAAAAAATCAGGGAGGAAAAGAAACGTGGTATGACATATAAGAGGCACATTTGACCAGAAGACACATTCCGGTTTTGTGGCCACTAGCTTAAATACAAAAGATTTCTGTTGGAGTGAGGTTTGAATGGTTGACGAGAAATAAAGCAGCCTCAGAAAGCTGTCTGTCCATGTGAAGTACTTTGTTGGCACCACACAGATGTGGCAGCTGCATTCAGTATCCAACCGGGAGCTATAGATTTTTACTAATACTCTTGGAGAAAGAGACTGGCAAATACACTCTGTGAGGTGCACTCAGAAGGTCGGCTCGGCTGCCAGGGAAGCCTGTGGAACTCCAGAGGATGTCTCCACACTTGCCTAATGCCTTTCTCTCATCAGTGGTTTGACTACAGCTTTTAAACTTGAGAGTGAATCATAATGGAATTGCAAAGTGGTCTCATTACGTTAGATGGATTGCAACAAGCATAATGGATGACAGTGGAGATGGCGGGGGTGTAGGTGGTGGCTGGCAGCAGGTTTGGCCCTTGCTCAGTTAATGAAGGCAGTGATCTTTGTGGGTGACTAGCAGGGATTCTGGGACAGACACCCTGTCTTAAAACTACCTACCCTGCTGGCCTGTCATGATGCTTTTTATCTCAGCCTTTAAATACCCACTGCCGAAGTCTTAGAGGTCTGTAACAACCAATAAAATGCCAGGGTTACTGGAATGAGTCATGCATTCAACCATATTAGCACTCGAGAGAATTCCTTTCAAACTTCTGTTTCTTTCTCTCTCTCTGTCTCCTGTGTTCCTGTCTGTTCCTGCTGTGACCACTGTGACAGTGTCCCTATTTGTCCATAATTTCTTTTACTTCCTCACCACACACATCTAATGAATAAGTGAGTGTTGTGACCTCTACCTCTGGGTTGATTTCCTCCATCCCAGGACACCACGCTGGTCATCTCTTGACTGTCTCCATGCAGTAGGCTTGGATCTCCTGTCATGGCTCCTAGACAGTCATTCTCTCCATGGCTTCCACTTGCCTTTCTAAAACACAGGTCTGATCTTGTCACCATTTCCCATAAAACCTCTCAATAACTTCTTAGTGGCTGAAGGATTGTCCGTGTCTTGTAGTTTTACAACAATGACCCTTCACAGATCCACCTCTCACCATCTTTCTCTCCTATTCCCTGGCTTCCCACCATGTGGGAAACATTCACCTTTCCCATGATTGTAACAGCAGCACCTCTGATGATTTTCCCTTATTGCATACGTTCTTGCCCCTCTCCCTAACTGAACTTTCCCTCCATGTCTGCATCTAAAATTTCTTCTTACCTTCCCAAACCCAAAACATATGTTAATGCTTTTTCTGCAACTCTTCTAGGCAAGACTTAGCCAGTCCCTCTTCTGCTCAAAATAATTTGTACACAACTCCATCAAAGCATTTTCCAGACTGTTAGCAACTTTCTCTCCACTTCCTCAAAGGTATAAATAATGTAGCATTCATCTCTAGGTCTTCAGTGCCTAACACAATGTCTAGAACAATAAATCTCAATTAAAAAGCTGACTGACAAAATGAACCATTCTTGGGAATTTGTCGGTATGATCAATTACCCATATAAATAGTTATATTTATGTAGTTCTATGGCAAACTGTAAAGAGAGACAAATCTTCACTTGTATAACATTTTATTCTCTTTTTTTAATACCATTCCCCTCATTTTCTCTCAGGAAAGGCTTATGCAACGTATTTCCTTAATCTTTAATGACAAAATAAGCATTAATGGGGTAACTACTTTATCACAGATGTTTGGGAGGAAATGCTCATGCCAGGAAATAAGACAGACCAGGTCCCTGATTTCATGGGACTTGAAATCGAGGTTGTGTAAGATAAACGTCAACTAGACAAATTTGTAAATAAGATCTTTTTGGATAGTGATCATTGCTATACAGAGAAATAAAAGAAGAGACAGAGGAGCGATTGACTGGAAGGCTCCTTTGGATCAATGTTATCACATGTCTTCGAGCAGGTGTCATTTAAGCAAAAGGTGAATGACAAAGAGAAAGATCCTAACTGGTTAGTGACATGATGTGGGTGAAAATGGGGGGGTGGGGTGGCGAGCACTGGATAGCAGCAGTTCTCGCAAAATGTCAAAGAAGGGAACAAGTGGTCACATTAGGGAAGAAAAGAAAGATCCGGTGACTGAAGAAAGACATGTAGGGGGAAGGGTGGCCACGCTCTGATGGCGGGGCAAGGGAAGATGGTGTAGCACAGGCTGGCATGCTTTTCTGACCACCATAGGAAGCTTTCAGAGGGCTTTCAGTGGGAAAGCAGTGTGAGGATAAAGCAGTGTGAGATCCACGCCCTCTGGAACTGGGATCTGGCACAGCTCTCCACGGTGCCTTGATAGCATTCTTTGGGAAAGTATGTGCACCTCCCTGCTTCCCAGCTCACCTCTCTCTCTGTCTTGAATCCTCCTTTGTTCCCATTTCTCTCTCTTTCACTGTTCTCGAGGACTCTGGGGCATAATTTAAAGAAACCAACATGATGTCTCTTTTTTCCCCTGTTATATTGAAAATTTTGATGTTAATTTTATGTTTCATACTCTGCTTTAACTCAGTTTATCTTCTAGTGGACTTGATGCCCTAGGAAGGGGCAGGGCCTGTTCCCTGTGGGTTTGCAAATTTCTTATGTACCACACAAGTATCTTCATTTGAGAAACATTGGGAGATGAGATAGATTGACATAATTTGAGTGAGATGGGTTGGGTCCCACATGGAATGGGCATGCTCGAAGGGGATCTTCAGGAAGCACCAGGCAGCTGTGGGGAATCCAGGTAGAGAGACGTTTTGCCAGTGAGCAGAATAAAGGGAGCAACACAGGACAAAACAGTTGTTGAACGGAGGAAGTGAGAGGGCTCCAGTGGCAAATTACTCCCTTCACTTACTTTACGATATATCCAGAAGGTCAGTTCCATAAGGAAGGACCTTGCCTAATCCATTCACTGATGTATATTCAGCACCCAGAGCACTGCTGTATACATAGTTGATGCTCAGTAACTATTTATGGAGTCGGCCAATGAAAGAATAAATGAAATATTCAACAAACATGGAAGCCAGAAAAGCCTGCAGCCACTGTACTGATCTGAGACTCTGCCAGAAGAAGACTAGAAAAAAGACACCATGAATGAAGAGGCCACTTAGAATTAATCCTGGAATATTATTGTTGACATTTGAAGAGGGGGTGGGAAGGGGAAAAAAAAAAAAAAAGGAGGAACATCCATGATATTAAGGATGCATAGGCAAAAAAAAAAAAAAAGGAAAATTAGAAAAAGAGAAACAGTGGGTAAAGTTTTAAAATAAGTATGAAATTGAATAGAGATTGAACATATTTAATCAGACTATAAAAGTCTTTCATAATTACTAAGATGACAAAGAAACCCCTTGAAAGGAAGTTTATGAAGCACTGCTCCAATCAGATTCAGAGCCTTTTGGGACCATTTGAGTGATAAGTGTGTGGGTGTTACTCCCTGTAGATTATCATTTTCTTTCTGAATTCATTTCCTCCAGCAGAAATGAGAGCCTACGTCACTCACAGGGTGTTCTTGTGTGATGTGTGGGTTTCCCTGCCTGAGAACTCATAGAATCACAAGGCTGGTAGTGAGCAGGTCACCAGAGGCTTACTGCCCCAGGTGGGAAGGCTCAGTCATCATCCAGAAAGACGGGTTTGAAGCTGCCCAAGCCCGAGTGCCCAGAGCTCTTTTCAACCGGTTGTGTTGATATTCTGTCAACACAGTTCTATCATCTGTCCAAATGTCCTTCAAGGCTTCTCTCAAATGCCCCCTTCCCTCTCTGATTTCCCCAAGACTTCCTTTCCCTTTGCTCCCACTGGGCTTACCACATATCTGTAGTATTACATTTAATTATGATATAGAGACCTCAATTACCAACATGCATTATGTACCACACAGTTTATGCATATACTCATTCGTATCATTCGTTCGTGAGTTGTTGAACACATTTTAGACTTAAGACACACTATGCTGGGTATATTCTTGGGACTCCAAGTCATTCAAACATGGCAGCTGCCTTTAGGAAGCTTAGCACATAGAAGGGGAAAAGGTGCAAATGTCATTTGCTGAGAGGTTACTATACTTCTCTTCTTAGTCTGGATGCTTTACCTGTATTGTGTCTAAATTCATAAAAATCCTGTAAGAAAAGAACGAGAAAGCAGGCACTTAGAGAGTAAACTGATTTGGCTGTTTCAAGGCCACATGGTTAGGAAATGATTGCAACTCAGCTCTGTTTGGTTCCCTGCTACATTTATTCCCTAAATTACATTCTTATGGCTATTCTCTGCTTATCTGTCTCCCCATAAATGGCAGCTGTAGCTGTCTGCACCACCCATTCCCCCCTATTTATTATACTATCATATCTATGGGTTAGGAAGCGTACTTCTTTATTACTAGTTTCTACCAGAGGATTTAGGATATTGTAGGCGCTCTGTAAGGATTTGTTGAAAGGATACCTGTATGCATGAATGAGATAGGAGGCTCCCCACACTGTTTCAGATCCCACCCTTCAAGGTGGTCTGGCCTCAGTCAGCTCAGCTCTCTCTTTCCCAGCTCTGGGCATCTATCACGTAATCAGTCAGGGTCTGGCCAGGTATTTGAAGCAGGACATATTTTAATACAGGAAATTAGAGGCTTGCACACCCATGACAAACTCTGGGAGCCAAGGTTAAGAGGGAATTGCTGGTGCCCAAGAAATCTGAACATGCCGGAAGCCATGACGGCCACACAGTGATTTTCAGTAGCATATGGGAACCTGCAAGTCACCGGCCTTCAGTTGCTACTGGAGAAAAGTGGCTTGTTCTCTCTGCTTTCCAAACCCTGAGGGAGAACCTTTCCTTAGAAGCATCTGACCCAGAATCCTGGTGGTAGGCGATTCTAGGAAATGTAGTTTCCTGGGGGAGGGGGGGAGCAGAAGATGGAGAGTGATCCTGGGTTGACAGTCTGGCTCTTGTTGAACTCATGTTCCTTTCTCTTTTACTTCTTAAATAAAATTTCTCACTGTGTTCTTAAATAAAATTTCTCAGTGAGCCCCAACTAACATCGGCAACAGAACTCTACTGGTAGGGAAAGGAGATCCATTTCTAACCAGGACAAGGGAGTTCTCCCCCCATCCCTGCCCCCATTTTCCAACAGAGACTAAATTATGAAGTCTAAATGGGCTTCCAAATAGAGCCTTGACCAGTGCTGAATCGACTTAAAGAATGATGAAGGGTTGGCTTCCCTCTCTCAGCAGCTGCGAGTTTGGTCAGCCCTTTGCAGAGTAAGAGGAAATTTAATGAACCCAAATAAGACATGATCCTTTGTGGCTATAAAAGTTACACTTTGAAAAAGCTCAGCTGGTCAAGAGCCACTTGAAAATGATGTTACTGCTGGGGAACTCTGTCAAAAGTCCACTCCTCTGGGTGAGTTTCCTTCTCTTTGAGGGAAAACAAAGAGAGGTTTTACAAGCTAGAGAAGGGTCATTTTGCTATTTGAAAGAGTGCATTCAAAAATTGAGGCCCTGCACGGTTGGGAGACATCCATAGTCAGTACTTGTTTATTTGTCCAGCTTTACACCATGTAAGTGATGCAGAATCCTTTCCGCCTCTAATAATAACACCGCCATGGCCCTGAGTTAATGGAAAGCTGGTGTGGCCAAATGAGAGCCGGTGCTCAGATTAACCACTGTGGGTCAGACAAGTCCACAGTCGTGGTTGGGGCGGGAGGCAAACGAGTGGAGGGGAAGCAGAGCAGAGGGAACCCGTCTTAAAATATTTTTGCCTAGTCAGCAGATTTAAAGCATGAGACTTTACCATCAAAGTCATCAGCTGGAGGGTTTTCGAAAGGATCCAGAGAAACAACCACGTACCTCATATTCCGTGGCTTCTAACTGTACAGATCGGCACGTTTTAGAAAGCTTTTGTGCCGAGAAGTCTTCATTTTGTAGAGCACTTTGCTGGCTCGTGTGGTAGGCAAAGGTGCTTCAGTGGTGTAATTATGATGTGTTTCCAGTTTGCCTCAAATTTTGATTCAATCCGAATCCCTCAGTCTGACAGCCTATAATCAAACAAAGAGAGTGCTCTGGAAGCAAGGCATTAACAGAGGGGAATTAAACTGTCGTTTTCAAACAGCTTAGACCAATATGAAAGCCCATTTAGGAGTCTCTCCATAAATATCCCTTTTGTTTTGTCTAATTGCCGGTTTGAATGTATCCGACTCATCAATGGGATTAGGGTTAATAGATGTTTGGTCACGCAGAACATGCAGAGGAGGAATCTGATACACACACACAAAAATTGCCCTTAATGAGCTTAGCAAATGTTTGCCATATTTTTAATGAACCCTGGGGCTGTCATTTAGAAATGCTTAGCAACTGCTTTTCCATCCTTGGAAATGGAGCGACCGAAGGACATTAACACTATGTACACCCGTAAATAAGAGGAACTATTTAAAGACAGCAGCCAGGAGGAGGGAATGATGACATCTTTCTGTCCCACAGCCAGTGATACTTAACACCCCGGGTGTGGGTTCAGTGTGTGACAACATAGCTGAGAGGCTGGAGTTTCCCAAAGGGCACTGCGGGGTGTGAGGTTTTTGCAAAGGGTCAAGTAACCACTTTCTTTTTTTAAGTTAAACCTGTTGAGGATGGAATTTCCCCGCCTCCTCCCTCAACCCCTGCTTCTGTTTTCACACCTTCCCGCTGCCCTCTCCGAGTGTCTGTGGAGAGGATTGTGAAAGAGGAGGCTTCTGTGTTGCAGCCACTTCCCCAGGCCACGAAGCAGGTTACTCCCCAGCTGAGCCGAGGGGGGCCCAGATGGGCAAGCGCCGGGGACTGATTGCTCAGAGGACTGAATGATCCATCTTGCGAGCCCTTGGGATTTGGCTCCAAAACCATTGCAGTAGATGGTAATGGGGACTTATTGAAGGAGGCCATGTGGCTTGTGCTCTCACAGCCCAGACTAGGCCTAAAAGAATCAGGTTTTCCTCGGGGGAAGGTTTGATTTGATAGAGCACAAAATGCAAGTCCAATGGATTATGGTTAGAGCAAATGAAGGGTCTAAGCAAATGTCTTAGACCCTTCGTTTTCATAAAGCCAATTGATTTTAAGGACTTCCTGCTCCCTGCCATCTCTAGCAGCCCTGCCTCTCAAGGAGGCAAAAATAGATACAACCTCATTAAAAAAAAAAAAAAAATCACGGACTAAACCCAACCACTTTTTAGCTTTGCTTGAAAATGAACAACCATCCTGTGATAGCAGCTCGACTTTTGTGTTGAGTTATAGGATCATAATTCTTACTAGAACAGAACTAAGAAAAGGCCTTTGCTGGCATTCTACGGAGGAGCTCTGCAAAGTGCACAGAATTATTATATTTTCTCTGGAGGGAGTAGAAGAAAAGAAAATCAGTGTCATGAGGGAAAAGGGCCTGTCTATTTTGTTCTTGTTGTTCTTCTGGTGGTGGTGATGGTGGTGAGGGCAGTGGTCGGGGTGCCTGTGTCTGTGTGTTTATGTATTTTACTAGTCATTTGTCATCAAGTGCTCCTTGCCCTCAAGCGACTTTTAGAATGTCTGGTTTGATGAATGAAGCTAAAGATATTACCAAAGGCTTTATGGCTTCGTGGTTTAAAAACCTTGTCAGTAATAAGCTATTTTTCTATTAGAAGTCTCTACATTCTTGGCACCCAAGCCAGTGGATCAGATGAGTTCTAAAAAAATCATTTGTTAAGGGAGTCTCTGAGGTCAGAGGTCCCAAACCCAAGCACCAAGTACCAAGTCTGGATTGGGATTATAATTGAATGAATCTGGGTAGACGAAACTGTAAAGCATGGTAGGAACTACAGAAAACTGAAAACTATACATGCCTCATGTGAAGAGGGCAGTGACTACTGGGCTGACTGTCCTGACTTGTAAACTCCCGATCCAACCCTGTCTCATTCCTCTTAACTTTACAACTGCCTGGGTTTCCGGACTTTAGGCTTGATTTTGATCTTGATAGCAGTGATTCACGGATCAGCTTATTTTTTGGTTTTTAAGACTGCAGCTTGCATTTTCTTTTAACTCCCCTGAGTATCATCCTAAACCCGGGTCTCTAGGATGAATGAAAGAATGAGGCAGCGAATGACTGAATGGTTCATGAGTGTGTGATTTTTTTTCCTCTGTCCCTTCCCCTTTCCTTTGCTCTGCCTTCCTCCCGCTTTTCCTGGATATATAAAGATAAATAAAGAATGGACTCTACTTTGTAGGCTCTATATCACCTACGTAATCTAGAGGGAGCAGTGAAAACAATATACACAAACAGTTGTAACAAGGAGGGGAGGGGCTCTAGTTGGGAAGCACACAGTGGCCATGGGGAGACGAAGGGATCCTCTGAGTCTCACCAAGCCATGTCACAGAAAGTCTCACAGACCATTGAGTGTGTGTTAAATTGTATGTCGGTGTTTTCCAGGTGTCGTTGTTGAGAAGAATAGTCTATGAGGCTGTACGACAGCTTGTATAAGGATGCAGGGGTATGAGAATGTGACTTGCTTGGAAAATTAACAAACATAGCTATAGATTGAGATGCTCAATTGCGGTTGACCCTAATATCAAAAGTTCCCTCCTGCTGGCCAAGCATCTGAGCCTAGACCAGGCAAAGCGCCTCTGGCCATCTTTCTGGGTGATTCATTATTCAGGGACAGCATTTGGCTGTTTAATGAACACTGATGTGTCTAAGACAATGCTTATGTTTTTAGTCATCTCCCAAATATTTTTTTTAAGAATGTTTCAATTGTCCTGCCAATTCAAATCATTCCAATATGCCTTTCTGAACACCTACCAAGAAACGGCATGAGCCATGGAAGGTGGAGTTACGGAGACTCTATGTCATCCCCTCTCTTCTTAAAGAGTTGACAGTCTCTCAGAAGCGTTGATGGGTTTACTTTAAAAAATGGGTAGGGGGAACTTTTGAGGGAAAGAAACCATATTTTTATTTAAAAAGAAAAACAAAAGAAAATGCCTTGGCTTTTTGTGACTTCAAATTTACTATCAGAGATTTTCTTAGCTACAACAGAAGAGGTTCAGTGAGAATTATCTCACTAAAAAAGTGGTAAAAAGATGTAAAATTTAGATCAAAATCCTCTTTGGAAATAGAGGGAGGAAGGACTGGCCAGAAATCTTACGTTAGTCTATTTAGACTTCGTTCAGCCTTTTCGACGTCTGGAATTGGCTATGCTTATAAATTTCATAAATTAAAGTATCACTATGTAGCTTTGAATGTCTCAGAAATTTAAGGCATGATGCTAACATTACAGGGGAAAAATGCTAGTTTACCACTGTGTCTTTGGAGAACTTAGATGTATTCTAAATATGATACAATCAAGAAGGGAAAAATTTTAAAAGCTGGCATTTTCATTAATTTTATCTATTCTTGAGTTTCCAACTGATCTTTTTTTAATTTAAAAAATGGTTTCAAGTTGTGGTGAGGTACGCATAACATAAAGTTTACTATTTTAACCATTTTGAGTATATGTGACCAATTTGTTTTTAAAGAAGGACAAAACTTATCCCAAACTATTCTTTGGAGGAGGCAATTTTTAAATGTTCGTATTTAGGTTGGAAGATGGAAAACATCCTTTTTCTAATTAAGTCAAAAGAGAAAAAGATTGGAATTTTACATTAGTAAATAACGCATTAGCTTTGGACTTCTTACTAAGAGGGTCAAAACATAGGCCTAGAAGCTGGAAGGCCTTGGTTTCTAGAATGCCAGCCCATTCTGGAAGGATCCTGCCGATGCTCACAGAGGCAGGGGGAGCAAAAGTTTATAGCTGACTGGTTGGGCTCGTTTCTAACTGAGCTATGGCCACTGATCTGTTTGGGTCTTTTCATGGGTGGTGGGTAATATTGGGTTATTTATTCTGACAGGAGGCTAGATGCTATTTCCATCTGCCTTGGAGTATTTGAGGAGATAAATGTCTGCCACATCCTGATAAATGGCCTCTCTGGTTCACTGCCAGAGAAACTGAGTTATGGCTCCTATATTTCATTTCAGAGAAAACTTCAGTCATCCGAAGTGTGCAGAGCAGCCTTCCATTTGACCAGGACAGCAAAGAGTTTCTCTGTTTAAAGGACACCGGTCTGCACAGTAGCTCCTTAGGGGGATTGGAAGGTAGGGGATAAATAGAAAGCACTCTGTAAGTCAGACCAGTAAATCAAGTGTAGTCAATTCAAAATATGAAAAAGAATCCAGGGACCGAAATATAATACTTCTATATCCTGGCTGGGTTTAAAATCATCTTTACCTTCGCGCGCACATCCTTAGTCAGTTAAAATCATTCTAGAGCACATTATCTTTAAAAATAACATGGATGGGCTGGGCATAATGCTGTCTGGAGGATCACAAGGTATTTATTTTCATAAGAAATATGAAAAAGATACATTTTTTGCACATACATCAGTTATAGGTGTCAGTGAATTGAATGAAAATTTATTCTAGAGATCAACTGATTTTCAGATACCAAATGGCAAGGAGATTATAATTGTAAATAGGTTTGTCATGATCTGTGTCATGCATACCTATATACAGCCTGCATTCATCACTTACTGATATGTGGATACCTACATATGTTGGGTGGCTCATACTGATAGGGTGGGGTTGCTGCTTCATGGAAAGATGGGAAATGTTTCAGGGTAATGTAGTCCAATGGAATGCGTGAGGTCAATCCCTCCAAGAGAACCTGCGGCAGTCACCATGAGCTTTGGGGGAACAGACAAAACACATAAGGAAGACCCTTTATGCATTCTTAGCACAGAATTGAGGTGAGCCAGGAACTCCCTTGAAAATTCAGTCAAATTGGGCAAAGTGTCCCTATGTGCCAAACTCTATCTCTTCCAGTTGCCTGGACACCGGGGCCATCCTTTGTGAAAAAGCCATTACAATGAGATAAAACCATGCCATCTGAGCAAGTGTTAATTGCCGGTGGATCCAACTGGGGTCAAGGTAGCTTCAAGTTGCAGGACGGTCCAAGGGTGGGGCGGGATGGTTTGGAAAGTTTTGTGCCACTGGTTTAGGCCTGGAGGAAAGACATGGAGTTAGGTATAAAAGATTTGTCCTGCATTCAAGAAAATTCCTTGGTATGAAGTTCACCTATTATTCCCTGGCTGACTTTGGTCAGCTGTGGCTTCACGGGCCTTGCCTAATTGAAACATACTTGATTGTTAAGGAAAACTGGAAAGAAGTAGAAGCTTGTCTTCCCGGGGCACCGTGGGAGTTGGAGCATGAGAAGCAGACTGCTGCTTGACCCAGGGGGAGGTGGGGCTCACACAAGGGCATGTGTAGGAAGTCCCAAATAAAGCTGAATTTTTCTCATAAATTTGACACTGGTAAAAAAAAAACTATCTCAGGATACCTTTTCTTTCCTAAGCTGACAGTACAGTACAACCTGGCACAAATTTTGTGAAACACCCAGAGACACGGAGGCAATAAACACTGAGTTATGAACATGGTTCGTGCAATAATTAACCTCAGTGAAGAATGCCTAATTTTGAATCCCATGTAACCTCCCCTAAGAAACCTTCTCTGATACCTTCAACCACCTTTCTGCATCTTTACGTGTTGAATTATCTGCCCCTTTTTCCTAGTCCCAAAACAGTCTGTGCATACTTCTGTCATCATCCTAGCCACATAATTACTTGTCTTTCTAACTAGACACTTGTGAACTAACTGAAAACATTTGCATTCTCCAGCATTGAGCATCTCGAGCACAGTGTAAGTGTTCAATTAACGTTGAGTGAATAGATGTCTACAGAAAAATCCTGAAGCTCAAGATAAAAAAAAGTTTCCTGCTCTTCCTAAATAAGTGTAAAAGGGTTATTCCAAAGCAGAGGCAAAATGGACAAGAAGTCCAATTTACCAGGATGGAATATAGTTCTAGTTGGTGAGTGGTAGAAAATAGTGAGGATTAGAAGAAGAGTCACTGACTGTCAAGGTCTGCTAATTCTGAGTGCTGTGGACTTAGAATCAGGGCTCATTCGTGAAAGGAAGGGCTTGGAATGACCACAATTCAAGCAAAGCAGAACAGACAATCCCTGAGGTCTCTTACCAAGCAGGAGTCATAGAAGCAGCAGCCATCTCTGCATTCAAACCTTGACATCACCATGTACTTACTCTGAGATCTTGGATAGTGATAGTAAGAAGTCCAATCTTCCAGGGCACTCTAAGTGTTCAAAAGGATAACTCACACACGGAATATTAGCTCCCTCCTTCTGTGTTTCAGAAGGTGGTTTGGATTGGGTCAGGCACCAGATCTCTTCTCTGTCCCACCAAGAACCTGTTCTCAAAGGTAGACCCTGCATGAACTTGCAAGGAGACTCAGCAATCCTTCTGCACCAACTATGTCTTTACAGTTCATGAGTTTCAATCTCTGCTTCAGTGTCTCTCACCTCCCAAACAATATAAATTAGCCCTATGCTGAGGGACCCTCCCTGGGCAGAGAACAAAGATGCATATTCTTTTCCTTTCATCAGCACCACTCTTTCGTACTTGCAGGCTGTACTCTCCAGAACCACCTCTATTCCAGGGAGAGAGAAGATGGGTCTTACCGAAGAGGTGTAGTTGCATCTTTGAATTGGATTCGCATTACCTGGATTGTGGCAATGATCCCTCCAGATTGAAAGTTGCACAGTTTAGGGGCGCCTGGGTGGCTCAGTCGTTAAGTGTCTGCCTTCAGCCCAGGTCATGATCCCAGAGTCCTGGGATCGAGCCCCACATCGGGCTCCTTGCTCGGCAGGAAGCCTGCTTCTCCCGCTACCA
>CM053615.1:15937589-15965740 GCA_028646535.1 Procyon lotor
AATTTGATTCTCTTGGAAACACAAAGAAGGCCATGAGATATCAGCATGGTGCCCTGTTTCCTAACTGTGGCATGAAAAGGACAGAGTCCTAGAAAGGGAAGATCTGGGTGAAGGTTTTGACTCACTGTTCTAGCAAGCTCTATGGCTAAGTAGCTAAATGTACTTAGGTTCATCACACGATGTCCAATATCTTATTTGCTTTATGTGCAAAATGAAGATAATAAAATCTGTACTTCCTACATGAAAAGATTGCTTTAAAAATTCAATGGCATTGGCTGGTGGCTTGAAAACATATTGAAAAAGTTCAAGTAGAGTACGAAGGCCTGGTTGTCGACATTCGTGTTATTTATGGAGTGCCAACCTCATGCAGAACAGAGCCTTCGGAAGAGAAGGTTCAAAGAAACATGTCAGATATTACTACTAATATAAACAAGATTGTAATCCATAAGTAAATCATTTGTACCTGATATTAGGTAGTTAGGCAAAAGTGAAATAAACACATGGATTTTATTATCATTATTTTCCCTTGCAGTTGGCATTCGCTGGTACACCAACAGGTATTTGATCTTTATCCAAAGCAAGAATATGCCTGTGCGCGCAGCGCGCGTGTGCGCGCGCGCACACACACACACACGCACACACACACACACACACACACACACACACACACACACACATTGTATTTCTAGGAACTGTTGTAGTCTGATAACCCTAAACACAATTGAAATCGGCATTGTTGATTGTAAAGAGTTAGAAATGGAGAGCTCTCTAAAAGCCTGAGCTCCACCAGGGGAAATAGATCACCATAAGAACTTACTAACACCTTCTGTTTCTGCTTACTATTACTGCATAATGAACCATCCCCAAATCGAACAGCCTAAAACAATATACATTCTATTGCTTATGCTTCTATGAATGAGAAACTATGGCAAAGATCAGCGGGAGATGGCCCACCTCTGCTGTATGCGATGTCACCTGGGGCAGCTCAGCTGAGCTCGAGGATCTGATAGGCTGGGCTCCTTCGGTCTCCTCCATGCTGCTTCTCTTTCCATGTGGTTTCTCAGCCCCCAGGGACTCTCTCTCCATGTGGCCTCTTTTCCAACAGGAGCAAGGATTTCTTTCCAAGAGGGGAAAATGGAAGCAGCAAGATCTCTTAAGACCTAGACCCAGAACCAACAGCAGCAACCTTCCTCCTGAAATCTTGTTGTGTGAGGAAAATGAACTCCTGAATGTTTGCACCGTTCTGCTGGGATATTCTATCCTATGGCTGAGTGATTCCTTTTGGCGACACCCTGAAAGCCTGACTTGTTGGAGGGCTGAAACTTTCTGCTCCTGTTCCCTTAGTTTTTAACGTGAAACACAGAGATTTCCTGGGACAGCCAGGATTCCCACTGTCTAGATGACCGTTTGAAATTAGAAGAGTGGGCATTTCACCATTTTGTTTGCTTTATGGGGCCGTGGTGTTAAGTCCTTGTTGAGAAGACAACTCAATTAAACGGAATATTTCTGTTGCCGGGAGAATTACAATTCTTCCAGGTGAATTTAGTAAGAAGGGGCTGCCCTTGGAGTTTCAAAAGGGTTGCTGCAAAGAGAAAAATGGTATAAGGATACAGAATTAAGTGGTAACAACAAACATTAATATTCATGACAGCCCGCCAAAGAACCTGAAAGGAAGAGGAGGCTGTCCTAGCTAATGGATTCTTTCCATAAACCTTTACCTTAATAAACAGTCGTAGAGAATTAATCTGGCAACCGTACAATCCTAAGATTCTCATCACACAATCTCCTTCAAATGTCATAGCTGAAAACAGGAATAACCATACCCCCTTGCTTGAATACTTGTGAGTTAATTCACATCTTAGTTGGACTGTATGCAGTCTGATAGGTTGAGAAGTAGCAGAAGTGTGTATTGAAAAAGCAAAAGACAGAAATCAGCTGCTCACTGTGAGGCCTGACCTCCCTAGGCTTTTTCCCAAGGCTTCTGAACTTTGAAAGGGTTGCTACTCTGTTATTGGAAAATGAGTCCAAGAAACATGAGAACATAAGAAAAAAGTAACACAACAACAACAACAACAGATCACATGAAAATGTTTGTCTCAGGCCCTTCCTATGGCTTTCTGTGTCTGAAGTGATCAGCTGAAGGGAAACCACAAAGGAGGACATGGTGGGGAAGAAGGCCAATGCCACTGAAAATGACGGTCTAGGGAGGAGGCTGTGTCCCATTCACCTTCTCCCTCCTTCCCTCTCTCCTCCTCTACTTGCAGAGGGCAACTGCTTTTGGTGTTTTCCTCCAGGTGCGCGTGAGGCTGTGTCTAGCTTGTCTCATCTAGTTCAGATGGGTCCATGGGTTTCCTTTCATGACATCCTCTTTATTCCAACGCAGTGGAATATTCCAGCTTCACTCCACTCTGGTCTTCTCTCAAGAGGACGTGGAAAACTGCACAGGTAAAGCAGGAACCACTGCTGTCAACATTGCTGAGGGGAAACCCACTTTCTGTTGACTGGCCACATTTTCCATTCATGGCCACAAAGGGACACACAGAGCTCTTTTTCTTTTTCTTTCTGTATGGGTTTCTCCTCATCTCTGTGACTGCTCAAAGGTTTTGGTGTCTAGGGCTTGGAATGGAGCCCTCTGACTACTTAGGGCTATGGCTTTAAATACCTACCTCTGTGCTAATATTTTCAAATTTGTGTCTTCAAATCAGATTTCCCTCATGACTCCAGCATCCTAGATCTAAGTGCCACTGGACATCTTCTTTTAAGAGTTGGTAGGCAACTTAAACTTACCATATTAAAAATAATCACTTGATAAACAATCTGTCCCCACCCAAACACACACATGTAGGTGCACACACACACACACACACACACACACACACACACAAACCTTTGCACAAGCACACATGTCTCTTGGGCCATCCTGTGTCTATAAAGGCTCCCTCCCACCCTCACCCACTCAGTGGTTCAAGGCCAAGTATCTATGAGTCATTTCTTATTTTTTCCTTTATTCACTACATTCTCCTTTACTCACAAGCATTGTAGCCCATTTGATCTTAAAATATAACCAGAATCCATTTTCTTCTCCATAGTTTTACTATTAACTTCTTTGTCTAAGTCTCTAAACTACCATTTCAAATAAATTAGTCCACTGTCTTCCTAATAGTAGGAAGTAGGAGGTTTTCCTACTCCTCTTGCTGTCTGCAGTCAATTCCCTATACAGGAGCCAAAGTGGTTTCTTTAAGAAGGTAAATCTGGACATGCACGCAAATCATCCAATATCTTCTTGCCACACATGGAATAAAATCATGCTGCTTAAGCCCTGCATGAGCTGACCCCACCCATCACCCCCCACTTCATCCAGCACCTCCCTCCTACCTGTGCATTATGACTCCATCCTCCTTCCTGCACCTCCAACACCTCATGTCCCTGCCTTAAATCTTTTGCATCTGCCATCCCGTTTGCCTGGAATAGTTTTCCTCCAAATCCATTTATGTGTAGATTCTTGTTGTAATTCGGTTGTCAGATCATCATCCGATGAATACATCCTTTTCCAACCACCTAGGACATCACCCTCTCTTATTTTCTTCAGAGCATTTCCCACTCTCTGAGGTCGGTTGTGGAATATCCCTCCTGGAGCATGTAAGCTCCTTTTAGAGTAGAGACCTTGCCTGCTTACTCTATTGAATCTCCAACATCTAGAATATTGTCTGGTACCTACTGTTTTCTCAGTAAATATTTGCTTAATATAAGCTTTTTAGCTACAAGCACCTAGAAAGTGTTTGATGGATGTTTTTTAGATGAATTAAAACATGAGAAATGCTGACATTTGCTGGTGCTGTTCTTGGAAAGAATTCTTCCCAGTACCTCCAACCCCATCCCACCCTATTTGGATGAATCCATCTGACTTGGTTTTTGGTCAGTATATGCATTATGGTCTAGCCAGATTCCAGAGCCATAAAAGGGTGTAGTCTTTCTCAATCAAATATTTGCCAGAGCATATCTCACTGGACCTTGGTATTCTTACCTTATTGGAGAGTATTATTATTGAAACAGCAAATGTTCTTTCTGCATTTCCCACCAGGTCTAGGATCCCATGAGTCTCTCTTCCTTATCTTTTGTTTTCTTTAGCTAGATGTGCAGGAGTTACCAGCAGTATCTGTGTACTGTCTTCCATAAACAGTGCAGTCAAAGGCTAAGGGGGTATCTGACTTGACTCTTGCAAGATTTATGCAGCCATAGAGGAACAGAATAATCTTTGTAGCCAAATTCTTTGTCATTTCTCTTAAAGTGTGCAAAATGCTTTCCATGCTTACTAATATTTGCCTTTAAGCATTTTGCCATTAAAACAAGGAGTTTAGTTTTATGTCCTTTTAAATTCCTGGCAATAAGCCATTGTGGTTCCATTTTGTAAATATTTACATTTGGAATTTTTTTTTAAAGATTTTATTTATTTATTTGACAGAGAGAGAGAAATCACAAGTAGGCAGAGAGGCAGGCAGAGAGAGGGGGGAACAGGCTCCCTGCTGAGCAGAGAGCCCAATGTGGGGCTCGATCCCAGGACCCTGAGATCATGACTTGAGCCAAAGGTAGAGGCTTTAACCCACTGAGCCACCCAGGTACCCCTACATTTGGAAATTTAATGCAAATTCAAGTTTAGAGAAGTAAGATGCCACATGCCATGTTTGAACTTGAAGTTCAGTCTGATATTTTGCTTGTCTTCAGAGGATTTTTTTTAAACTGTAAATTAATTGGTTTATTCTGCACAATGAAAAGTGATAAAATGTGAGAGATTAGAAAGTACCATAGAATTCTTATTTGCTTCTCTAATTGACAACTTTAATTGATATATTTTATTTATTTAAAAATCAAGGATTTATACCTATTTTAAATAGGAATATATAGAGAGAAGGAGAAAGAGGGGCATATATAAATACACATGTGTGTAGTCACACATGTTTGATAAATGTGTATAAAATATTCCTTAGAGTATTTTTATGTTTTTTTCCCATGCTATAATTTATCTGCCAAAAATCTTTAAAACTTTTCAATTGAGCATCTCATTGGCTTTTTCAAGTAAGAGTACTAACACTAGAAATGAGTCTGAATTTTTATAATACCATATATAGAAATGACTATGATTATTGAGCATTTTTTGGTAGGGTATTGTGCTCTTCCCTGAAGTAGTGTAATATATTGGAGAGTGGTATAAATTGTTATTATGATATTATGGGAAGCAGATAGAACAACAGATCTAAGTGTTCTGCATTCTAATACTATCCATACTACTAATTATATGTATTTATAGATAAGCCACAGTATTCTGGGTGTCAGAATCTATCACCGTCTTCTTCAGGAAAATGTTCTAAAAGACACTAATGTGCATTTCATTACTAAAGGTTTCTATACCTAAAAAATTTCAGGAACTGCTTATAATATCTCTTGTGTAGTCTTGGAAATTCAGTAAGAATATTATCATATTGTAGGCACTAAGAAGGTCCATAAGAGCAACAAAGTTGATTAAAAGAAAAAAAACAGCATTTCTCAAGCAATTTTGCTCAAAGAACTTTATTTTTAAATCAGTTTAATTTTTTTCTCGAACACCTCTCAAATCTTGTCATTTAAGTGTTCTGCAATAACCCAGCATAGGTAGTATCCTCACACTATAAGACTTCTGAGGGTTCTTTCAAACCCTAGCAGTCCATGATTCTTTATATCAAAATTATAAAAATAATAGCTCAGAATAAAACAAAAGACTCAACTCTCGGAATTTTTTTCTGAAACCCTATTTTTTTCCCTCGTAATGTAATATAATCAGCCAATAAAATGTAGATCTTTCATCACTATCTCAACCAAAAGTCTAAAAAACCAGAAGTCATATTAATTTAAGGTTTATTTAGTAGTTGTGATTATAACAAACATGCAAAAAGAGAGGAGTAAGTGACAAGTCTGAGAATATGTACCTATTTCTCCTGATTATATAGTGTATTATTAGTTCCCTTCAATGAGAAATTAGCGAGCCAACTCTATGTTTCTGGTGGTAGGCCAGGCACTAGAAATGTAGATATGCATAAGATATGGTCCCTGAATCCTGTGACAAATATTGTGTTAGACAACTGTGTAAGATATTATGAGGACCCCAAATCTAGTATGAGTATACACAGGCTGGAAGGAGAAAATAGAAGATAAGTATAATACAATAAGAAAATCAAAGTAAGCCAAAGAAAAGCCCTAACATCGACACTTGAGAGAAGTTGTTAGCAATGGAAGGCAATGGGCCCAGAAGATAAGGGATACGGTGGATACGGAAAGAAAAGCCAGAAAAGAAAATCTCAGTACTTAATCGATCCCATTTTTAGGACCTTTATGAAAGGATCCCACACTTTAAAAGACAACAGTTCCTTGAAGCTTATTAACCAGTCATTCTACAGATAATTACAGTAAGGTCCAAAGTCACAAACCTGATTTGTGTCAGAAACAAGACCCGCCTCTAAGACATCTGACTTTGAGCAAATCTTTTTCTACTGTGAAATTATTTGGAGATCCTGTGACTTTTATTTTTATTACTATTGCACGTGATTTGAAATAAATAGGCCATTGTTTGTGGCCATCCAATGGGTTCCAGTGATGTTTACCTTAATGAAATTTGAGTTATAACATATTAAATATAACAATTCAACAAATGTCCATATTAGAAGAACAGGAGTTCCAGTTGGATACAGAGAGAATGGCAAGTAATTCAAAGCACACGGGGAAGGAACAACTGACCTGGTCTCTGATAATATATGGCGATGGTGGGTGGAAAGGAAGGAAGACCTCCAAACTCATTCAATATTTCATTGTCCACTGATGGGAAGAATGTTGATGGCATTGCCAGCTGCAGGTGGCCTGTGGAGGAGGGGAAGCAATGCTGATGATGTGGAGGGCTAGGAGGGGGGACCGGACAAGAGGGATTCTCTGAAGGGCAAATGGATGCACCAAATTATGCAAAATGCACGATGAATAAAGCAAGACCAATTTGAGGAGCATGCTGATGACGAGGGAAGGGCAATTAGCTTGTTACAGGGATGGAGGTCAGGGACAAACATTAGACTTCACTACACATAAAAGCTGCTGTAAATAATCATAGAATTTTTAAGTCTAGAAAGAATATGAGGAGATCATCAAGTTTTTTCTGCCACTAAAAAAAGTCCCCTTCAGTCTTTAATAATGCATAATACAATGGTTTTGTCATGTTTTTAATAACACCCCTTGATAAAATATTTGTACATCTAATAATCATTTTGTCAGTAGATTGTTCCACATGCATATTCTGGACCCTCTTTTCTGTTTGTTCCATTTCCTTTTATATAGATTGAATTTGATAATAAAATTGGTAAGCCTCGTTTCTCTCCCTAAGGGCCACTGGGGAAAAACTGCTTGTCAGCCGTTCCTTCTCAAATCTCAACTTTGAAGTTTCCATGAAGTTTGCTTCATAGAAATTATACACCAACTTCAGTATTATTTTGATGGCCCAGCTTTAGTTTCTCTCCATTCTATTTTAACTGAAGAGGCAATAACCGGATACAGTTCTCTTATTGGGAAAAAAAAAAAAAGACCATTCAAATAACAAATGGATAGTTTGTATTTTCTACAAGTTCTGGCTTTATTTATATAAATAGAAAGAACCCTTTTGAATTTCTTAAGATTTATCTTAGGTCAGTTTGATATTCTGTATATAAAGCCTCCTATTAATCCCCTCCCCCTGAATAAATAAAAATACTTCTTTGCTCCTTTGCCAGGAGAATATATAAATTACTTTTTGAAATACATTTTCAGACTCCTCCCCCAGCACTGTGATTACATATTTTTTTTGGTTCAAAGACTAACTCCAGCACCATAATTTCTTGGGACAAAGAAACACATTTCCCAGGTAGAACAGAAATGATAAATAGAGAAGTTTCTCGCAGCTTACAAAGCCTGCTACTTAATATTATTTTTCTGAGTCCACAGTAAAGAAATTGATCTATTGATAATTTTAACAGGTGTGTGAGAAAATAAAGACAGTGTATCAAATTCCTGTCACTGGCAATATTCTTCTCTTTGGGATGTCTCATCATGGAGACATTACAGATATTTGCAAAGGGAAATGAGAAGGCGTAAGTTATTTTATTTATAGGCAATTCAAATTCTTCCTGCAAAGAATTTATAGCATCACATAAAAAAGCTAAAATATCGACATTCTCACTTCCAATCCTGCACAACCTTTTAACCACTGTCCCTAAAATCCTCACGTCCTCCCCAAACTCCCCCAAATGCTACTTTTACTCCTTCCAATATCTTTTTGTAAGATCAGCTCTTTTCTGTCTACCTCAAAGTCAGGTGACTGTACTGGTTTCCTGAACTTGCAGTAATTTGCACTTTGACTTTGTTTAAAGTGTACAGATATTTAGCTTGTGAATAATATTAATAATGTAAACTCTTTATTTGCTCATTCTGTTCTGCTAAGAAGGTACCATGTGATATAACTCTAAGCCGTTGCTTATTTCTAAAACAATAGCAAAATAAGTCATAAATACCGGTGTAAAACGATGGGGTGGAGAGACAGTTAATTGACTTGTGATGATTTGAGGGAGCTAGACTCAATTGATTTACTATTCATGGAGTTGATGAATTTTATTACATTACCAGTGTCTTGTAGTAGCAAGTCCTTTCGTCTGGGCCATTAATTTGATGTGTTTATAGCAGTTTTTACTAACCTGTGTACAAGGGCCAGCTTCAGCAGAATCACTTAAGCTTTTTCAAATGGCAAATTACTGTGTTCACCTGATTCTGACTGCATCACTGTTTTCGAGGACAGGCCTTGGGACCTGCATTTTATTTATTTATTTATTTATTTATTTATTTAATTTTTAAAATATTTTATTTATTTACTTATTTGACAAAGAGAGATCACAAGTAGGCAGAGAGGCAGGCAGAGAGAGAGGGGGAAGCAGGCTCCCTTCTGAGCAGAGAGCCCGACGTGGGGCTTGATCCCAGGACCCTGGGATCATGACCTGAGCCGAAGGCAGAGGCTTTAACCCACTGAGCCACCGAGGCGCCCCTAGGGACCTGCATTTTAAAGAAGCAGTTCTGGCTATTCTTCTCACATTAAAATGCTTGAGAGTCACTGGTTTATAACAAGATGTATATTCTAACCCACATATCCTGTTAAACTTGGAAGTCTGTTTATAGAACCAGCTATTAGTTCTTCTAGAACATTCTTGAACAGATACTTCATATTTGTTGCATGCTCCACCCACTAAACCTGGGAAGCACCTGAGACTCTGCCCACTCTCTTTTCTTTTATTTTTTTATTTATTTGAGAGAGAGAGAGAGAGAGAGAGAGAGAGAGCAAGCAGGGGGAAGAGCAGAGGGAGAGGGAGAAGCAGGCTCCCCGCTGAGCAGGAAGCCCAATGCAGGATTCGATCTCGGGACCCCAGGATCATGACCTTAGCTGAAGGCAGATGCTTAACCAACGGAGCTACCCAGGTGCCCCAACTGCACACTCTCTTATCAGCAGCACACATCAATACGTGTCCCCATGTCTAGTATCTTAAGATTCTTGTGTCTATCACCTCTTCTCCATCCCCACCTTCCCTAACATGCAGAGTTGCAAAGACTTTTTATAATGTAAAGCGATGTGACCAAGTAGAGTGTATCATGTCCCTTTTTAAGCTTCCAAGTAGCACAACAAGGGGAAACAATGGCAGCAGGCTGCCCACATGCAGGCAAGAAGCCTTTCATTGTTGCTATCTCCCATTTGAAGAAAACTGAAAACAATAGTAAAACTATTGGTCTGCTTTAATTACCACGATTAAACAGTGTTAGTAATAAAATATTCCTCACTACAGGATTTTTTCCACCAATTTCGGCACCCTGTTGGCTCACATATACTTTGTATAAATTTTTATGATCTGTATACATGCCACTTTATAATTGTCAACATATTTTTCCCTTTCCCTAAACTCTCAGCTCTTTATGTATTTTTTACCTCCCAGCAACTAGCAGAACATTCCGTGTGCATTATAGATGCTTAATAAATGCAAATCTTGCATACTGGAATAAACGGATTATTACTACATTATATACAAGGCATGGATCAGACTGGAAGACTAGGCATGCATAGCTGCATACTCATTCCCACAGGAATCTCTGCAAATTGTGATACAATAATAAATGGCTATGGAAAACAAGGAGATGTCATTAGTGGGCTAGGTAATTCAAAGAATAATTGAATGAAGAAGTCAAACAGGTGTGACTATTTGAATCAACCACTATTCAAATAAATAATAAACTATTTGAATAAACCACTCCCCTAACACCAGCTGGAGAATACATCAAATATATTAATAACATATAGACACACCCATAGCCCTCTATCAATAGGTAAACATGGAATATCAGACTCAAAATGAGCAAAGACACACATACAGATTACTAATATTTAAGGAAAATGAACAACATTGTTTTATAGAAGCACCAAACCATAGAAGTGTTAATGATTGATGCAGTGAAGATAATATAGGAAATGTAAAATAAATATAACTAATATACTCGGATGAAGAAAAAAGAATATTTCATTTTGTAAGAAAGTACAAGAAGAAACTTTCTTGGGGCGCCTGGGGGGCTCAGTCATTAAGTGGCTGCCTTCAGCTCAGGTCATGGTCCCAGGGTCCTGGGATCGAGCCCCACATCGGGCTCTGCTTGGCAGGAAGCCTGCTTCTCCTGCTCCCACTCCCCCTGCTTGTGTTTCCTCTCTTGCTGTGTTTCTCTCTGTCAAATAAATAAAATCTTTAAAAAAAAAAAAAGAAGAAACTTTCTTTTTCTTCTAAAGGGGCACTTAAAATCTAAACAGCATCATCATGGGTACAAACAAAAACTCAGTTGACGCATTCAATAGTGGAATGGACAAGGATGCGTTGTTTGAAGAGAAAAATTAATTATCCCAGTATTTAGCATAAAATATTTAAAAAATCTTTGAAAAATAGCTTAAAAAGTAGAGAAATTGCTTCTCAAATTTGGAATATTTTTGCCATAAGGTAGCAAAATAAAATCTATCCACATGGAAATTAAAAGCCAATCTTCCAGCTAACTACTAGGTCAGAAAGGGTGCTATTTAATAAGTACGTGTTGTGGCCAAAGTTATTCGAGGAAATTCTTTTACTAGAAATCATGAAATTGTTGTGTTAGAAAATGAGAAATCTTGGAGAAAATGTTTTAATCATTCAACTCAAGAAATTAGGGGAAAATAAATCTAAAGCATGAGAAAACAATTGCTAAAGTAAAACAAGAAGTTTGTAAAATTTAAACCAAAATAAAAAAAGTAATTAGTGAAATTTAAACTAAAAATTTGATAAACAGAACAGAATGCTATTGTAAAAGATGAAGAAAATGTAGAAAACATTAACAAATATGCTAAAAAAAAAACCCAGGAAATACAAAAGCAGTATTAAGAAACAAAAGAATTATACCTATAAAAGATATAAAAGTTTAAAGAAAATATTATGTATATTTTTGCATAAAAATTTTGAAAAGTTGGATCAAATGGATAAGGTAATAGGAAATTATTAAATAACAAAATTAGTTTCAACAATATGTAGAACACTTGCACACGTGCATAGAACAACTCTAGCAGGACATCTGGGTGGCTCAGTCAGTTAAGCATCTGCCTTGGGCTCAGGTCATGATCCCAGGGTCCTGGGATTGAGTTTTTAGGATTTTTTTAGGATCCTTGTTCATCAAGGAACCTGCTTCTCCCTCTGCCTGCTGCTCCCCCTGCTTATGTTCTCTCGCGCTCTCTCTCTTTCTCTTTTTCTGACAAATAAATAAAATCTTAAAAAAAAAAAAGTACAACTATAGCATAAACCAAAATTGTAGAAATCATTTATAAGGAGGCATTAGGTTCTGATGGTTTTACTAAAAAGTCTTCTTTTTAAGAAATGAATCATTTTCCATATTAATAGATTTTTCTGGAGCAGCAAAAGTGTGGAAGCCTTTTTAAAATCATTCTGCCACCCTAGCGTAATTCCAATACACTAAATGGACCTGAATTTCACCTATAACTTAATCATAGGCCAATCTTGCTTAAAAATTGAAGCAAACATCTTGACTATAATATTAGTAAGTTGAAACCAACAACGCGTTAATTGAATGATACATTTTTATGTCAGGAATGCAAAGATTGCTTCGACGGCATAAAAATTGTAACATAAAAATTGGTTACTATATTAACAAATCAAATTAGAAAGAAATTACGTGACTGCCTCCACTGATGAAAATGCATCTGATGAATTTCAATTCCCAATCTTCACTTTTTAATTGAAACTTAAAAATTTAACAGTAATCCAGAACAGAATCCGTAAGCATGCATTACATTTATCTGTCATATATGTCTCTAACCCATGCCAGCCTTAGATGGTATTTCTAACTCCATCACTCCCTCTATATTTACTAATTGACAATCTAAGAATGTATGAATTTTAATATATTTATCATTCAATTAGAAATATTTCTTAGTTTTTTAGAATTCCTTTAACTCCTGGGTATGATTTTAACTTCCCCATATTAGGGCGTTTCTTTCTTTCTCTTTCTTTCTTTCTTTCTTTCTTTCTTTCTTTCTTTCTTTCTTTCTTTCTTTCTTTCTCTCTCTCTCTCTCTCTCTCTCTCTCTCTCTCTCTCTCTCTTTCCTTCCTTCCTTCCTTCCTTCCTTCCTTCCTTCCTTCCTTCCTTCCTTTTTAAGATTTTATTTATTTATTTGTCAGAGAGAGAGAGAACACAAGCAGGCAGAGAGGCAGGCAAAGGCAGAGGGTGAAGCAGGCTCCCTGCTGAGCAAGGAGCCCGATTTGGGACTTGATCCCAGGACTCTAGGATCATGACCTGTGCTGAAGGCAGCTGCTTAACCAGCTGAGCCACCCAGGCATCCCCATATTGGGGCTTTTCTAAGTAACTTTTTTTTTTTTATTCTTTTGATTTCAAATTAATTCTGTTATTGAGGCACAGTTAGTTAAGCATCTGACTCTTGAACTCAGCTCAGGTCATAATGTCAGGGTTGTGAGTTCAAGCCCTGTGTTGGCTCCACGCTGGGCATGAAATCAGATAGATAGATAGATAGATAGATAGATAGATAGATAGATAGATAGATAGACAGATAAAATTCTGTTTTTGTCCATTAACCTACTCTGTAAGGCTTTAATATTTGGGAATATACAGAATCTTGTTTATGATCTAGCACATGTTTCATTTGTACTGGAAAAGAATGAATATTCTTCAGTTCCCAGGAGTCTTATTTCATAAATTAGTTAAGGTGGCTGATAGTTTGGGTCAGGTTTTCAATGTATTTTCCAGTTGTTTTATTTCATTTTATCAGTACTAAGAAGGGGTGCTAATATCTCCAACTACACAATTGTGATTTTTCTGTTTTTCTCTTCAATTTGTCAATTTTTGCTTCATACATTATGAGGTTCTATTATTAAACACATATGGAGTTATAATTACTGTGTTTTCCTCATTAATTGATTCTTTTATTGTAATGAAAATATCCCTCTGTGTCTTTGGTTTACCCTTCATCTTGAAGTCTTCTGTATGATCTGATATTAATATTGCCTCTCCAGCTTACTTATGCATACTTTTGGCATGGTATATTTTTTCCATCTATTTCTTTTCCATTTATCTCTGTTTTTCATATACATAGTATGTCTCATAGGTAATATATAGTTGGGTCATATTTACTTTATTCTGACAAACTTTGTTTTTTAATTTGAATGTTTAGACAAGGTATATTTAACATAATTATTGATATGAGTGGATACCAATGTATCATTTTGTTGTTTGTTTCCTATTTGCCCCACTTGCTTTTTAACTTTTTTTCATTTTGCCTTCTGTTTCCAGTGCTTTCTAGGAATTGTAATATGCATTTGTAACTTATCAAAATCAATTTGGAGTTAATATTGTACTTCATTTAAAATATAAGAAACTTACAGCAGGTTAGTCCCATTTCACTTCTCTTTCTTTGTGTTATTTTTATCATATGTTGTTTAAAAAGATTCATAGAATGAAAAAATACAGCCTTTTATACCTATCTATATATTTACTCTGTCTGTATTTCTTGATCTCTTCCTATTTTTTATTTTTTATTTTTCTTTAACCTGAAGAGCTTTCTTTGGTATTTTTTTTGCAAATCTGTTGGTAATGAAGTGTCTTAAGTTTCATTTACCTGAAAATATATTTACTTTGCTTTAATTTTTTTATTGATACTTTCATAGAATAAAGACTGACAGGTTGACATTTTGGGTTTTTTTAGAGCAATTTTCAGTTCATAGTAAAATGGAATGGAAGGTACAGAGATTTCTGATATGCCCCCTGCCCTCACATATACACAGTCACGCCCACTCTCTACATCTTGCACCACAACAGTACATTTGTTACAAAAGATGAAGCTATGCTGACACATCATTATCATCCATAGTCCCTAATTTACATTAGAGTTCACTCTTGTTGTTTATAATATATGGGTTTTGACAAATGTATAGTGACATGTATCCTCTATTGTAGCATCTCATCAGAATAGTTTCACTGCCCTAAAATCCTCTATGCTCTGCCTGTTGGTCTCCCCTTTCCCTCAACCCCAAGTAACAATTGATCCTTTTACTTCTCCACAGTTTTGCCTATTACAGAACGTTACATAGTTGGAATAATGCAGCTGTGGTTTTCTTTGTATTTATTCTACTTGGGATGCTTGAGATTTTTTAACCTTTTTTATATTTTTGGAACAAACTTTGAGCATTATTTAGTAATATTTCTTCCAATATTTATTTTTTCTCCATGTTTTAATTTTCTCTTTTTGGGCTTTAATTACTCATGTATTGCATTGCTTGATATTCATTGATAGAACATTGAAGTTCTGTTCATTCTTTCTCATTATTTTTTCTCTTTTCTTTAAATTGGATTATTCTTGTTCCTTTGTTTTTTTTTTTTTTTTTTTTTTGTTCCTTTGTTTTTTTAAAAGAAATTTATTTACTTATTTTAGAGATGAGAGTAAGAGCACATGAGCGGGAGAGGCAGAGAGATAGAGAGAATCTCAACCAGATGCCACACTGATCACGGAGCTAGATGTGGGACTTTATCTCAGGACCCTGAGATCATGACCTGAGCTGAAATCCAGAGTCTGATGCTTAAGCAACTGAGCCACCCAGGTGCCTTGCTTTATTTATTTATTTTTTTTAAAGATTGAGCTATGAATTTTAGAGAGAGAGAATGCAAGTGGGGGAAGGGGCAGAGGGAGAAGGAGAGAATCTCAACCAGACTCCCCACGGAGCACAGAGCTGAACATGGGGCTCAACACAGAACTCTATCTCATGACCCTAAGATTCAGACCTGAGCTAAATCAAGAGTCTGACGCTTAACTGACTGAACCACCCAGATGTTCCCTAATTTTTATTGCTTTAAGTTCACTGATCCATTCCTCTGCTATACCCAGTGCACAAGTTTTTCCTTTTTGCATTACATGTTTTGAATCTAGATTTCATTTGGTTGTTTGTAACAGTTTTGAATTCTCTGTTGATAATCCCCATTCTTTCAACAATTAATAAAGTTTTTAAAAGTTTTTTTCTTAAATATATTTATTATAACTTCTTTGAATTCTTTGTTTATTATTCTTTTGGGGGGTCATATTGATGTTGTAAAAAACAGTTGAAACTATCATTATTTTCAAATAATCAGTATTTACCTTGAGATTCAATACTAAAACTATTAAAATCTGATGAGTTGGATATATAACCAACATAAAATAATCAAGACATTTAGTGTATAAGTATACTCAAATAAAATGTACAAACTTGTTTTAAATAACAAAAATTTATTAGCACAAATTGATATAATATTTTTCTTGAATAAAATAGCTCACTAATGTAAAGATGTATGTTCTCCAAGAACTAATCAAACTCAAGGGAATTTTAATTAAAGGTCAGATATGACATTTGTGTGTGTGAAATATTCTGACACTTAAGTTCATCTGGAAGAAAAATGTATCAGTAGAAATCTAAACATGATTGAAGGTAAGTACAGAGAGCAGATACCATAATATACTAAAAAAAACTATAGTCATTAAAAAGTATGAATATTGGTTTTGGCATCTCCCCTGCCAGTACCTTATTCAAAGCTATCATCCTATTTTACCTCTCTTAATGCATTACCTTCTAAACTGCCATTTCTGTTTCTACTATTCTCCTTTGTCATTTATCCTCAGCACAGCTGCTAAAATAATCTCATTAAAGTGTAAGTCAGATGATGTTATTTCTAGGCACAAAATTGCCAATGGCTTCTTATGTCACTCAAAAGCAAAAAATTCATAAATTAACTCTAAGGCCCATAGAAGATCTAGCTCATATTTGTTTCCCTTTTTTCATCTCCTATTGTACCTCCCTACTACTAGGCCTCCTTGATGTTGAGCAAACACACTGAGTATGCTCCTGCCTTGGGAAGAAGCAACTAAATAGGTGGCAGGGAAGCCAGGCCCATCTCTGGCAGGTGGCAGAGTGAAGCAATGCAGCAAGTAGAAGAGGCAGCTGCAATTTCTAGATCACAGAGCAGAGGTTCCGTGAAATGTGCATGGTCCACCATGGCGGAGCTGGCCCCGGAAGGTAGATCATGTCAGGAGTTGGCTCCTCCATTCTAGTCACTGCTGCGTAGCTTCCTGTAGCAGACGTGAGCCATTCTGCTTGTAGCAATGATCAGAGAGAAGGCCTCCGGTACCATATTTCTCAATTTTACACATTTAACTTTACAGAGTGACTTTATTTTGGGGACTCCATTCCTTTCCGCGGGGCAGTTGTTGAGCTGTGCCTGCTCTCCCTTATCTCTGTAACTCCAAAATTTAGGGAAAGAGATTTGTTGCCTATGACACTCTTTGCTCCTGAAAACTCCCTGACTTCCTCTGACAAAATTTTCCTTCCCTTCCTCAGATGCCTTTATTCAACAATGAATACTTTGGTGTGTTAATCCAAACTGTCGTTGCTCTTTCCCAGAACATGGCCTGTCCTGTGTACTTCCCCTTTGTCAAACTGACAACATTCTCCAAGGCGACCCTTTATTTCTGCCTACACAAAGAGCCACTGGTAGCTGTTTTCACTGAGGGGAAAAATAAGATATATGATAGGGCACCTGACATCAACAGCATAAATGCATCCTTTTTGAGGTATAAATGTCTACTTTGAGTTCGTTTCCAGAGAGTGTGGAGATAAAAAAGGAGAGAGGAAGACTCTTGGATATCTGGAGTAAAGAGGAGTACCATGGAAGAAGAAAAACATGTGGTCTGAGGAAGAAGTTTGCTTTACTCATTTAAGGCATTTTTTTTTAAAGATTTTATGTATTTGACAGAGAGAAACACAGCAAGTGAGGGAACACAAGCAGAGGGAATGGTAGCAGGAGAAGCAGGCTTCCTGCTGAGCAGGGAGCCCGATGCTGGGGGCGGGGGGTGGCTTGATCCCAGGACTCTGGGATCATGACCCCAGCCAAAGGCAGACGCTTAACGACTGAGCCACCCAGGCGCCCCACTTAAGACATTTTTTTAAATACTCACTTTAAATACCAGTAAGTAGAATGTCAGGTGAGAGGAAGAAATCTCTTATAATGTGGTAATATTCCATTTTAATAGGAAAAATCCTATTCGGTACTTTGAAGCTTGTTTTATTTCACCAGGATGAATTTCAGAGCCTTCCCCCTCCCCCTTTTTTAATACTCAGTCTGACTAGGAAGAGCTATTGATTGTAAAATGTAAAATGATTCTGATTAACTTTGCAGTGCTGCAGCCAGAGCTTATTTAAGAAACATTTAACCTTACAAACCCATAGTTCAAGTCTCTATCAGCACCAACCAGTTTTCATTTTGTCTCTGGCTAGTCAATAATCTCTTTAATTTCTTTAACTTGCTCTTCTAAGCTGGTGATGTATTCAGTTACTGTCACTGACAAGCACCATCTAAATAATGACACAAGTAAGCAGCGTGATACAGGAGGTGGCTTGTTGGCTTTGGCACAACATACAGAAGAACTGGTTGGTACAGAGTTGCTAGCAGAGTGATTGTAGGCAACAGTGAGAATATGTTGGTATGTTCTATTATTACAGTGATTTTCACAAGTTAATTCTATAATTTCCATACATTTTGTTTCCAGGCTTCAGTCTAGATAGTAAATATTTACTGACTATCTTGAGCTCACTAAACCGTTTTTTTGACTGTGATAAGTTTGTTTTTATAACTATGTATTGAGTTCCTAATTGTTGTTACAGTGTTTTTTATTTCTTCAACATCCACACAAGTCTTTTCCATATGTGAAAGTTCTCTTTTGAGGTGGCCCACCTTATTTTCTATTTTCTGAAACATACACATTAGTTATTGTGAAATATATATCAGTAAGTAGGTCTTCTTGGAATTTGTTTGAATCGTCTCTATTTTCTTTTGGTCTTGTTGTTTGGTGTGACTGGTTACTTTGATTAAAACGTTAGATACTGTGTTGAAAAAACTGCAGAGGCTTTGATCTAAGTTATCTTCCTCCAGAGTGGACTCATCCTATCCTCTGGAATGCAGCAGAAGTTTGGATCAACTCAACCTAGTTGCAGACTGTGCTGACTCAGTTTAGTGTGCAGTCTTTATGTAAACTTTGCTCTATTTCTAGTTTTCTTTCATTCATCCACCTTTAGTGGTTTTAATCCACAGCCTGGAGCTTCCTAAGATCTATCTCACTTTGCAGGTCATGAACTCTAACTTTTGCTTCCTCGTATAGAGGGATGACCAAAATTCTCATATGCCTTTCAACCATTTTCATCTTATGCTTCTTGGTATTTCATTTTTCTCAGGTTAATCAGCAAATGACTCCAGAATAAAATAAGTTCCAAGTATTGGGTTTAATTCTGTTGACCTCACATCTCTCTTGAATCTTGTTTCCTCAATACTTGGCTGCCTTAGCAACCTTGAACTTCAAGTTTTGTCTTCATTGAACTGATGATATTGCCTGAAAATACTCTCCATCTCTTACAACTATACCTTGTCTTCCTATCCAGCCCGTTTCCTCTTGCTAAGGCTCTGCAAATGTCCTAGAATATTTCAGAAAGCAAAAAATTGAGTTAATTTCAATTATTTTTCCTTCTCTCTATAATCTGGGCCCCTCAATTTTTCTGTCAGTAATGCTCTGATGACTGCAAAGAGATGTTTTGTATTTTATGGGACTTCCAAATTTTTTTCTCTAGGAACACTGGTATGCTATAAGCTGCAGCATCTATAAACAATACAAATTTCCTGGTCAACCTTTTAACATATAATTTGTTATCAAAGATTTCTTGATAATATTTATTTCCATTTTGGTATTTTAGATATGATTCTTTTTAAAATTTATTCACTTATTTTGTGTGAAAAAAGGAAACCCTCCTAAGAAATAAGTACTTCCATATATGTCATAACTCCAGCATTTTAGAATTTGGGTTTCTCTGGATGAATTTCTCCATCTTTGATTGCAGGTCAAAGGAAAATATTTTGGAAGAAAAAAAATAAATGAGGTCAATTTATTATGGGTTTTTTTTTTTTTTGGTGTGTGTGTTCCATTGTTTATGAGTGTATAGGTATGCATATATATATAAAGCTGAGATACCAAACAGAATTGTTTGTCAAGTAGTGATAACACTGAAGCAGCTACTATTCTCTAAACAGAAGAAATAATAAAGTTTGATTTTAATTTTTAATTTATTTTCATAGAATTTTCTGCCTTTTAACACTTGCTTATTCTGTCATTAAATTCTAGTTTTTATAATTTAACAGTATATTCTCTGTAGTACATATATTATGTAGCTTTTCTGTAGCTACTCATTAACATTCATAATACTTATAATTAAGAAAGCATTAAAAGCCTTTTTCAATAGGAAGTGGACCAAATTGAAAAACGTGTGGGAATAAGAAGGGAGAGAATGACAATTGGATGGAATCAGTCACTTATTAAGGAGAGTAAAATTGTTTTTCTAAAATATAAAGTGATCATAAGAAACCATAATGTTTGGAAGATATGAAATTAATATTGTCAAAGAAATTCTGGGTTCTCCAAGTTTAAAAATGTCCGAGAAAACAGGTATTGTGATAAAAGCATTATAAAAGCCATCTCATTTGGGTTAGTTTCTTAGCTATTGACATGATTATTTCAAAGGATTCTGAAAACCATACCAGATAATGTAGTACAGAAGAAGGTAATTTATTTTATGGGGAATGGTTTTGTGTAATAGTTTTTAGTTCACTGAAAGTCTAAGTCTTTCCTTTGATATATTTGAACATAGTAAGCAAAACTGTTTTAAAACTTGTGTGTGATAGCTCTGGTTAACATCCCTTGTAGGTCTATAGATTTGTTTCTATAGTTGCTCTGTTTCTCTCAATTTTTTTTTTATTAATTTTTATTAACATATAATGTATTATTTGCCCCAGGGTACATGTCTGTGAATCTTCGGGCTTACACATTTCACAGCACTTAATAGCACATACCCTCCCCATTGTCCACTGTTTCTCTCAATTTTTAATCACACTATCTTGTCTTCTTATATATGGTTAGTTTTGACTGAGTGCTAGACATTGTATTTAAAAATTGAAGAGATAAATTAAGGCCTGGTTTATGGTATCTTCCTTTGGAGAATTACATTTGTGTCTGGAAGGTGGCTAGGGGTACTATCCTTCCCAGGTCACATTCATCCAGTCAAGAATTGAAATAATCCTCAAATAGGTTTAGACCTTGCCAAGGTTGATTTATTTCTGGTTTACTCTTGTCTGTAGGGACTATGTGGCTTCAGAATCCTAATTGAAAGCTGGAAAGGTTCTCCTTTCCTCTATCCTTGAACCCTCAGTTGAACCCTCAACTATCGTTGAACCCTCAGTTTTAATTTGTATTTCCCTATACTTGTGAGAGTTTGGTCATCCAGCTCAATAGCTTAGCTTTTTAGTTGTGTGTTTTTTTTTTTTTTTCTGAAACTGGAAGATATTCTTCAAAGAAAAGCAATCTCAAGTGCTGATTTCAGCTTTCAAGATTTATTTCTTTTCTTAGATCTTGACACTATAATTTTTCAATGAGATGTTAATTCTCTATTGCATTCAAATCTTTTTTTTTTTTAAGATTTTATTTATTTATTTGACACAGAGAGAGAGATCCCAAGTAAGGCAGGCAGAGAGTGGGGGGAAGCAGGCTCCCTGCTGAGCAGAGAGCCTGATGCAGGGCTAGATTCCAGGACCCTGAGATCATGACCTGAACTGAAGGCAGAGGCTTAACCCACTGAGCCACACAGGCGCCCCTCAAATCTTTTTTCTTACACATATTTTGTCCAAATTTTCAAGCTGTTCTCAATAGGAGATTTGATATGAAATACCTAGGTTATCATTACTGCACTAGAACACCTTAAAAATAGTTAAATATGGAACAGAAGTTATTTTTTTCTGCCACTCCAAAATGTGGAACCAGATTTTGCTCAAATTATTCACTGAAGAGAACTATCTGGATCATATTCTGTACATTTTATTACTTCAGATTTTAAAAATTAGTTGTAATATATGTTTAACCTAATATGTTAAATAATACAGAAATATATTAATAAAAAGCTAATAATTTCTCTCCTCCCTTCCTTGCATCCTTGACCTATCTCTGTCCCTTGAAATAGCCAATGTTCAGCATGTGTATATCTATACTTGTCTTTATATATATGTACAAACTTATATACACACATGTTTATTGAGCCTGGTGGTGGGTATTGAGGAGGGCATGTATTTCATGGAACACTGGGTGTGGTGCATGAACAATTAATCTTGTAACACTGAAAAAATAAAATAAGTATATTTGGGGAAAAAAAGAAAAAATTTATTTCATACTCATTGTGTTAATTTATTTTAATAAATTTCTATATAAATTATCCAATAGGCACTTAAAAATATGTACAGAACTGTATCAGTTTTTGGTAGATAAAGTAATTCTCTAAAATAAGCAAAATTTCGGATTTTTCTTTTTGGCAGCAAGATGTATTTTAGTGCTCACGTGTCTTTCATTATCTTCTTTCATTAGCTTCAGAAGGCAAAGTCCTTATGAAACTTTGACTTGAGTGACTTCTAAGTTCTTTGAGTATCGCATTCCAAAAGCAGAAGCTGTTGGGAATGAGTAGCATGCAGTACTCTTTAAGGGCTGCTTCACATTAGGCAAAATATGTTTGCAAGCTTGGGGGCTTTATGGACTGGAGAAGAAATTTTACACACAGACACATATTCAATACATAAATGTATTAAATACATAAAATAATTCATATAACATATATTTATAATTAGATTTCTAAGTAATTTATTATCAATTAGAATTCTGTACTAATTTTATTATATATGTATATACTCACACAAATACATAGTATATGAAGCCAAACATTACATTCATATGGGATTTGGTACGCAAACTGTTTTTTGACTCAGAGCTCTTGACTGTCTCCTCAAACCATTGGACTTCAATTTCTTCAGTTTCATTGCATTCACATTTTCCTTTTAATCTTTCAATTTTCTCAGAATTCTGTATTTTGTTACCTGTTTTATTTGTACTTTGGTGCCCAGTTCTACTCCACAACATGTTAGAGCAAGGCTGACAAAAAACTGTACTTTCTTATTCAAATTCCCATTTTTTTCTTCAATTGGGAAAAAAAGTCACTTGAGTCTCACAAATTGTATTACCATCTCAAGAGTTTTTTGAATTTCTCTCAATTTTAGGCTGATAGGTTAAGAGGATGCATGATTATTCTGTAGAAGTTCTCTTATTAGAAATAATTGTCCTAAGTATTTGACCAGTTATATAGAAATTTCATTTGAGTGGGTTGGGGCACCTAGATGGCTCAGTCGGTTAAGCATCTGACTCTTGATTTCTGCTCAGGATTGTAAGCGTGGAGCCTACTTAAGATTCTCTCTCTTTCCCTCTCCCTCTGTCCCATCCCCCTTTCTCTCTCTAAAAAGAAAATGGGTAATCGTACAATATGATTCATACATTAATATATATGTATATATACACACACATATCCTACACATTTTATTTTACTGTGAAATATATATCTGTAGAGTTTGGGCCAGTCGATACCCTGCAAGTTCTTATTTAGTATTAATCACACTTCTTTTATTACAGTAACTGGAATTTGGCATCATCAGTTAGGATGTTCTGTTATATTTATTGTGTAAATATTCCAATAATCCATTACATACATTTTTCACATTTGGCTTATTTAAAGATTCGTGGGAATTTAAAGATACTTGCAGTGCAGTTTAAAAGAGGAAAGCTTACAATTTTTTTCCTCACACTTAATGTGACAGCATTTTTTTTAGTAACTCATTTTTACTGGGTTTTTACTAAGAATTCAGCTCAGTTTTCAGGGAAATGACAATTCTTCTTTTATTGCCTTCATATTTCATCTTAAAACTTGCTTAGTTTTGGGGAAAAAACACAGCTGGTCCTTATTAAGTATGCAGGTCAGTAGGTGCTAGCAGACATGGGTAAATATGCCAAAGGGAGCTTGTCCACTGGTGTCCCATGCACCAGGGACCACATGCTATCCAAGGAGTGGAAGCCTCTTGCAAATGAATGGAGAGCTGGTTAAAAGGAGTTTCATTTGCTGTAGTGGATACCTTTTCCCATCCATTAATTCTTCAAAATAGAACTGGGGGAGATATCTGGTGGTAGAAAAATGCCTTCTCCTATTGGGCCTATGCTATGGAATGCTATTTTAATCAAAGACTGCTACAAAATAGTTTGTAGATTTTACCTAAATAATTTTTGTAAGTCTTTTCATTTAGTTTACTTCTCTAGAAATTGCTGAAATTGTTGGTGCTATTCCTGGAAATTGCTATGAATTTTACATTTTCCATTTCAAAATTGTGTCTGCATTGTAGGCGATTCTCTGGCTACCCAAGAAATTTAATATTTTATTGTAGAATTATACTATGCTAAAATATCATAGTATTCTAAAATACTATATTATTTTTTCTTACTAGAAATTTCATAATTCAAAGGCTATATCCAAAAAAATAAAAAGATCTTTTTGACCAAATTGGCCAGCTAAATTTAGCAATAAATTGATAGCTTTTTTTTTTTTCCAATCTCTTGTCTATAAGTTGAAATCTTTGGATCAACCAATTTTTTTTTGCCTCCCCTTACACATCACCTAAGAAGGTTTATTTCACAGTCCAGTTACCATGGTGTCCAACTCACATAAACACATCCCAACCTCATTTGCAAATTCTCACCCTAAATACTAAATTCAAGTATGCTTTTGATTAACAAGTTCTATCAACCCATAAATCTCCTACATGACTGTAATAAGAACTAGAGTTCCTTAAAACCATTGTCACATAATCATGAACTTGACTACTTTCTCCCAGCCCATTTCATGTCTGTAGGCAAAAATATAAATCCATTAAAATACAATTCTACAAACATCCCTTGTTTCTTTGGGTTCCAGAGTAGGATGTGATTGAAATAAGCCGTGGGTGATCTGTTGTTAACATCTTTTTTAAAAAGCCATGAAAATCACAGTGACTTAAAAATGAAACTCATGAATTCATTTTAAAGTTCACATAAATCTGAAACTTGAAGTTAAACTTGAAGGTTACATGAAACATAAGAACTGGAAACCCTAGGGTTTCTTAGCATGTTGGTTATTCTAGCTCTGTCAGTTCCGAGTGATCAAACTTCCTTTGGAACATTGAATTACGAAAGGACATCTAGTTCTGTATAACTTCTATGTACATTAGTAAAAGTCTTAAAATTCTTCAAAAAATGATTAGTGAACATGTCGTGGCTTTTCATCTCTGATATGTGACTTTCTTTTTTGGTTCTAAATACTAATTCTCTTACTGATTGAGGGTTTGAGAGAATGTGTTCATTTAACAGACTTTTTTCACTCTTACAGGACATTGCCCTTTTCCACTGTGGTCAAAGTCCCCTTCCTGGCACTCCACTCCTTTACCAGGCTCTGTCAACTCCTGCTGGGTACCCCCTTTGGATACCATGCACTCTGCTGGACACCCACCTGCTGTGAATTTGCTATCCCTAGAATTCTCTGCCCCAGTGAATGTGCCCTCAGGTATCCTTCTCTTAGGAGCTTCCAACTGATTAGTCCAAGTCCCATGATCACAAACTACATGGTCATCCATGGCAAAGTGGAATAAAATATTTCTTCTTTGTTAGTTGCACAGTGTTGAAAATATCACAGAGCATGATTGTTCTGCCAGATATAGGGTAGGCTCTTAAAATAAATTATTTCAATTTTTCATCCCCCCTTACTATGCCTCTTGTTGAATCAGGAGGAAGTATGAATATCAGACATCATTTGGAAGACTAAGGCTTTATTAGTGGGTCATCTGCTCCATTACTACTCAAAGTGACTTTTTCCCCCAAGAGGCTCTTAATTTTGCTGCTACAAATAGATTTTTGTGGAATCCCATTTCATTCCTCCATTCCGTAAGCTAAGGTTTTGGTTTTATTTCATTTTATATATGTCTGTATGCATTTTTCCAGCTTTATTGAATATAACTGACATACAGCATTACATAAATTGTGTAGGTGCCAGGGACTAGGAGTTGGAGGAAGTGAGGAGATGTTGGTCAAAGGGTAAAATGTGCAGCTATACAATGAGTAAGTTCTAGGGATTGAATATATAGCATGGTGACTATAGTTAACAATACTGTACTACATGCTTCAAAGTTGCTAGGACAGAAGATCTTAAGTGTTCCCACCACACACAAAAACAATGGTAATTTTGTGAGTTGAAAGATGTATTAACTAATCTTGTTTATTTATATTTTTTGTTATTATTTGGCTGTTTCAATTATTCATTCCATTTTCATTTGGCATGAGTCTTTTTTTTTTTTTTCTTAAGAAATAGTGTTGGCTTTTCTGCAAAGCGATTTCAATTGTATAAGCATCTCTAGGTCAGTAGATGTATCCTCATGTATTTGAACCTAGCAGTGAACTGAGTTTGGATTCTTTCATGGGCAGCTCCTCAGGCTCTACTCCTGCTTTTGGAAGGTTTGGCCAAGTGTTTGCTAGACAAGGCAAACTTTATGTGAATACTACTAAGACTCATCTGGGCACTTCCCTGCCTTGCCAAATTTACAATAGGCCTATAGGTTATGCATTATAAGCTGGTTTCTACTGGTGATCAAGCTTGTCCCTAAAGAGTTTCAGGAACTTGCTTAGGGCCTCTTACATCCAGGGAGCAACACTGAAGATTCTGAAGCCAGGCTTTTATCTACTGCATCTCTTTACACTTTTAAAACTGGGATATACCATACAAATCATAGCACTGCATAGGAAAATTACCTTAGAAGCAGGTGGGAGAAATGATCTCTAGTTTCTTCATTTACCCTCTCATTCATCAGGAAGTTACTGGCATTCACGTTTTTCAATCAAAGAACCACCAGGAGGGACACCTGGGTGGCTCAGTGGGTTAAAGTCTCTGCCTTCAGCTCAGGTCATGATCTCAGGGTCCTGGGATCGAGCCCCACTTCAGGCTCTCTGCTCAGCAGGGAGCCTGCTTCCCCCCCACCCCGCCTCCCTACCTGCCTCTCTGCCTACTTGTGATCTCTCTCTCTCTGTCAAATAAATAAATAAAATCTTAAAAAAAAAAAAAAAAGAACCAACAGGACACTAGACTCTTCTTTTAGCTTCTCATGGAGAAATTTTTCTTTTCTTTTTTGTTTTACTATTAAGAAAATGACTACTCCCTGCTAGGCTGGGAGTCTGCTTTTCCCTTTCCCTCTGCCCCTCCACCCCAACTCATTCTCTATCTTTCTGGCGCTCTTTCTCTCTCTCTCTCTCTCTCTCTAGTATATAAATGAAATATCAAAACAAAGAAAAGAAAATGACTATTTGACATTACTTTTCAGTTTGTTTGAAATCCGTGTGGCTTCCCATTTAAAGAGACATCTAGTGGGGTGCCTGGATGGCCCAGTTTGTTAAAGGTCTCACCCTTGATTTCAGCTCAGGTCCTGATCTCAGTATCATGAGATTGAGCCCTGCCTTGGGCACAGTGCTCAGCAGGGAATTGGCTTAAGATTCCCTCTCCATCTGCATCACCCCCTTCGTGCTCTCTCTAAAATAAATGAATGAATGAATGAATGAATGAAAGAATAATATCTAGCATTGCTCAGTCACCACAAGAGAGAAGTATTTCTTAGAATTATACAATGGAGGGGAGGCTAAGAAACACGTAGTCCACTTCTCCATTTAGTGCTTCAGTCCCAACAGCCTAGAGTCCCATGCTTTACTAGATCCACATCAGACTACTAACTATGGCCTACAACCCCACCATCTTCAGGGCAGTCTTGACACGCTAACATTCCAATGTTGGCTTCAAAGCCTCTGGTCTTACCTGTGCCTCCTAAGAGGATATGAAAATCCTCATGTCTCTTCAATGAAATATAAATGAAAATAACCACTTACAAGTCTTTTTCATCTTTAATTTTATAGAACACTCAAATAGAAGTCTTTTTTTTAAATTAATTTTTATTAACATATAATGTATTATTTGTCCCAGGGTACATGTCTGTGAATCGTCAGGCTTACACATTTCACAGCACTTAACAGCACATACCCTCCCCAATGTCCACAACCCAGCCACCCCATCCCTACCGCCCTGCCTCCCAGCCACCCTCAGTTCGTTTCGTGAGTCTAGGAGTCTCTTATGGTTTTTCTCCCTCCCCATCCCTTCCTGTTTCGTTTCTCTCCCCTACCCCACCCCCAAACTCCCTCCTTGCCTCTCAAATTCTTCATATCAGAGAGATCATGTGATACTTGTCTTTCTCTGACTGACTTATTTCACTTAGCATAATACCCTCCAGTTCCATCCACGTCATTGCAAATGGCCAGATTTCGTTTCTCTTGATGGCTGCATAGTATTCCATTGTGTATATATCATGTGTCTGTTGGCCATCTGGATGTCCTCTTTGCAGAAATGTCTGTTCATATCTTCTGCCCATTTCTTGAGTGGATTATTTGTTCTTTGGGTGTTGAGTTTGAGAAGTTCTTTATAGATTTTGGATTCTCAACATCATTTGTTGAAGAGACTGTCTTTTTTCCACTGGATATTCTTTCCTGCCTTTTT
>CM053615.1:15966240-16078445 GCA_028646535.1 Procyon lotor
GCCCGGCTAGCATCTTGATAAGCGTCATTTTGAACTCTATTTCCGACATATTACTAATGTCCACATTGACTAGGTCTCTCGCCATCGGTACTGTCTCTTCTTTTTTTTGTGGTGAGTTTTTCCGCCTTGTCATTTTGTCAAGGTAGGAGTAGATGGGTGAGAGAGAAAGATTCTCTGGAGTCCCGCAGTTTTCACTGATTGATTAACTAGGTCTTGGCTGGATATTCTGGCTGATCTTCTGGGGGAGGGGCCGTTGCCGTGATTCTCAAATGTCTTTGCCCGAGGCGGAATTGCACCGCCCTTGCCAGGGGATGGGCCAAGCTCGTAGCTCAGGTTCGCTTTCAGAGTCTTTGTTCCCTGAGCGCTTTCCATACCGCCCTGGAGGCCGGGAATGAAAATGGCAGCCTCCCAGTCTCTGCCCAGAGGAGCCAAGTGCTGGGCGCCGCGATCCTCCACAGGCCCTTAGAGGAAAGCCCTTATCAATCCCGTCTCCCTTGCCCGGGGTCCGTGCTCTGTGCTCAGCTAGCTCGTGGCGGAGCGCCTCTATCTGTGGCGCGCGTGGCCCTGTCTGGAGTCCCCAAACCAGTAGATTCCTGCTGCGTGCTCCCACACCGCTCCTCCCAGAGGAGGAAGGAGGGGGTGTCTCCGGAGCTTCCTCCTGTGGGGTCCCCACCTGAAGTACGGCAGCCCTATATGAACTGTGTGTCTCAGTTCCTATAGTCCAAGGTAAGCAGCGTTGCGCGGCTCCTTCTCTGCCGCCGGCTTCTCTGCCCCAATACCCGGGAGCTCTGCCGCATTCGGCCTCCCCTGGTCCCTCAGTGACCCCACGGGTCCTGAAACCACACTGTTCCCATGAGGGCTGAACCCCTGGTTGGCCTCCGGAGCGATGTCCCTCAGTGGAGCGGACTGGAAGTTGCGGATTTTGTGCTCCACGGCTCTGCGGCTACTGGGAGCCGGCCCCTCCCCCCTCTAATAGAAGTCTTGCTTGAAATCACCTCTGAGGTGAAGATAGTGTTTACAGATGAGGAAAATGAGGTTCAGGGAAGGAAGCCAAATAGAATTATTTTGACCCACTTATTAGAACTCTTTTCTCCAAGCTTCTAGCTATCCCTCTGTAGGTGACCTGTTTCCATTTCCCGTCAGTCTTGTGCCATTCCCCCTTAGCAATGCAAACAGTGTCCTGGCTCACGGTGACGTTCATGTTCTCAGGAGTAAAACAAGGGATGGTAGCTATTTCTGAGCCATGCGAATGGGTTGTGTTCTCCTAGAAAAGCAGTGCTGATAAACTGTTGAGTGCTTAAATAATATCAGTGCAGAAACAATATGACATGAAAAAAAAAAAGCAGCCGAAGATCAGGTTTGTGGGGTGGGTACACTGAGGTGATTTCCTGAGGATGGGATGGTTACATGATTAGTGTGTATACACACACACACACACACACACACACACACACACCATTCCAAACTTTTCCTCTTGGATATTTTATAACTCATTTTACCAGGTGGTCATCCTCAATATATTTCTGTTTCCTAAAGTTCCAACACCACTCAGAAGACAACTGCAGATTTCTCTTCTATATACATCCTTATCTCTACAGCACCTGCCTTAATTGAGTCCTCTGTGATGTTTCTTCTGGCTGTTTGCAATATCCTCCTCACTGTGGTCTGTCACTGCAGTCCTTCCCTCTTGCAAGTCTGTAATCCTCTCCAGACATAAAGCTGACCAAGTCGGTTTTCTACTCAAAAGCCTTCAGTCATCTCCCATTCTATGGAAAATCATGTGCAGTCCCTCAGGCTTGCAACTGACTTTTACAGTTTTCCCCAAGCTGCCCCAAGACCTGCAGTCCTACATTCTTGATCCTATAGAACTAAGAACTGTATTTGCTTTTCTCTAAACACAGGTTGCATTTTTCCTGCTTTTGTGCTCTAAGCACACTTGTTTTTCTCTCTTTCTGGAATTCCACTTGTCTCTTACCTCCATACCAGACTTACCCCTTACAAAGGCCCATTGAAATCTAACCTCTTCCAAAAGCCTTCTTGTGTCCCCCAATCTCCCCTTTTCTTTTAACTTTCCCTAAACTCTATTACATATTTATCACAGTCAGCCACTATTGATTATTTACGTGGTTGACTCTATGGATTCACTGTAATTCCTGGGGAATGATATCCACAGGGTATCACAGGCACTTAAAAGATTTCATGGATTGAATTGAATCCCAACTGGTGTTAGTATGGTTCTGTATTTATTTATTTGTCATGTATTTCTTCAGTATATGTTTGTTGAATGACTGCTATCTGACAACTAAGAATTTCAAGTCCAGTGGGGAAGATCTGCATAAATGCATCTAAGTATAATTCCCTGTAGGATAATGCCATTACTGGGACTTTGATAACTATGGTGGGTCTGTGATAACTATGGTGGAGCTATGGTCACTTAGTTTCATATTGTGCTTCTTCAGTGCTCTTTTCATTCCTCACGACTCTATTTTTTGTCATCATTTAAGCTTTGGTCTCTTGTGGGTTGTACCTGGATGGCGATTGAAAAATCATGTAAAACATATTGTAATCCAGTACTTTTTCTTAGTACTCTCCCCAGTACTCTGATCTTAGTTTTCCTTTCCTTAGTGGTCATTTAGCGACTGTGGGTTCCTTCAGCATCTTCTACCTCTCCCTTTCTTGCTTTGGAGTTGAAGACAGTCTCTCCTTTTCCTTCTTCTTAAAGATCAGCATACAAGGTGTGAGAGTTCTAGAGTTTTTCTGTTAGTAAGAATAGCTAAAGAGAGAAAGTATTAACCCAAAAGGAAAATTCAGAAATATTCAGTGGGGTCAGACACTTATAAGTCACCAAATCCTACTTTTTGGATTTTTCTGGAGTAGTATTTGGTTGCACCATTGGACTACTGCCCTCCTGGTTTTAGCTCTATAATTCTATTATGATACAATATACATAACTCAAAATTTATGATCTTAACGGTTTTTGAGTATACGGTTTTGTGACATTAAAGATATTCACACTCTTGTGCAGCTGTTCCTACCATCCATCTCTAGAGCTGCTTCATCTTCCCTAAATAAAGCTCAGTACCCACTGAACACAAGCTCACCATTTCTCCCTCTTCTGTCCCCAGCTCCTGCAATCCACTCTTCCACTTTCTGTCTCTATGAATTTGACTAACCTCAGTACCTCATAGAAGTGAAATCACACAGGATGTGTCCTTTTGTGATTGGCCTGTTGTACTTAGAAGACTGTCTTCAGGTTTCATCCACATTAGAATATGTCTCAGAATTTCCTTCCCTTTGAAGCATAATAATATTCCACTGCATGTACATACCACAGTTTGTTTATTCATCTGTCAATGGATACTTGGGCTGCCTTCACCCTTTGCCTATTGTAAATGATGCAGCCGTGAACATGGGTGTGCAAATATCTGTACAAGTCCTTTCACTTCTTTTGGGTCCATACCCAGAAGTGGAATTGCTGGGTTCTGTGGTAATTTTATGTGTAATTTTTTAAGGAGTTGTAATACCCTTTTCTACAGTGGCTACATACTTTTACATTCCTAACAGCAATGCACAAGCAATGCATGATGGTCCAATTTCTCCACATCCTTGCCAGTACTTGTTAGTTTGTTTTTTTTCTTTTCTTTTCCTTTTTTTAAATTTTGTAATACTAGCCATCCTAATGAGTGTGGAAGAGTGTATCTCATTGTGGTCTCGTGGATGTTTCTGATGGTGGCACTCACCAAATCTCACCCCTTCTTCAGATCTGCACATCTTCTTCTACTTTGCTCTGTGAAAACTTATTTTCCCTGTCATTCTGAACAATAATGGAGGGCAAAATAGTAGGTATTCTTTGTAAGAAGAAATTTTATTTAGATTTATGAAACCTCTGTACAGATGCCATCTCTCAGCATTCGGTTCCTTCCCCTCAACACGGTCTTTGTAGAATATTTCCTCAGACCTCTTCCCATCTCTGACCACATTTGGTAATAGTTCAGACTTGGATCTACCCAGTTGCAAGAATCCATTTATTTTCATGCAACTCTTTATTAATTTGTACCTTCATGTATTTATTCAATCCTTCGTTATTGCCCCTGTACTGTATTTAAAGTGTTTAGTGTTTTGTTTTTTGTGGGGTTTTTTTTGCTTATAGTATTTAAGGAGATGTACCAGTGAAATACTTGGACCATTTCCCATTTGTTTAGTTTCCAGGCTGATTCTCTGAACAACTTTTATGGGAGGGCCAAGTTTTGTGGGGTACATTGAATTGTCTATTAGAAATGAATGAATGTTCACCTCATATCTGGCTGAAGTCAGCATTTCAGAGTGAGACCAGACTTTTAGAGACCCAATTTACACAGCATAAAGTAGGTACTTGTATTCCACTTAGAAGTGAAACTATTTATTTCTTCCTTGTATTATAAATAACATATTGTGAGCTAAGGATGCTTAATAAAGGCTAAATAGTAAAAAAAGGAGACTGACTGGTAAAGCCATTTTCCTGGATCTTATAATAATTTTCTTAAATTTCTTTATATCATTATTGTAACGATTTCCTTTCCTTTTCTTTCTATCCTTTTCTTTGTTTTCTGAGCAAGGGAAAACAAGATTGACAGTGAGAACTACCACATGCAATGTTTTGTTGTTGTTGTTAGATTTCAGGCTTATAACTAAATAAAAGATGGCATAATTTTGCATCAAATATGTCCCCAAATAAATCTAGGATTTTCCACTAAGCTTTGTTCTCAGGAAACCATCACCGTATCTCATCATAGAAATATTTCCATGTGTAATTAATTTAAATATAACATAAAAGAAACAGACTTAAGATTTAAAAAAAAAAAAAAAAAGCCTTCTACCCGAACATATTTGACCACAAACCAAAGGCATATTTTGGGTTTGGTCCTTGTTTTGATGATCACAGGATTTATCTTTATTTGCATTTTACTTGGGCTATTTTCGATGCCCGGGGAGACATGATGTACACTGTAAAATAATGCAATAAAATAATGGGACATATTTCCCTTGTCTCTGGGCATATTTATGCTTGTATACACGGTCACATTGCAAGGGCTGGGACTGCAGCAACCTCAGCTGTAAATTGTTATGCTAATAGTGCCAAGTCACCATGGCCTCTCTCTTTCTGAGAAGCAGACTGGGTGTTCCAATGAGAGGGATTGCACTCGAGTCAGCTAAGAAGTCGGGCAGCCCATAAAGCAAATGTCTGTGGGGCTTAAAAGAAAAAGGCCCATGAAACAAAACAAACCAACATCTAATCCTTTGCCAGTAGAAGTTTTATAGAAAGCACAAAATCAGTGACAGACTGAGGGATATTCTTCTGGTCTAGAATCAGGAACAAACACAGCTACTATCATTCTCCCCATTCTCAGTCAAAAGAACTTGGTTGCCTACATTTGTTCTGACCTCTCATATGAGGAGAGTGATTTAAAAACTGGTCAGGTGCCCTGGGTGGCTCAGTGGGTTAAAGCCTCTGCCTTCCCCTCAGGTCATGATCTCAGGGTCCTGGGATGGAGCCCCGCATCAGGCTCTCTGCTCAGCAGGGAGCCTGCTTCCCCCTCTCTCTGCCTGCCTCTCTGCCTACTTGTGATCTCTGTCTCTGTCAAATAAATAAATAAAATCTTTAAAAAAAAAACCTGGTCATTTCAACTCAGTAAACTTGGTTAAATGAAGTGAGAAAGCTTTGGAATCAGAGTGTTAGTCAGAAGCAAGTTTGATATGATTTGAGAATCAGAGTTGGGAATTCAGGATCTCAAGTCAGGGCAGATGATTTTGAAGATGGCATTGTACTTGAAGATGTATATCAGAATCTGAAGTAAGGCCTTATCCATCTTTAGGGGGAGGCAGGAGACTCCCAACTTCTCAAGTTCTCTATATAAATTATGAATTGACCCTGAAATCAAGTGGGGATGCTCTCTACTATATCTGCCTGATGGCAAACAAAGTTGACCTGATTTTGCTCTCTCTGAGAAGTGGCTATAAGAGCTTTCATCAAGAGCTCAAAGGGCAACATTGGTTTTGTGAAAGTACACTAGGTTTAAGACCACAAGACCGAGTCTGAACACTAGCTCCTTTCATTGTCATTTTGGATCCGAGTTTGGTTATTTTGGAAACGTCACTCTATCTCCTCTGGTTCTCTTTTACCTAGAAAAGGGGAACATTGGCTGTTAATCCTACCCGAAGACAATGAGATGTTCTCTAATTTGTGCCAACGATCATCTTTATCTTCAAGCTGAACTCATTTCTCCGTAATAATCCTTAAAAAGCTCTTTTTTTTGCAGTTAAGTTGGAAGTGTGTTTTGGAAGATCCAATGTTTTCCAACATTGCTACGTACGAAGCCCCCGGAAAGAGAAAGTACCTAGAGGATATGGTATGAGAGGTTTTTATGAGGCAGTCCTGGAAGTTGTCTGTATCCCTCCTGCTCAATTCCCATTGGCTAGAAGTCATGCTCCCAGCGTTAGCTCTCTACAAGGATGGCTGGGGAATGTAGTTGATTCTTACGCCTGGGGAGAAGATGAAATGGAATTGGTGAATAACTCACCAAATTTAGGATCAGAACAACAACTCACATACTGTCTGGTTTATAATACAGTCATGTAAATGATTTTGATTAGAGTATCACTTAATGAGGACTAAAAGCCCAAACTTTTCACAAATCCCCTGAGAGGATATTAAGAAAAGCTTGTGTTCAGCAGTGGTGAGCAGGTGGTGCCTTGTGAGAGGCAGGGTAACACTGACTCAGAATATTATCTTTCCCCTTTGTCTTCTTATGGGGGCTGGCTGAGGTGGCTCAGCTCCATGTGAGAGGAAGGGCCCTGCTCCCCAGTAGTCAACACAAGAATGCTCTAAATGCTCAAATACTTGTGAGCTTGTTTTGGCCAGCAGTACTTTCTGGAAAACTGTCACTCCTGGGACATGGGGAAGAGGCTCATAAGAAAGCACAGCCCTGTCTGGGTCAACTTTACTAGTTTTCTGAGGGGAGTGTGAATGGGAACCATAAAATCATTTATATGTGGACAGTAATCTCACGATCTAACTTGCAGACAGGAGAGATTTTGTGGTCAGGGGCTAGCCTCAGAAACTAAGTCTTGTGCATGGATAAATGATCCTGTGGTTCCTGAGGCATATGTGAGCGTAAGGACTCATGATATGAGAGGACCATGAACAGAAGGAAACTGGCCCATTGGGTTGGTGGTGGGCACAAGAATGAAAGGCATCCAGCCTTTGAGTTATAAGCACCTTTAACCAAGATTTTTATAAATAAATATAACAATGTTGACTAGGAACTTGTTAGCTATAGAATCCCACATATTTTTAGGCCTCATAACAGCTTATTTAACAGAGAAACTGCATATGCAGCTGGGGAATGATTTTGTGTACTGGGACCTTTCAAATTAAATTCATTACTCACTCTCACTGAGTATCTTCACTTAGTGGTATTTCTTAAATTTCAGTGCAAACTGAAGTCTATGGAAAAGCGTGTTCAAATTCTAGATCTCTGGGATGCCAGGGTGGCTCAGTTGTTAAGTATCAGCTCAGGTCATGATCCCAGGGTCCTGGGATCGAGCCCTGCATTGGGCTCCCTGCTTAGTGGAAGGCCTGATTCTCCCTCTTCCACTCCCCCTGATTGTGTTCCCTCTCTCACTGTGTCTCTCACTGTCAAATAAATAAATAAAATCTTAAAAAAATAAAAAAAATCCAGATCTCTGTTTCCCCGGCCCTTGCAAAAAATTCCGAACCAATTAAGTCTGGGGCAAGGCTTGGGACTCCAGATTTTAACACCAATCTTACCCCCAAGAATTCTGCTTTGTAGCTAGTCCTCATGCCTTAAGAAAGACAGGCTTAGCGATTTAATAAGACTTGCTCATGTTTGTGCAAAAGTCTGCACACACAGTTTTCATGACTTAACGTAAGAAACTATGACATGATCATCGTTGTCAGGGATAGCACTTGTTCCTTTTATTTATTTCAGAAAGTCAGCAAGGTTATAATAGATAAAATGTGAAATAACCAGTGGGCATTTTAAGAAGTAATCTGATATAACCCCAGGTATTTGGTGCCTACTGTGTTCCAGGCACTGTCCCACGCAATTTATCTCTCACAGCAACCTCAAGAGGTGGGGGTTATTGATTTCATCTTAGAGTTGAGGAATCTGGAATTCCAAGGGGCTAAGTAACTCGCTAACGTTGGATGGCTAATAAGCAGCAGGGTCCAGATTTGGATCTTGCTGTGTTTGACTCCAGCATCCTTTCGTCTGTTCTAGATCAAACCAGAGAGCTGCAGGCTAGGGTAATGGCAGCTCCCAGGAAGGAAGAGCAGATGTGGGAGGAGATGGCAGGGCTAGCAGAGAAGGTGGGGAATGGCAGGAGGAGGAGGGCAACTGGTGGGTGGGAAGACAAGTAATCTACTTTGAGGTTCTGGGGACCACAATGGGTCTAAGGGAACATCTCTCCAAGGTAGCTCCCTTAAGGTTCTGGTTCTACTTTCTGATGAATAGCATAAAGAACAAGCAGTCTGTAAGGTGATCATCACTACACCCATTGTTATGGACAAGGAATCTGAAGATCAGTGCACTTAAGCTATTAACTGGATCACAAAATTAGTTAACGAAAGATTGGGGATTATAATCCAAGTCTGTCTGATCTCAGAACCCACTCTTTCCAATTCACAATATTCTTCCCCTAACAGAATCCAAACCAGCATTTTCCAAACTGATGTATTCTGTAAGATTAACAGGAGATAAAATCAGGGAAGACTTGCAGTAAATTTTGGTGGTGGTGGTAAATTAGGGGCAGAAGTCAGGAAATTCATGGAACTGAGTAAGGGAAGGAACAGGGATTTGGGGGAATGGGATTTGTACCAGTGAAGGAAAAGAAATACAAGATAGGGCAAAGAAATATACAAGGCAAGGAGAAGGTAAGGGAAGCCAAAGCAACATGAAGAGAGAAATAGAAATAATTTGTTGTTTTTTGCTTTATTAACACCATCCTTCTTAAATACATCATATTTTAAAAAGCATGGCAGTAAGATTTTGGAAGGGATAGTGATAAAACCTGCTTCTAAATATATATAATACATATATACAAATATATATGTATGTATTTATATATGCATATATATTTGTATATACTTATATTTATGTAAAATGCATATATATTTCTGTGTATGTGTGTGTGTGTGTGTGTAATAAAAGCATAATCACATTTCCATGGTCCTTTCCTATGCCATAAGTAGTGCAAAGTTAACACATCAGATGGAGGGGCACCTATGTGAGTGTGTGCCTGTTGGGGGATGGAGGGTGAGGCTCTATGTAGGGTTGTATGTACCTGTCAATATGGACGTAGGAAGCAAAAGATGAATTGAGAAAATCACCATATTGAAATTGTACCTAATTTGTGTGAGTTAATAACAGGGACATAAAGCTGTATTTATTCTAGCCCATAGAAGCTAGAAAAGAAGTCCTTTATTATGAAATAATTACTATCTCAAGTCAGGAAGATAATAGTAATTTGATGTGTGAATGATTTCCTGATATTCAAGTCAAGTCCAAGGGAATTTCCAAAACCAAATATAGATTATGTTTGACTATCATACTGCTTCAAATGGTCTGTAACCATATTCTCTAATTAGAATTAAGAATCAAAAGTTGATATTAAGAGGATCTCCAGAGGCAGGATCAAATGTGATTCTTTTTCCTGCTTGTCTTTGTTTTCTGATTGTTTTGCAATTAACACAGATTAGTAAACAAATTAAAGGAGATAATTGTTGCTGAATAGATATGCCAAGTCTCAAAATCCTAACAAGACCAATTCATTGGCAAATAGGTTGATGGCAGATCAGACCAAGTTTTTAGATAAAGATGATGATTTAAATCCTATTTTGATCTAAGGTCAGCTCATAAGGACCTCTGTAACTTTCATTTAGTTGAGCTTCTGTACTGATAAGGCAAACTGAAATTTGCTGTCTTTTCTCCTATTACATGATACCTAAGATTGAGGAAGGGGATAAATGGGGCTCCCTTGACTCTTCTTGGTCTTTTAACAGAATCAACATTATTTGACTTTAATTAATTGACTTTATTTATTAAACTTCATTTCCTAAACTTTATTTGACATACAATGAAATCCACAAGTTTAAAAATGTACAATTTAGGAAGCTGTGACTTAAGGTAATTTCTAAAAAAAGTTTGTGTTAAGCCAAATTTGTCCTCATATCCTATTTCCATGTGCTACTCCTTATGGTGTAGCCATTGTAAAACAACGTTAGATTGTGGATAAAATGCATTTGTGGAGATAAGTCTCGAAAATTACCATTATTGATAAGCTTGTTCCTATAAGATAAATATTCTAAATTCTGAAACACTGATTGACAGAAATATTTTTAGCACACCTTGCTTGTGAGATGAAAGTATGTTTCTACCATTTGCTGATGTTGACCATCATCCCGATACTCTTGGTCTTCTTTCTTATTCTGACTGTTATGTATGTTCTTATATATTTCCCTCTAAGTCCCAAGAAAGCTGAATTACCTGGTGCCATAGGGAGCAATTTATTGAAGGCAGGACTGTTGGCGATGCTGTGACCCGGCCAGGAAATGGCTCTAGAAAGTGCCTCATTTCACATCTTGGGGGCCGTGTGTGTGGAGCTGATGTCTGAATGGTAGATGCAAACTTCAAGTGGAGGTTTCTACTTCTCCGCCCAACGATTTGCTCCTTGGAGCTTTGCTGCCTCTCTACTTTACTTCCCTGCAGCTAACTCCCACCTGCAGGCATCCTTTTCTTTTCTAACTCAGAATCTAAAAACCGCACCGAATAGTGAATTTTCTAGGCAGAGCTACAGCAGGGCTTTCCTCTTTGAAGTCCACTCTGCATTCTCTCTGTTGCAAAGGAGGAGAAGCCTGCAGGGACATCCAAAGGTCAGACGGAGGAATATACATATGGTTGCTCAGGCATTCCCTTCCTATGTGTCCCTTTCTGCCTTGCTATCACCCACCTGCCTTAAGATTAAAATTAAATAAGACTTATAATTATCCATTATTATTTTAGTTAAAAATGTAAGATTTTATTTTATTTTTTTTAATGTTAAGATTTTAAGCCTACAAGTGCTTTAGTGCTAACCAATGGTGTTTCTTAAAACAAGAAATTAAAAAATGTCTGGAAATTGATTCTATAACCACGTCTCAAATGATAGGATTGATAACTCAGTCTGATACTCACCTTGAGCTAGGATTCCTTCTCTTTTCATAGATATCTCTTTGAAATTGCCAAATCTGATGAGTTAAAAACTTAGTAAGCTTTTGAATGCATTTTTAAAAACTTCTTTCAGACAGTTTATATCAGTCATGTGTAGGTATATAAATATGTGTGTGTGTGTGTGTGTGTGTGTGTATACACACACACACACATATATATATGACCTCTAAAGAATAGAAAGGTCAAAAATGACCTCAGTGACAGAGTGATTAAAGTTTGAGTTAATTTTATTGTGCCTGATAAGTTTACTTCTCCCTGTTGCGAGTTGGCAGCAGAATTGTCATCCTGGAGCTCTGTTTCACAATCTGAAACCTCTTCCCTTGTCTGTGTGTATGAGTGCAGAGACATTCAGGAGCACTCACAAGTGTAACTGCAAGTTTGCCTCAGAGTGCACAGTCCTGAAATCTTAATATGCTACTTTTTTTCCTCCATAAACAATACAAAGAAGTTGACAGGTCTGAAAGGGGCTTATGTGAAAAGATAATTAAGAGCTTTAGAGAGTGTCAAGAGTCAATAGCTCAGCACTGTCAGCACCGCGGAGTGTTACAGGCTATAATTAGATGGCATGGAGGTGGAAGGCATGTATGGCAGTTGATTCCTGCATGATCTCCGGCGGAAAAACAAAGAGCTGCCTCCAAGAGATACCAGGCGAAGTAGAGAACAAAGGTACTGGAGTCAGACCTTTCAAGTGTCTGTTTTCCCAGGGTGCACCATTTGGTGAAGAGCTTCTACCTTTTTGGCGCCAGCATGGGACATTTGGCCCGTGTTCGTCATTCCCACAATCCTCTTGGCTTTGGGCTGCCGACCTCCCTGTGGGTTGGCGGATGAGACGCCATTTCTGCAGTGCCTGTGGGTCCAACCCGCTCCCCGTCCCTGTACTGACTTGGGACTCTGGAAAGTCCGAACTGATTTTGGGCAGAGCTAGTTGATTCCTGATAAGAAGGCTTTTTCCAAGCAGCTCTGGTAAGTCCAGAAGAGTTTCTCCGTAAGAGGAGATGAAAAGTCAGAAGGCATTACAGGACTGGATAAAGATGCTCTAAACCATGAGATTCAAAGTTTATAAACAGACAAAAATCAGTAAAATATGCATTTGAGGATACAACAATTATACAGCACATTCTCATTTTCCCATTATGATGCTCTCATATAAATAAATACATATATACATATGTGTACATATATATATCCCTAAATTCTTCACAGAGGCTTGTGCTTTAGAGTTTTTAGTTGCTCAGTGTTTGGGATGTGCTCAGCCTGTTTGGTCTCTTGGTATATTTTTCAGTTGGAGAGCAATACCTTGATATTACTGGTGAAGCTCCACTTCCATAATGTTAAAAGATAAACTGAGGCGTACTAAAAGTTTTATGAGTTTATTTGAGCAAAACTCAATTCGATTTGGGCAGCATCCAATCTAACAGAAAGAAAGGAGCTCTGAGGAGTTGTACAAAACGAAGGATTTTCAGGGCACAAAAGAATGGGAACAATAAAGCTATACTAGGTAAAACAAATTGGGTGGGTTATTGCAAGCTTACTTTCCTTTAGGGCATGCCAGGTGACCTAACTAATGTTGATCAACTGATAACTATTTGAGTGATTTATGATTCCATTTCTGGGAAAACTGAAACTGTAATTAAGCTCAGTCTTGGTTTGGTGATGTTGGGCTTAACATAAGTGACTCCATTTTGGGTCTGTTGTCCTATATTCAGCAATAGATGCCAAAGCACTGTCCATATTATTGAGCGAAACTGCAAATTTTTAGGTAAACATTCCTGGCCAAAAATGATCTTAAAAGTTCCTTCTGATACAGAAGTTATAATTAAACAACAATATTTAATCAAGAAAAGTAAATTGTAGGGGCACCTGGGTGGCTCGGTTGTTGGGCGTCTGCCTTTGGTTCAGGTTGTGATCCCAGGGTCCTGGGATCCAGCCCTGCATCAGGCTCCTTGCTCGGCGGGAAGCCTGCTTCTCCCACTACCATTCCCTCTGCTTGTGTTCCCTCTCTCGCTGTGTTTCTCTCTGTCAAATAAATAAAAACTTAAAAAAAAAAAAAGTAAATTGTAATCAATACTATTTCAGTTAAACATGTGAATATAATGACATAAATTGAATAAGTACAAAGTCAGAAAACATTACACAAAGTTGGCTTGAAATCAGTCTGTACACCCTTAAAACATAACTATTTTTTAAATGGTTGAAAAATATATTTTTTACTTCTAAGAACACTGTGATCAAAGAATCATCCCACACATACCTGCTAACTTTTTAACATTTTCTTTAAATCTTGTTAGAATAAAACTTAATGAAACATGTAGGTGTGGTTGAAGCCCCCATCATCTTGTTCCCTTCTTCTGTTCCAAAGGCAGTACTTCCATAAATTTTAAGTAATTTACATACTTTTTTGTCAGTACATCTGGACAACAATAGAGTATTGCTATTGTGTTCTGTGTTGTGAAAGTTCATAAATAGTGTCAAAAAAATGTGCCATGCTGTAATTTGTCTTTTTAAAATTTAATGCTGTGGGTTTTTTGAGGTCTATCCATGTTAATATACACCCTGGTTTATTTTTTTTTTTAACTAGTATATGTTATTCCATTTTATGATTAATGACAATGAGCCTGGAAAGGTAATCTGGGCTGGACTATGCTGGTCCTCAGGTGCCACACTAGAGACTGCAGACTTTATCTGTGGTGACTGGTGTAAGAGAAACTAGAGGGTGATAAGATGTTCCTAAACATTAAATGGCATAGAGGGATCTGAGTATCAGAAGAATGAGTGTGGGGACAGTAAGGAAAGTAGATTGGAGGGGGAAGGCTTTGCAGGACCCCAGGTTAAGACCACAGTTCAGAGCATAATGACCCTATGAGATAAATGATAGCCCACTCCTGTTGATTAACATTTAGGCAGTTTCCGATTTTTCTCTTAAAAAACAAAACCTATATGAACATTCATGTATATACATCTGGATGAGAGAGAGTTGCCCCATATATTTGTAGAATATTAACTACACCCATTTGGGTTAATTTTCCATGTTGACGGAGCACTTGGGCTTTTTGGCTCCCAGAGGGAAAAAAAGGGAAGAAATCAAAATAGTCTGATGATGTACAAAATAGTCTGATGATGCCATCAACAAATAGCACCTGAATTCACAGCTATTGAAGTTGAATTTTGTATCACTTTCTTATAAGTTTTCCATCATTTGTCATTACAGTTGGATTACATTTCTAAAGTGATGCATTTTATCAGTGATTCTCAGCCATCTTTATCAGTCTTCTGGAGCTCAACATCCATTCAAAGGTACAGAATTTCAATGGTCACACTGTCTACAAGTTCAGATGTCAGGGTCCTTTTTTGAATCTAACCTTAAAACCAGTGACCCCAGATCATGCATATTGCTCCTCAACCTGCCTGAGTATCCAAAATATTTTTTACTTGGTTTGAGGGTAAAGAGAAGGGTGTGAAGACAAACTTGGGCACATTTAAGAAGGAAGCAAACATATTAAAAATAAATGGCATATACTACCTTTTGTGACCCTCTCTTCTGCTCCCAACCAGGCTTGAAAAGAGATGTGTTAAGTTTTGCACATAACTCTTAGGGCTATTTGCCACTGCTCTTTCTTTCCTCATTTTCTCTCATTAAAACCTAATAATAAGTGTGATGTGATAGCTGAACTCAGACTATGATCAGATTGAGATGAGTTGCTTTAGAGCAAGATGTTCTAACCCCCTGCTAGAAGAAGACCCTGGACAGACAGCTGGCCCAGAACCCCATCATATCTCATATGGTTGTTATATTACATTTGGAACTGTGGTCTTAAGCCGGGGTCCCACAAAACCCTCCGCCTCCAGTAAACTTTCCTTAATGTCCCCACATTCATTCTTCTGATACTCAGATCTCATTGTGCTATTTAATGCTTAGAAACATCCTATCATCCTCTGGTTTCTTCTACACCAGACACTACAGATAAAGTCTGAGGTCTCTAGGGTGGCACTTGAAGACCTGCAGAATTCAGTCCACCCTACCTTTCCAGGCTCATTGTCACCCGTTCTTACTTTTGTAATTAGTGTTCTCCTTGGACACTCAGGCCCTCATCTTTCACAGCTCTTTGCTTTTGCTATAACTGTTGCTGAAAATCCTCAAAGACACACCTTATTGAAATCTTGGCCGATGGTTTGTATCTTCCTTTCTTGAACCCTAGTAACACCTTATAGATGTTTCTGCTGCATGGGCTATTACCCACAATTATTAGCACTGATGCATGAATCTAAATCCTTCAGAAAACTCCAGACTTTGAGAAGACAAGGGAAATATCTCACTCCCTGTCAGAGTTCCTATTTAATCTGTATTTAATAGGTTCCTATTTAATACAGCAGAAGCTGGATAAGAAAAGGAGTCTTATCTTGCTTATCATCCCTGTACCTCGTGTTCTTAGAACAGCACTTGGCATATAAGGGCTCATAAATATTTTGTATTATATCAAGGGTCAGTAAATTATGGTCTGTGGGCCACATCCATCTGCACACCTGTTTTTATGAAGATTTTCTGGTACGCAGCCATGCCCATGCCTTTCCATATTGTTTATGGATGCTTTCTCTACAACAGCAAAGTCGAGTGGACACAATAGAGACTCTATGGTCCACAAAGCCTGAAATATTTACCATCTGGCCCCTTGCAGAACAAAGTTCACAGACTGAATAAATGAAAACGGGCTGTGCACCAGGGAGATGCAAGAGCAGAGAGCAGCACAAAATGTTCCTAAAAATACTGAATTTAGTTATTACTCCAATTTGTCATTTCAAGAGATTGGCCTCCCCTCTATTTCTATCCATGTGAAGATAGGCCTATATGCATTATTGTCAGCCTCCTTGCCATTATCTGCTGGTGAGTGATTTAAGATAGCTGGGACCAATATTTGAGAGAGAGACACATACATGCACATATGTGTGTATAGTGTATATATTCGTTAATTGTAGGCATCACTTTGGAAAATGCTCAGAAGTATAGATAAAAATTATCACCCCTAATCCCATAGCCCGATGTTTTAAAAATCACACAGATCATTTTATCCGATTGATTTTCAGAGTTCAGTCAAGAAATTTCAGGTTTGTATACATATATTCATTACTAGCTGAACATCCAAGAATGACCTGCATATAATTGCATGGTGACAATCTTATAATTCCGTTGGAAACAGTGGTACCTATTACATGCTAACTTGTGTTTATCCTGAAACTCCATCACCTGATGAATATGCAATTAACCTACTTATTACCACAGAAAACATCTCCTTAGAAATACAACACATCCACATAATTTTTAATCTGATTTTCAAAGGCTTTCTGTGGGAGAAAATAATTTTTTCTCCAATAAGATATATTATTGGAAACACAACGGTATGTAGCCAATTCACTACATCATCTGATTTATTTTAATTAGAGGTTAGCTGCTGAATGTGATTACAGTTATAATTATTACAATACCAGTCATCCACATTTCCATTAGCATTCCACTTGATAGTTAGCAATAAGCAGAAATAAAATATTAGGACTTTTAAGAGAAGAGATTACCAATTAGTACAATTCTCCACTGGCACAAGATAATTATTAATTATGATCATCATGGTAATTATTCACCAAGTTAAATTTCACAGGGCTACCTGTGTGCAGATCCTCTCTGCACTGCATTCTGACATCAGCAGCCTTCTTATCTGCTCTGGAAATCCTGAAGCAATGTTTGTATTAAATACACAGTTGACTGCACACCAAATGGAAAGGCAGCTCTGGAGGCCCAGGATGGATCTCCATGTCATTAAAGGATCCCCTCTCTTCTTGGGCGTTGCGAGGGGAGTTTGTAAAAACATAGACCTTAAGAAAGGTACCTCTATTCACAGACATGTGAGTTGATCCCACAGGATACAGTGGCACCCAAACTAGCCCTCCCTGTACCAGCTCTTTCATTCTCTTCCTGCAACTGCCATTCATATTCGCACCAACACTCTATTGTAAAGAGAGCCAACAAATGCCATTTGAGGATGGTTCATCACTCAAGGACGAATACTATAAAGAGAAGTTGGAACAATATCTACAGACATTGTGGTTTTCAATGTGCCTCCACTTCACTGCTGGAATACTGAAATATAAAGGCATTATTTGGCAGTATGTACCTTTTTCTGTATAAACACCTTTATACAAAACCACCGTACTCTGCTCCAGGTTCTCCACCTGTCGTGAGAGGAGTTTAAGAAGGTTTAAAGGAAATACCAAATGGGACTCAGGTGCTGAACTAGGATTTGGGAGACAGTCAATACTAGTCTTGATCCTGAACCTCCACGGTTATTCTCGAGGCAAGTTACTGAATGTCTCAGAGCCTCAGGTTCTTTCTGGAGGCGATTATCTCGTCCACCTTCCTCGGGAGGCTGTTGTTTGAGTCAAATGAGATTGTATATGAAGTCACATTTATGAGCTATAAATGCTATAAACACATCTAAGACAAGTTTAAATAATTCAAAGGAACCACATTTAACTAGACATTTGAATGTGTCTTAAGAAAATAATTTAAGAGCATTATATATCACCAAAGTTATGTTTTTACTCAGTAGGCAGCGGGAAAAGGCTGGAGTTGCCGGAAATGGAATTTAGGTGAGAAATTGGAGTTTCTTCAATCTCCGGATTGGGAAATGTTGAAATAAATGATAAAGTGAGGTTTCATTATCTCCCTTTTTTAAAAGGAAAATGCGGACAGCTGATACTTTGGAAATGAAGAGTAGAAGGGCTGGGTGGGGCGGGTGCTTGATGGAGCAGAGCAATCTCGGAGAATCTCTTTCATACACAGAATCATGTGCCCAGTGCTGGAAGGACGCACTTCTTGCTATGGTTGCCTTTGTAGTAACTGCACCAATCAACTCTTGCTGACTCTAAATGGGGGAGAAAAATAAAGTAAATTTCAGATGACTTTTTTTCATTGCTGTTCATGTTTGCTGCCAATGTTTGCTTCCATGCTTGAAAACACGAGCAGAGATTTGTCTTTGGGAAGAGCTCTATTTCTCGTGTTTAAATAGCTGCTGCCCTAACGGGGATTGAAAAGAGGTTGGGGACGGCCAGTATCCGATGGCCAGGGGAACAGCACATTTTGCTCAACAAAACAAAGGATGTTTAGAATAAAAAGAAAGCAACCAACATGGAATATGTTATTGCTTACCTGCATTTCTTGAATTGGATCAGAAACAAAGACAGACAGAGAGGGCTCAAATTGCCTTTGGGCATTTATCATTGTGTTTGGAGAGCCCAGGTTATGAAATATCAGAGTGATTAAAGATTTATGGATATAATAGTCATTTTCTTGTTAATTTAATTCTGTTTAAATGTTTAAAAAATACACATCTTCTATTCTAGGCCAATTTCTGAAATATCTGTCAGGAAGAAAATGCTATAATATATGAATTTTTTGCCCTATGAACTGATTATTTTTAGCAGCTTTTTATGAGCATAATAACAGTAATTTTAGCAGCTGATTTACCTAAAATCATTTCATTCCGAACCTGAAAGCCCCCAAATCAAAAGGTTCTCTTTGTCTAAAAAGTTTAATCAAAATAAATGTTTCTGGTTAGTTTTGAGAGGAAAAATTAGGGTTTCTTCTTGCTCAAATATTTAGTAAGCTCTCAAGAAGGTGTAGGGGGAAGCAATCTGCCTGTCATAGGAGAGAAAAAAAAAATTAAAGAGCAGGATTTTTAAATTGTACCTCTTGACACCAATAAATAACAAGAGAGAGCCAGTACCATTCTTTAACATGCGTGCATACAATACAATAAAGCAAATCTGACTCATCTGCCAGCCTGATTGCTTTGTTTAGAATTCCACTGTCAGAGGTAAAGTGAGGGTGAGGGGATTTATGTAAATTAGGCCCTTCCGAGCTGGAAGAAAATTGGATTACTTAAAAAAAAAAAAGCCAAAAAACAAAACAAAAAAACTTTTCCAACTTTGGAAAGTTAAAAGTGCTTTTGTTCCCACATCAGTTTTGAATAAGAGTGACTTTTAAGTCCTCAGAATCAAGTTAAAAGTATGATCCGGAAACCACAACTATGAATTTCCACCGATTTTTTCCAAGTTTTGAAGGTAACTGGTCTATATCTTCCTGTCTTTTTGGCCTTACCCTCTGTGAGTGTTGAGATGGGGAAATGGGCCGGGGGGGGCTGGAAGAGGGGGAGTGGATTTTTGGATGAGACATTTAGTCCTGGTTTCTGTATGAGCTGGGTGTAATCAATCAGATTAATCTAAAAAATAAACAGCTGTTTGTCTGAAGGTTATATAAAGTGATGGGAGCTCCGGTTTGTTTATGTTCAATCAGAATTGATATGAAGGTAACAACATAGACCCTCTGACTCCTGGAAACCTCTGTCTAGTACCCTAACATTGTGGGCACTCGTTGGTTTATTCTAGAGGGCAGTAGGGGCACCTGATTCTCTCACCCTGTGAGACCCGACCCTGGGTATTTCACATTCTAGCAGTCTGCGTGCACTCAAATGCTAAATTCAAACTACTACTAGAGAATTCTAGGTGCTCTATAACACTTTGCAGAGAGGGCAGTGTTGCAGGGTTGACTGCAAAATAAGAAGTGATAAATTCAAATCCACACCAATGATAGGGGAATCAGAGCATGCTCTTTGGGCGAAATTTGGTTTTAGGCAATGGTTGGAGCCTGATGGCATGGAGATGGGCGACACCAGCGTCCTCCCTTCCCAGCTCCAGTCTAATCCCAACCAACCTTGGGTTGACCAGCTATGGGGCCTAGAAGTTTTGAGAGAATGCTCTAGCCCTCATAGCAAGTGAGGGAGAGGACGAGAAGGGGAGACAACAGGCCTGAAGAATCACATTCTCCCCTGGAAGAGTGGCCAGGCTGAAGGCCAGAGACAGAGCTCTGGGCCTGTGGTTCTCAGAGTTTATGGAGAACAAGGGTGGCTTCTGTCTACTAGTGGTTCCAGGAACACTGACTGATCTCCCTTGTCCTGAAGGAGCGAAGAGACATGGGGGTTCACAGCCTCGGTCTGAGGTGGAGCACGTCAGTCTTTGTCCCTAAGGAGACCAAGAACTAATAATAAAATACCAAGTGGTTAAATATTTTCTGTATTATTTTTAACACGACTTCCCATTATTTTCTTATTTTTTTAAATGAAGAAGTGGAATTCAGCCGGGCTATGCACTGAATCCTCTGTCACAGTGGCTAACTTAACGTTAATTAACATTTTTTGGTGGGAGGTGCTAGCTTTGAGCAGAGAATTGGCGAGGCAGGACTGGGTAGGACGAACACAACCTCCGAAAAGATGTTAAACTGGGGGACAATATTTTTTTAGATGGCTGCGCAAGATTGATGTGTCATTGGTGCTGTGACTGTGGAGGCAATGACCCAAATGAAACTCATTTTGAAATGGAAAATGTATCTGTTATAGGAACGAAAAAGCACCATCAACTCATTTACGGTGTGTTGCCGCAATTTTTCTGTATACATTGTTTAAATGATTTCATTTTCACTAATTTTTGAATAGTGGGATTGAGGACGGGGTCTACATTTTGTACTTTTGTATTGGCCGGTCAGTTTTAATAAATCCAAGAGTGCTGAGGGCAAAATTTTAAAAATTATAAAATTGTTTTATAATTATGAGACAACATTTGATGAATATTTCACAGGCATTGAACAACATTGTTCAACAGTTTTGAAGAAACATTAAGGAGCCATTTTTGGGAGTGAAAATGTCTCAACAATCTCTGCTCTAGAAACGGTCAAATTAGATTTATTTGAAATAATGTGACTCAAAGACACCCCATCCTTCTTTTTGTTGTCTTCCAGTATATGCACTGGAACTGTCCTGTTAGTGACCAGATCTCAAAATGTGTTCTTTCAAAGACTCCTCCTAAGAGCATGTATGACCCTGAAGTGTATTATACCTTGGGAAGTAGCCTACTTTTTTTTTTTTTAAAGATTTTATTTATTTGACAGAGAGAAACACAGCGAGAGAGGGAACACAAGCAGAGGGAAGGGCAGCGGGAGAAGCAGGCTTCCCGCCGAGCAGGGAGCCTGGTGCGGGGCTCGATCCTAGGACCCTAGGATCACAACCTGAGCCAAAGGCAGACGCTTAACGACTGAGCCACCCAGGCACCCCTGGAAGTAGCCTACTTTTAATGATGATAAGAATTGTTGCAAATATGAGGCGCCTGGGTGGCTCAGTGGGTTAAGCCTCTGCCTTCAGCTCAGGTCATGATCTCAGGGTCCTGGGATCAAGCCCCACATCGGGATTCCTGGTGGGCGGGAAACCTGCTTCTCCCTCTCCCACTCCTCCTGCTTGTGTTCCTCTTTCTCAGTCAAATAAATAAATAAAATCTGAGAGAAAGAAAGGAAAGAAAGAAAGAAAGAAAGAAAGAAAGAAAGAAAGAAAGAAAGAAAGAAAGAAAGAAAGAAAGAAAGAAAGAAAAAGAAAGAAAGAAAGAAAGGGAGAGAGAGAAAGAAAAAGAAAGAAAGAGAGGAAGGAATGGCAGATCCCATCTGGAGATGAATAAATTATATAACTGGCAAATGCATGGCTTTATGAGAAAGAACATGCCATTTCCAGGATGACTTCTATGTCCATGTATTTGTCAGGTAGGGGTGTTGTGCACTGAAGCAGGGCAGCCTCCTCCTGTTAATGGATCTCAGAGAGCTCATAGAAGCCACGAGGCCAGGCACTGTTGGGAGGATTGTTCAGTCTTTCATTTTAAAACTACTTAACCAGAGGACGCCTGGGTGGCTCAGTCAGTTAAGCATCTGCCTTTGGCTCAGGTCATAATCTGGGAATCCCAGGATCAAGCCTGGCATGGGGCTTCCTGCTCAGTGGGGAGTCTGCTTCCCCCTCTCCCTCTGCCCCTGCCCCTGCTCCTTCTCTCTCTCTCTCTCAAATAAATAAAATAAATTTTTAAAAAATTAAAAAAAAATAAAACTACTTAACTAGTTGTCATCTGAGCTCTAGTTTCAATATTGAAATTTGACCGCAGGCAAATATTAAACTTGTATGCTTCAGCTACCCACAATTATTTAAATCATATCACTTGTATTGGTTGCAGTGGGAGGGAAAAATTCTCTGACAAAAATTTTCATCTCTTCCTCCTACAGGTGTGGCCAAAAATACTGTGGATCTTTACACCTGACATGTTCCTCTACTCTGGTGTCTAGACTAATGTTTTTCAACGTTTCATCTGCAAATGAGTTGCCAGGGATCTTTGTCAGTACGGAGATTTGCACTCAGGGTATCTAATTGCAGCCTGGGGTTCTGCATTTCTGGCAAGCTCCGGGGCAACCCCAGTGAGGCTCATCGGTGGACTATACCTCAGGTACCGGTTATCTAGGTTAGAGTCTATTATAAATGTTGTCTGTCGTCGCTTTGAGATGTTCCGTATTAAGTACTTTGGAACTGGTCTAAAGCTTTCTGAGATTTAACTCCATGTGATAAGGTAACAGTATGAAAATGTAACATTTGATGAGCTGTGGGAGGACTTCAGTTTTAATAGAACTCACCTGTGATGTGAGAAGGATATGCGAGAATAGGTTTTAAGGCCCCTAAACTTCAAAATAATTTGAATCCATCACTCTAGTCCATGTGCTATAGATGTAAAATACATTTATTTTCTTCCCCCAAATTTTAGCGTCTGGCTCACTGTCAGCCTCCCCAATACTATTTTTGTCATGAACCCACCTGATTTTCCTATTCCACCTAACGGCTCCCAGCTCCTTGACTCCTATGATGTGTGTCAGGCTCATCCCTCCATCACCTTGGGTTCAATCATCTTCTCTAACCACCACCGCCCAATTCCTTCTCCACCACACCAGTCAACTGGTGCCAAATCCTACAGTCTCTGGGAACCTATCCTGCATTTTCCTATCCCTCACCTCTTCTTGCTCTCATTTCCCTCCTTGTCATGTTGAACTCAAAGGTCCACCATAAGACCCCTCCCTTGCACCTCTCCTGTTCATTACAACAGCTTGGCAAAACCACATTGCTGCTTGCCACAGGCTGGATAATGTCCCCCTGCCCCAAAATATCCAAGTCCCGATGTCAGCTGGCTATGAACATCATTTTATATGACAAAAGCGGCTTTGCAGACAAGATTAATATGTGGCCATATTTGCTTATGTATAAATTTATCCCTGTGTTTGCATCTGAGTCTCTAGATGTGTTTTTTCCCCAAAACCATATGAAAATGGGTGACAAACAAAACATTCCACCTCTACCTATTTCAATATATGTCTGGTAAAGAAAAAAGACATTTATTAGCTACAATACAATTTTCATATATAAAAGTTACTAATTCAGTATCATCTAATTGACAGTCTTGCATAATTTCCATTTGTCTGAAATATCATTTATAATCAAAATATCATTTATAGCTACTTATTTCTAATTCAGTCATGAATCAATTTTAATCATTGCATAGATTATTATTTGCCTTTAGTCCGTTTTAATCTGGAACATCATTCAGCCCATCCTTTTTATTTATTTGGTTTTTGCAGCATTAACTTTTCAAAAGAGTCCAGGTAAGTTGCACTGTGGAATGTCCCATATTGTATCTGTTTCCTTATATTTAGATTCATTTAAATGTTTCTAGTAAAAACACTCTTTGGGTCCCCTGTGTACTTCTCACTGCTTCACAGAATACTTCTTACTGCTTTACTTTACTTCACAGAGACATATGACCTCATGTTGTACCATTATTGATGTCACTAAGTTTTATCACTTGGTTAGGGTAGTGACTGCCTTATCTCTTTATTATAATGATACATGTTTACCTTTGTAATTAATAAGTATTCTCTGGAATGAAACTATCCTTCTTGAAAAAAAGTATTTCTGGAAAACCTTTTCTATATGTTGGTAATCATAACTATAAAATCCTACAACCTAATAGTAGTGTGATGGCCATGTGAGTTGAGGAATGGTCACATCCTGATGTTGTGTGTTTGTGTCCTAGGTTGTTCAACCATTTTATTATTGTAAGAATCTTTATGCCCTAGTCAACCTGGTGAGAGTCCAGATTTTAGGAAAATAATTGGGGCCATCTGAGAGGTGAGACATGCCCTAACTCTCAGACAAATCTGTGATAGAACCTCTTGAGTTTAGAATAAAAGCATGACTTATCCATCCATGCCCCACTCATCTTGGGCCAACAAGTGGCTTCCGATGGGGTATCATAAAAAGTTGCACTTTAACAAAAGCCAACATAACCAAAGAGTTTGTGTACAGAAGAAAATGATTTGGTTTATCTTATTCCATTGATACGAGAAAGCTGGATTTTAGGAATTACTCTTTTTAGAAAATATGTAAACATTATAGGAACCAAATGAAATCATCCATAGTAACATTACCTGGTTTCAAAAGCACTAATGTGGTTGGGGCACCTTGGTGAGTCAGTTGGTTAAGATCTGCCTTCAGCTCAGGTCATGATCTCAGAGTCCTGAGATCAAGCCCCATTTCAGGCTACCCTACTAAGTGGGGAGTCTGTTTTTCCCTTTTACTCTGCCCCTCCCTACTCAGGCTCATTCACTTTCTCTCTCAAATAAATAAATAAGATCTTTTTTAAAAAAATCCCACTAATGTATTCGTGTGCTCAGTATCCTCACCATTAAGAAAACACGGTGTAGGAAGATGTGACTGTGGGACCCTGGCAAGCTCTATTGTTGTTTTGTTTTGTTTTTTTACAATTACTGATTTTGTCCAGAAAACAGAAATAATGATGGTTAGTTATATCACAGGGCTGTGGTAAAGATTAAATGAGACCATGTGCTTAATGAGCATAGCACAGTGTTTGAGTATGTGCTAAGTGTTCAATGAACGCGTTTCACTAGTATTACAGTTTTTACTATGAAAAGTACACTCTTTTATTTATTTATTTATTTGTTTGTTTGTTTGTTTTAGTACACTCATTTTTATACAAAGCTGTAAAATAACCGACATGTCATTTTGAGGAGATTGAATCTTTCCCCTGTTTGAAATAGAGGCTTACGTTTAGTAGTCAGAAAGTAAATTTGGCATTTTCCTTACCTTAGCTTGGTTTATGGAACAGGTAATGTTATTTTGAGGCAGAATTTAAAAAAAAATTTACATTATCATTTATCTAATTTACACATGGCCACATGAATCATTTTGTGTTCTCATCTTTACTGTGAGATTAACAAGGGCTTTTTTTTTTTTATACCTGTGGAAATAATGAGAGGACTAATTCTATTTTAGAAAAAATAAGCTCCTGGGGCGCCTGGGTGGCTCAGTGGGTTAAAGCCTCTGCCTTCAGCTCAGGTCATGATCTCAGGGTCCTGAGATCGAGCCCTACATCAGGCTCTCTGCTCAGCAGGGAGCCTGCTTCCTCCTCACTCTCTGCCTGCCTCTGCCTACTTGTGATCTCTCCCTCTCTCTCTGTCAAATAAATAAATAAATAAAATCTTTAAAAAAAAAAAAAGGAAAAAATAAGCTTCTAAGAGTTCCTAATTTCCTAAACAAATAGAAAATTGCTATTTATTTCTTAGAAAATACAACAAGGAATTAAAAGAAGGTTGGATTGTGCAGTTTTAATATGTGTTCCAACGAAATTGGTATTTTGAATTCTCTAAATAGTGAGTAGCCTAAGCAAAGCAGTTTTTAGGAACTCTTGATGGGTTTGGAAATTTGTATTCTAAGTGGCTTACAGGAAAGTATTATGAATCCAGGGTATATTTTATCTGAATTAGTCTTTTAGAAAAGATTGCAGGACATGCAGATGAGGGAAAAGATAGAGCAAAGGAGACAGGGCCTGCAGGGACCCTTGCCCCAATGCTGATCCAGAGATAAGGGAAGAGGATCTTTCTTCTGTTGGACTCACAGAACTGGATGGAACCAAGAAACAAGCATTCTTTTTTTTTACCTCCACTTCCTCTTCCATGCTGTCTTTTGTTGACCCATACTTAAGACGATCAGTGCTTAAGTGTATTAAGATACAGACATCAATACCGACAGCTCAATATTGTTATCTCCACCAGCAAGCAAAAGCCAGATGACATCACTGGTGTGGCTGCTACCCAGAGCTTGTTCAGCCTTATCTCCTGAAGTCATCAGAAAGTGTCAGAACTCTGCAATAGTGATTCTTTGAAATCAGGGAAGAAGCGTATGAGTTCCTCCTACTCAATCTTGCAAATCCATTGCTTATGGAAATATTGATGATGTAATCTTCCTGTGTTCCTAGTAATGCCTGGAAAGTTGTTGGTTTGAGAGCTCCAGAAACATCCTCTGACTGTCACTGAAATATTCAAATGAACAGGCATGGGGTATTAATATGATTGATAAGGATGGTGATTTTTTTTTTTAATCAAAAATGTTGTCCTAGCACGCAGACTTGGAATTAATGGAGGAAATTTCATGTGTAGGAAGTGTTAGGACTTTTGATTTTATAATAATCAAGATCATTATTATGACAACCTTGGGATTTATAGAAATATGTATGAGGATCACATCTGGAAGTACTTGAGATGTTGCTAAAGGTGGTGACATAGTGACCCCCGAGGTGGAATGTAACTTAGAAATTTGGGGTCTGGTTTTGAAGATCTATTTGGTTTTATTAGTGCTGAGGGGTTTGGGGCCCAAGGTTATACAGAAAACTCCCAGCAGGCCAAGTAGTAGAATTCGGGACATTATATCGAGTAGCTTTTGCTTGATGACAGACCACCTCCAGACTTAAACTCCTGAGACAAGGATGTCCAATTATTTGGCTTGAGATCTGTGGGTCAGCATTTTAGGCTGGGTTCCACTGGGTGGTTTCTCGGCTCTTGGAGCCAGCTCTCTCATTAGGTCTATGTCAGCTACTGGGTTAGCTGAGGTTGGCTGCCAGGATGGCCTTTAGCTGTGACAGTTAACTTCACAATTTCCCATTCTTCAGCAGAATAGCCCGGGCTTGTTCACAAGGCAGCTGGGCATTTCCAAGAGAGGAACAGAAATTAGGTGTCTGAAGGCCTGGGCTCAGAGTTGGCACAACTACACTTCTTGCCACATGAAAGTTGCCAAAGAAAATCACAAGGTCAGCCCAGATTCAGGAGTGTGGAACTAGGCTCCACCTCAACATGAGAGGCATTGCCAGGCCACTTTGTAAAGTTTGTGATACAGAGAGGGGAATATTACACCTAGTTTTGCAAACAGTTCACCAAACCTTCTTCAGGGGACTGGGGTTAGTTTGGTGGGTGATACCTGGGCTCTTTCTAGGTCTATAAAAAAGACAAACACCCTCTTGAGTTAACTTTTTTTCTAAGGATCTTCCAGGAATGAGGAAATGCCGATGGTCCAATATCAGTCTCTTGCAAAAGCCATTCACGGGTGTGGAAGCCTTGTTCTCCAAGGTAGTATAAACAATTCCACGAGTTAGATACTTGGAACAATCAAGAGTTTGAAGTTGGGTCAGGAATCAGAACAGTCAAAATTAGGAGTTAAATAATAGGTAAACTTAGCTAATGTTCTTGGCCAGTAGGGTGAATGTGGCAAGTTGTCATATATTCAAAAGTAAGAGTTAAGCTGGATATTGCCATGCATGATTCTCCTTTGAATCTGCACAAGATGTTTCATGCTCATTTTTTTTATATTTAATTTTGCCTGTAAGCCAACTAAAATAAAAAGCAGTGAAGTGTAATGTTTCGAAATAATCCCATAGTTTTCAAGTGCTCTTGAAGTAGAAAGCAACGAGGCCCTCTGCACTATCCTCTACCAACATAACACTTACTATTTATGATGCCTAGAACAGTTCTCTTTAATTGATACTTGGCTTGATATCCTTTTAAATTATTAAAGATTGGAGGTGCTCATTAAATGAGAGATTAAAAGAAATAGTAGACGCAGCTAATTATTAAAGGCCCAAAAAGAGACATGAAATGCATTTTATCTAAGGCTTTAGTGGATTGTTAAAGTAAATGAATGGTTTAGTGATAAACCAGTCGAAGTTAATCAATTGAGCAAAACTAGAGGGAAGCTCTTCGAGTCTAGATTTGAAGGGTTTATAAGTAATCATAGTTAGAGACTTACCAGCTGCCCCCTATTTCTTTAATTTTAGACCCTTGGGCTGCTAATTGGTCAGGAAATTGTGTCCAACCTCTATAGCTAATTATGACTGGAAGAAAGAAGCTTATGTGTCTTTGTGGGGGAAGGTCTGCATGGCCAAGCAGGTCAGATGTTGGGGTGAATTCTTTTGTGGCACATTGTGATTTAAAGACGGTCGTGAATCATTCTGGAGGCAAAGCTCTGAGGAGGCGTATTTTCGACTTCCTTGCTTCCTGAACTTTTCAACCTCTCAACTGCTCCTCTAACTTCCAAATCATGGACCATGTATTATTTTTACCCGCTTACTAAGAGGGAATGTTGATTGTTGACACAGCTACCATTGGCCAGTGAGATTAGTAACATGATACAGAGATTTTCACCACTTAAAAGTCACTGGTTCAACATGGCTCGGATAGGTAATGACTTACAGTTATTCTGACCTGACAGCTGTTTAGAGGCCCATTTAAAGTGAACTATTTCTCAGTTCGCCCCCCAGACAAGGGACATGTTGCCTCTCTGGATTGCAAAATGTCATCTCTGTTGGAGTCTCACATAGCAGCGAGGCTCAGAGTTGAGTCATCATCACAAAGGCTAAAATAACATGTTGCCTAGAATTAGGAACATTTGGCTGGCTTTTGTGCAAAGGTTTTGAGCCCTGTGGAAAAATAATATTGAGTTAGTTTCTCCCCAGAGTCAAAGTCACTCTACTTACAAGTTGAATACCATTAACTAGTTCAAGGCACCAGGGCAACATTTAACGCATTACTAACAATCAATGAGAGCTTCAGATAAGATGCATTTAATTGTCCCTTTCTTGGCCCTTGAACAATTAGCCATATCTACTATGCTTCCTAATTGCTTATGTAATGAACATCTCTGGTTGGAAAGAAGTGTCTGCCAACCACTTAAGGGAGTGATTGAGGCACTAGGGAAGACAGGGTTCAGAGGGTTTAAGTCACTGAGGACTGTTATTTCCAGCCTCACGGAAAGAGACACAGAGTTCAAAGACAACAGCCAAAGCGGAATGCGAAGGGAAGAATGGGATGGCAATTAGAGAAAATGAATAGGACACATGGGTTAATAATAAAACTTTATTTATTTATTTTTATTTTATTTATTTATTTATTTGAGAGAGAGAGACCAAGTGAGAGGGTGAGGGAGAAAGAATCTGAAGCAGACTCTGAGCACAGAGCCTGACTTGGGGCTCTATCCCACAATGGCGAGATCATAACCTGAGCCAAAATGAAGAGTTAGGAGCTTAACTGACTGAACCACCCAGGTGCCCCAATAAAACTTTATTTAAAAACTGCATGCGTTTAAAGCGGCTGTGATAGACAGACATACTCTTAACTGCAGGGTTTCAAGGCATCTTCTTCTGTGAGCCTGACGACACATCAAGGGCTCTAATAATCCTTCGATGGCATAACCTTTCTTTTTACTGTTCAGTGGTTGTCATTAGATCCAATGCATGCCTATCACAAGAACTATAATAACTTATTTCTGATTTTATATTACACTTTGTGTGATGTGAGTGCAAAGTATGCAAAGACTTTCATCTGCCATATCAATTTGTTATGTCTAATCTTTCCAAATTATAAGGGTCAAATCTGTTATCATGGATCCTCTCTCATATATTCGTCTCTTACCTTCACAGCTAATCTGTACTTCTTTTGAAGGCAGCACACATTTCTTTTGTTACCTTTTACCTCTTTAAACTGCTGAAGATCATGCTGACAAGGTGATCGGTGGCTGATGAATGAATTTTTTAAGTCACCTTGGAGCTCTCTTGAGTGTAGTATCAGATTGTATTGCCATTATTGTTATTTGTCACACAGCCCAAAGTTTAAGGCAGGTGGAAGAGGCTATGATTCTTTTCAATCTGCACCCATCCTAGGGACTTAAGGCATAAGTATAGGAAGCCTGTGCCCCAGTGGTTCCCAATGTGCCATGTTTTGGCAGGCCTGTCTTTCTTGAGGTCATGAAAATTCACAAAGTGGCTTAGAAATTCTAGGTATTAACCCTGGTACAATAGTGCTGTAAACATAGGCTCATGCCAAAGCCAGAGGGGCCAGGAGATACTGCCTTAATTCTACAGTCTGCGTTACTAGTCCCTAGAGAGCCTAGCAGAGGAAATGAAGCAGAGAATGTGTCTATTTTGAGCCTTCTTTACTCAAAACCTGTGTTGCAGCAAGGATTCTGTGCTGGGCTGAAATATGCAGCCCCAAACACTTTGAAGCCATTCTGATCTTCTTATGTGAAGCTGTTTAAAATTTAATGTTTCCTTTTTTGTAGTAATGGACTGTGTTTTTAATTTCCTTTCCTTGAACTTTCCTGGACTTCTCATCCTTCAAAACTTTTCTTATATTTTATTTTATTTATGATAACTTTCTGCAGTGCTCCTCAACAATTGTTTACTTACTTATTGTTCTGGTTAGACTTTGGATTCACCTTTACTGTGGTATAGATGACAGTGATTTGTAAATGTACATTTCTTTCTGTTTCTCCTCCTTGTACAAGAACTGTTGGAGGGTGAAGATAAGGTTTGCAATCATTATTATATCAATGCTTTCTTCTCCACCATCCTCATTCTTGGTGTCAGGATTAATATACAGGGCTACATAATACCGAATAAGCACTGTTAAATGTACTGAATTTGAAGAAAATATAAGATTTTATTTAAATTTTGGAGAGAACATCATTCAATATTTATATGGGAATTAGTTTGTTTACTGTTGAAAATAGGCTAGCAGTTAATAGGAATTTTAAATGTGTGCTTTGCAGATCAAACTGACATAATATATAGAATGCCTCTGGAGTGATAGTATTCCAATAAACTTGACTTGAAAATGATAGAATTAATGTTGTCAGTTGTTAAGGTGGTTGAAGAGAAGCAAAAATTGTAATGGACTTGCAATTCATTAAAATGACGGCTTAGAAGCTGCTCATATAATAAATCTATCTCAGAGTAGTTTTGGAGGACAAATAACTAAACCAATTAAGAATATGCCTGGTAAAATGGGAGATTCGATATTTAGGAAAAAGGTCAAGAAATGGGGTGTTTGGGTTGTCAGATTCACTCTTACGTCGATAACTTCATGCTTTGTTGGGAAAACAGTGCGTGGAGTTGGTAGGCTTGATTCCCACAAGTCTGACTCTATAACACATCATTTGTTAAGTGACTTTGGTGTCTTAATGACTTGTTGCTCTTCAGGGTGTGGTCCTCCGGGCCTTCAGCATTTGTATGACCTGGGAGCTTGTCGAAAATGCAGCTCTAGAGTTCCACCCCAGACCTTTGCAACTACAGCTCCATTTTAACGACAAACCCGGGGTAATTCACACTCACATGACAACTGAGTGACGTTTGTCTCAATATATGTCATTGCAATATGCATGATGATTATGGGAGATGAAGTCCATTTGAAAAAATAATCAACTGCTGTTTCCTTCCAAGAAAGGAGAAAACATACATATTTAACACGACACCTTCCTTAATGCCTCTTACTGGGTTAGCAGTAAAATATCTGAAAATCAGCTTATATCTTCTGAATTTATTGTGAACTTACAGAGAAGCAAAGAAAAAAAAAGAAAGAAAGAATACCAAGTAGTCCAGTTAAAATACCAATTTCATTTCATTCTGACAAGAATTGACTTTTTTCAATCAAAAGTTTGAAAAATAGGAATGTTTATAAAAGTTTGCTAACATCTTTAGTTTAGGTATTTTAGTCTGTCCAAGCGGTATTTACAGAGCAGGCACATACACTTCTGTTCTTCAAAACAGTCAAAGAATATCCTGTTATATGAGATCATCTGGGAAACTGAAGAAGTTTGACACCTGACTTTCTTTGATTGACTTCATGGACCATTCACTTCAAAGTTCCATCCCATTTTCTTTCTGTTGTCCTGTTAGTTTCATTTAGATTTTATTTGAATCCTGGATGGAAGCATCCATGTAGTTTCCCAGAAACAAGCCCCATTAGGTGTAATAAAAAACCATGAATGGACTCCGTGGAGGAACCTGGTATAGTCTACCTTCTTTCTTTCTCCCTTTCATTTTGCAATGTTTAAAATAATGGCGTTCCATGTGATGAGTTTGCCCACATTGTGGGGTGGGGGATGACATGAGGCAGTATGAGACTAGGGCCCATTAGACACAGTTAATACCAGTGTTGCTCAGGCCAAATAGAAACATGTTCGGTTTTAGAATTTTCAAGAATTAAACTCATGATCGTGGATCCAGTTGTTGTAAAACTACTTCCATTTCCTACTGGCAGCTCAAACAGCTTTCTCTGGAAAGTCCTCTCCATAATAGTTGTGTTTCTCTTCCCCCTCCCTTCCATCTAAGTCAGTCAGACACACAAAACTCTTGAGGCTTACCCCGCTAGAATGTCCACAACCAGCCCCATTTAATTGCAATAATGGGGATTTACTCTCCAGCTATTCTGAGGGATGGTTTTATCTACTGGGAAGCAAGCAGAGACCCTTTCGCGCAGCAACAAAATATAAATATCTCACTATGCCCTTTTCCTTTCCCTTGCCTCCCAGGACCTGGAGTGTAAGATCAGATCAACTCAAATATCTTAGAAATAGTGCTTTCTACTGGCAGTTATTATTTTGTTCATTTTTTTAAGTGACCTTAATTTTTTTTCCCCTTCCTCCTTGTTGCACCAACGGCCTGAGGCAGAGAGAAATACAAACCCACCCCGAAACACGTCCAGACATTGGTTTGTCATGCCTTATGTTTGTATTTTTGACTCTTTGGAAATTAATTAAGAGATGTTGTTTTCAAAGTGCTTTTTTTCCCCAGTTTCTCAAATATTTGAACAATTTTTACACATTAAAAAAAATTTCCCCTTTCTCTCTGTTTGTAATAAGATTAATTATGTGAGGTGCACCGCTGCTTATCCCTATGAAAGAAAATCTAAAACGAAGGATTTCAGCTTCAAGAAGGCTATTTTGTCCTGTTTCCGATGTTCTAAAGGGATTAATTTACCATATCGTATAGCCCTGGAAGACTGTGATAATTGAAAACATCCATATTCATTGCATGTTCAAAGGGATCTGTCTGACTTTGTAATGTAAAAAGTGCATTTTTAACCTGAACGGGGACCTGCATCTGCTATTGCTTAATCCTATTAGTCCAACAGTTCCAAAGCTTTAGTGTATAATCATTAGCTCGCGTTAATCCTGAGACATGCCTCCAGCTTCAGCCTGTCAGAAGGAATCCCTGCAGGGAAAATGTGGAGGTGCTGATAGCACAACACCAACTAATCTTATCTTAAATGCTAGCAGCAGCCTCTATCTGTGATAGCCAGGGAATTAAAAACAAATTTTTTCTGGGTATTGGATAGCAGGGTGTTCCTCATTCCCCACCCCCACCACCCCACCTCTCTCTCCTCTTTCTCTCTCTCCCTCTCTTTCTGCATCTCCCCCTCTCCCTCTCCTAGTACTTCTCCCTTGCCCTAGTTTCCCTGGGTTCTTTGTTAGAGTGATGCTAGGGATGACAACAAGAATGAATGGAAGGGGCTGGGGAAAGGAACACTGAAGATACTTACTGTTTCAGCAGTGAAACTCTTTATTAAGTCCCTTAGGATACTTGCCAAGTCTTCTCCCATTTGTATTCCTTGACGTCATAAAGCCAAGCCAATCCTGTGCTTTCTGCTGCTCTGGATTATAATGTGAGTGGACAAAATGTTTTCTGATCATTGTTACCGTCTCCCATGGCACAGTCTCCTGAGAGTCTGGGTCCCCTGGTGCCCACCAGAGCTTGTCTGAGTAGAGAAGTAAACTGCCGTAGAATGCTAGCCAGCGAGCCCCTGATGTGGGGAAGAAGATGCAGTGGGGGTTGGGAGCAGAAGACAGTGTGGGTTTTGGGGTTGCTGGAAGAGCTATATGAAAATGTTGACCCCGAGTGGAGTTTGGAGCTGTATGTTTCAGACCAGAGTAGAATGGGATTCAAGAGGACATACACTTCGGAAGGCGAGATTTTTTAAAAAGTGAGAGAGAATATTTAGTCATTTATGTAACAAACATTAATTTAGTGGTTACTACACACTTATCCTGGGGATTCTAATAGTGAATGTGGTCCCTGCTCTCACAGAACTTAGAGAGGTGGTCTAAGAGCTATTAGTAAACTAGTGAACAAAGAAAAAATAGGCACATAAATTATTGATTATGAAGTGTGATAACTACTAAGGTGCTCCATATTCTCTTATCTGTTTGCCTGGATGTTATAAGCTCGGCTTGGTCATCAGTAAAATGCCTCCAAGGAGTATGTTGGGAGTTCTGTGGTCCTCCTTTCCATGGGATTTATTAAAGTTTAACTACTTGCTTCCTTAAGAATCTGGAAATAGCTAGAGGGTTACACTTTTCTTCTGCCCATCTAAGTTTAATTAAAGTATTCATTAAAATTCAGAGATGTTTCTAAATTCAGGCATTTTGGCAACATGGTGTAGCAATGATGCAATTGATAATTAAAGAACATAGCTTGACTTATACTGGTGTTTCCCATTGCCCGATGCTTCTCATTCTATTGATGGTATGCAGGATGAACAAGTGTTTTATTTTATGATTTGCATATTTTCTATTGGAATCCTCTTCTGTTTAGGAGAGTAATTTGAAGGTTCTCTTTGCAATCCATTTAACTAACAGACGAACTCTTTATTTTAATTTAATTTAATTTATTTATTTGACAGAGAGGGAGAGATCACAAGTAGGCAGAGGCAGGCAGAGAGAAGGGGAAGCAGGCTCCCCGCTGAGCAGAGAGCCAGATGCGGGGCTCGATCTCAGGATCCTGAGATCATGACCTGAGCCGAAGGCTTTAACCCACTGAGCCACCCAGGTGCCCCCAGACAGTGAACTCTTTTCAAAGTATTAAAACGAGTTATAAATAGCATAGGAGTTATAAAAATAGGGCAAAAATCTTGAATATGGTGCTGGGATGACTTCCTATATGAACAACTATACTACGAAACTACTGGTGTTTAAAATGCAGTGAGGATTGGTAACTCTCTAGCCATAACTGTGAAGATAAGAGCGGTTGAGCCTGCTGGGGGAATATACAGTTGAGGAGCTGGTTCACCGGGTAACAGGGTTCATTTGACTAGAGTTATCAGTTGTGAGCTGTGTTGCAAGTTAGTTGCCTAGACAAGATAAATGATAATGACAGCAAAGAGAAGATTCTTGAATGTGTAAACTGAAAGGTAACAGAAATAAACATTTTCATTTTGGTCAATATTGATTGATTCATTTATTATATTTAGTTTACAATAGCAAAATACAACTATATATTGAATACTTTTAAAAAAATTATAGCTCCTAAAAAAATCTAGCTTTTTATTTTTTAATTTTTTTATTATTATTTTTTTAAATCTAGCTTTTTAAAAAAAATTTTTAAGACTTTATTTAACAGAGAGAGAGCACAAGCAGGGGGAATGGCAGGCAGAGGGAGAGGGAGAAGCAGGCTCCTTACCCAGGAGGAAGCCCAATGCTCTATCCCAGAGTCCCAGGATCATGACTTGAGCCAAAGGTAGACACTTCACTGACTGAGTTGCCCGGGTACCTCCAAAATGTCTAGCTCCTAAGTAGCTCCTTTCCACCCATAGATATTATTGTTTTTAGGACAACTGTAAAGTTACAGCAGAACATGCTGTCCAAGAATGTCTTTGAAGAAAATCATCGCAGCATTTGTGTCTTCACTTCCAAGAACACATCAAGAGAATTACCTGCAATTAGGTATAAGATGTTACCTGGACAAGAATCACCAAATCACCTACCTTAATTTTTCACGTTTTATTTCCTCATAGATCATCACTTTGGTACTCTATGGAAAGGGACTCCTTAGCGTATTTGAACTTAAAAATCTGAGAGTAGATTGACTCAGCTGATCAGACATGACACCACTCAATCATTTGATAGTCTTTCAGCATGGTGCCTGCCAGTGCCTTCTAGAACCTGCGGAAACACGAAGCTGAATTGGACAGAGCCTCCTCCCTCCAGGAACTTATTCTTTAATGGGGGAGAGGTGATATGGACACATCTACTTTTTACAAAGGGCAGATAGTATAAAAATAGAAAGTTTGGAGAACATCTTATTGCTGCCAGCTGGGGAGATAAGGAAGCTTTCCATGTCCGTGGTTGCCAACCCTGATTATGCATTCAGTCCTTGGGGAACACTCAAAACTTTTCAGCGTCTGAGCCTCACTTGCAGGGCCTCTGACGTAAGTGGTCTAGGCAGGGCTCAATCATCACTAGTTTCTCAAAGCTCCCTAAGTGATTTTAACGTGCAACGGAGGGCGGAGAACCACTGTTCTAACCACTTATCAATAAGAAGTGGGTGGTTCTTACATTTTTTATGCGCAAAACGTCCTATTTCTGATTAAAAAGAAAATGTCATGATGGAACAGCTGACATAGGTTCTGTGTATAACGATGTTGATCTGGATCAATTCATTTAAAATACTTCATCAAACAAATATTTTCCTTTGAGAGATTTTTTTCCAAAGTGTATTTTAATCAATTAGAGTTAGTTGGTTCTTCCAAGGCACTAATACAACACTATTCATTAGTACATTGATTCTTTAAAAAAAAAGGTTTTTTTGCTTGTTTACAACAGATAAAGATTTTATTTACCTTTAATTGTGATAAACAAAGTTGTAATATTCCTTCAGAACTCTAAAAGTTGATCAACGTCATTTGAAATTTTTTTTCAACTCCATTTTTTCTTCCATATGGAATTCTCTGTCCTTAACAAAGGTCTAGGGCCTAATTGTCAGGGGAAAAGCTACTATAAATAGCTTCGGAGGAGGAGCTATCCTGAAACTTGCTCATTGTAATCGTGGAATATTTGAAAACCCATCTCGAAATTATCAAATTGGCTTGCTTGCTTTCTGTTGGCCTGATTACTCCTATGAAGAGAACCTTGGATACTGGGAACAATGCTGCTGAAAGGAGATACTGTGAAAAGATCTTTTATTTTCTCCTAAGGGCACCTCATTAAGCAGAAAGCTTCCTGAGAACTCAGCATGTAGCATTCTGGAAAAACTAATGTGATGTTCTTTTCGAAATTGTCCAGCTTATTCTTTGTTATGGATTTTCTTCAACTGTGCAAAACTTGGCTCATCTAAATTAATCTTCTAACTCCACTTCCTTAGTGGAATTGGAAGGGAACTCAAGACACTACCAAATCTAGGTATGACTATGCATAAGTCTTGTAATGTAAGGCTATTCTACTTTTTAAATTTTAAGATAAAATCCATGAAGAATGGATGAATAAACATATGGACAAATAGACGTGAAAGGCACCAGGACCACTACATAGTCATCTTTTCCAATAGGATAAGTCTTTTATTATTTATCCTACTCTTTGTAGGCATGAGCAATAGTTTGTCAACAACTCTTCTATGACTTTCATCCTGAGGATAAGTATTTGAGGAGAAATTTTTTTTTTTAGATTTCTTTTTTTAAGTAACCTCTACACCCAGTGTAGGGCTCAAACTTACAATCCTGAGATCAAGAATTGCATGCTCTACTGACTGAGCCAGCCAGGCACTCTGAGGAGAAATTTGCTGCTCTTTGGAAAAAGGTAGAAAAACTCACTTTTGGGTATCTTAGAGAACCAATCTAGGTCAAAATATTGGGAAAAGTTGTATATGTACATTTTAGAAGCTTGTGGCAGAAAAAGTATTGCCCAACCAAATTCTGCACAGTTACTTTGTATTTGCCAGTCTGCTTGCAGTTAGGAAAGTGTGATGTGACCAGTTTGGGGCCAGGAAAATGTGAGTAGTGTGTCTCAGTTACAGAGCAAAGAAGGGAAAAGCCCATGAACAACTTCCAGTCTTTCTTTCTCTGTTCCCCTAACAAGTCAGCTGAGAAGGCTATATGTTCTAGATGGCTAATCCCAAGAAGGTGGCCCTCGGTGTGACAGAGTGACTGGAACAATGCTCTTCCCTGTGTCCCCTCACAAACCAACCCCTCGCAAACCTCAGGATCACATAGTGTGCCTGAGGAATAGCAAACCATGGAGAATTTTGTGTTGTTACCACTGTAGGATAGCCTAGTTATCTTGACTAATATAGTCAACAATACTATAACAGTGATTAACTAATTTTGGTTCTTCTCTGCATTAAATGATTCTAACTCTGTCCATCCTCTTTTTACTTTTTGGTAATCATATCTAAAACAGCAACCACCACTATTAGTAGCTACCACCTTACTCTCTCTTGAGCCAAGCTTCGACTGGGTCAGGGGGGTGGGGGAGACTGCAGGGAGGCTGGGAAGGAGGCTGTCCGCTTCGTGTCCAAGGGAAGCATGTTGCTAATGCCCTTTCTGGGCTTGAAAGAAATAATTGGACTCATTAAGTTGCTTTTCTGTCTTCTTTTCATTAGTCTAAATAACCCTTAGGTTAATTAGACATGGTTTCTATCCTTGGGAAATTTTTCTGTGTGTGGTTAGTAATGGAGAGAATAGTCATAAATTCAGTAATTAAATTTTCAGTTTTACAAACACTAAATAATGACAAACTACCTGTAAAGTGTCTTGAAAAACAATAGCCTTTGTGAAACTAATGTCTTGTATCAAGAATTCTGCAAATATTAGGTTATGATTGAGATGTTTCTTTGTGTTTGAGTGACAAAATGGTAGGTCCCGGTTTATGTCTGACCCACTGTGCTGATGGTTAATAGATGGGATCATGGAATGTGGTTGCTTCTCAGCCCTGGCTGCACAAATACCTGGGTTTGTTTTTAAAAATACTGTTGCCTGGGCCTGATTCCAGACCCACTGAATGAGAATCTCTGAATCATTCTAGTATCTAGCAGGGTTGGGAACCACTGGTGGAGTTAACAAGAACGGTAACCTGGAGTCAGAATCTGAATTTTGATCCTCTTTTTATTAGCTGTGTAACTTCAGACAGATCATGCAGTCTCTCCCTGTCCCTGGATCTTGGTTTTCTCACCCATATGATATGTATAATAATACTCATCCTGCCTTGCTCCACCATATAGTTCTGATACCAAAAAAAAAAAAAGAAGAAGAAAAAAAAGAAAAAAGAAAAGAAAATGTATGTGGAAATTCTTTGTAAACTAGGACAAGTAAAACTATAATATTTTCATTATTATTCTTATAGGCTCGTAGCCCTGACTCAATCCCACTTCTAATCATTTTATTGAAGTCAAAAAAAAGAGGTTAACGAACTGGGTTTGTTAGTAAATTATCCACCTATTAGTGCTCAAAAGAAAATCAGAAATCCAAGCGGAATGACCTGGCTGGCAGACAGCTCCTCCCTCCCACTCCGATGTCCCTGTTTGTTGGAAGAAGAACATGACCACATTTTGATGAAGTACGTTCTTTGACTCCATTCCAGTCACACCAGAAGTATTGATAATGTCAGGATTGCTGTTCTCTTTGGGAGCGGATTCTTTCCACTTTTCTTGAGGTTTTTACTCTTCAAGAAGTGTGCAACTAAGTCACACTGATCTGTTACACCTCATAGAGGGCAGAGGCAGGATAGGGTTGGAAACAGGTTTCCCCTTCCCATGATGACCTAGGTTTGAATCTTGACTCTGCTATTTGCCAGTTATTGAACTTATATCTTATGTGACCCTCTTGAGCTTATTAAATCTTTACTAAGTTCTTACTCTTGCCAGACTCTCTGATTAGAGAAGAAAAGGCCGATATAAAATAGAATACCTCCTTCACAAAGAGTATGCAGTCCAGACAGGAAAAACCATCAAGCAAAGGGACAATAATTTTTACCTTCTGTGTTTTGTAATTAGGCAAGCCCAGTGCCTGGCTGAGAAGCTCTTCAGTGAATAGTAATAAATGTTGTATTTGTTGTCCTGAGTGTGCCAGAGGCACAAGCCAAAGGACATGAACCAAGCCCTCTGCCTAAGCAGATCAGGCTGTGGTGAAATGTTACTTATCCATACCTTCTTGCCCCTGGCCACGCTCTGTGTGGGCTTAAGGAAAGCAGGGAGCTCTTCTGAGTACAAAAGACCTTGAAAACCTCCCCTTGACCTCAGCTGTCCCTGCTGGCAGAAGATCAGACTCATTCTAAAGCAGATCTATGGCTTTGGGTTTTCTCCAGGACTGACAGGATATAATTCCAGATCACCATTTGAGAACTCATCCCAGCCAGCAGTGAGCTGCCTGGGTTAGCCTCAGGAACACCCTGGCCTCCCGAGAATCACCCAACCAAAATGCCTGGGAACTGGGCCAGACTCCCTCAGGCTTTTTCTGGGCTTGCTGGGGAATCACTTTTGAGCCAGAACCTATTCTGTGATGAGAGATGAGGACAGGATCATCCAAACATTAACTGGCTCTCTCAACCATGGCTTTCCTTTGTGGGTTCATTACATCCAAATTAATGGAATAATTTTTTTTTAAATCACAGTGATTTGTCCATGTAATAAGAAAATCGTAATGTTTGACCATTCATTTTATTTATTTGTTTTTTTAATTTTGATTCCAGGATAGTTAACATTGCCCATTCATTTCAGATGGAGGACATAAACATTTCTAGATTCATGAAATTAATGAATGGCCTTTTAACATACTGTACAAAGACAGGAGATTCGACCAAACCCGAGCTTGAATCTGCTTGTCTTCTAAAACTTACAGATGTTCACAGTTTAAACAAAACCAAAAGGAAAAAAATCCTCTCTAATAAAAGAATAATTACAACAGAACTTAAGGTGGGAAGAACAGTTTGTTTTTTTTATTTTATTTTTATGTGGTTCTTCCTCCCCACTTTCTTAGGCTAGTCAAGTGAAGCAGTGGGGTTATTTTTCCCATTTTCAAGCCCAACCTCAAGCATGTCCATTTATTTGTAATAAAGGCAATGAATTATATTACTACTGCCTCAACATCAACAATCTAGAGATAGGTTCCACTGAGACACAGTCTTTCACGGTGGCTAATTATGAAGGCCTCCAGGGTCGAGATCCTATTGCAGGTTCTAAGCCGTTTAAAGGGCAGGGTTGTCTGTATGGAATCACCAGCCACAACGCAGCCCCCCACTTCCTTGCTTCTCCACAGAGATCCTTTCTGAAAAACACACCAACTTTTGCTTGTTAGGGCTGTGACATACATGTGGTGAGATCATCTCAATAGTCTGCTTCTGTGTCAGAAAAGCTGTAAAAGTGTTCAAATCAAAATAGTGGCGTTTGGTGGAGAATGTTTCCCCTTCTCTCCCTGCTTATTTTTCATCTTCCCAGAGGAGTCCCCTCCCCCTCCCCTGCTATTCTTCACGCCTCTTACTTGTCTCCCTTCCTGACAAGAAGGAGTGCCTCCACCGGGCCAATGCATCAAGTAGTGACACCGCGGAGTCTCATTCCCTCCGACAGACGTCAATTTAAAAGGCGGGAGCAGATTTTAAGGCAGGGGTGAGGGACGTGAATGGAATTAGTCATCATTACCCTGAAGCGATGTGGGCTCACTGTGGATGTTCCCTCGTCAGACTTCTCATGACTCTGCCCAGAGGATCACCCCCATCATCTAAACAGTCATGACACAGACGATGTATGGGTTAAAATGATGGGCAGGAGAGACAGGCCTATCCCAAAGTAAATAGACTGAATTAGAGGCATTACAACAGTTAATATGTCAGGTCCCTGTTGGGAGGCCATAGATCCTGTGTGGTCTATTTTCCCTGCATATTGAAATTGATTGTGCCTTGGGCTACGGCAGGGTTAGTGGGGGAAGGGGAGCTGACGATTCATCCTTCCAGTCACATGGATCAAAGAAAGCAGACAGTGTTATGTGGAATTATTTGCTCTGAAGGTGCAGGGAATAGAATTTAATAGAGCAACGGGGTATAATGAAAGAAGCCATGAGTCTTAGCCGATGTCTCCCCTGGCCACACCATCAGAGGAGTATAAATAAGATCATGCTTTTACCCAAATCATATTTCTCTGGCTCAGCCCTATCTAATGCTGCAGGAACTAGACCCCCTTTTTCCTCCTTCCCCACCTAGCCAACTGTTTTTACGATACCTCAGGGGATGCTTTCTGTGCATTTGAACACAGCCCTCTTGGCCACCCTATCTCCCCTGCTTTCTGTGTACTTGGGTGATGTCTGTCAGTGAGACTGCCAGCTCCTAAGCCAGTCCCTGAGGTCAAAGCATGAAGAGAATCTTGCCACCGCAAAGCTGCTGGCATGGCCCTGTTGCCTATAACACCACACAGAGTCTCAAGTTACGGCCAAGTGCTTGGCACCAACACTTCTAATCCAGTTGGTTCCTCCTTGAACTCAAAGCAAATTCAATGCCACAGTGTCTTTGATAGAAGTGATTTTGTTTGTTTCTACTCCCTCATTCAGCTACTCCTCACTTGCATGAATCCACAGTGACTGAGTGAGAGGGTGGGTCAGGTGATAGTTACTGGTTTTCTGGAAGCAGACATGAAAGATTTGTGTGCAGCCTCTGTATGGGGAGTGCGCTGAAGACTCACCCCTTGGGTGAGGGGAGATAAGGAAGCCAGCCTGGGAAAAGGGGGAAGGTAAACTGACTGGATTTGCAGGGAAGGCCCTTCATAGATGTCCCCAGTTGAGGCAAGGAGCTGGGATTTGTCCCCGTACCTCATGCAACCCACTGGATGCAGGTTGTGCCAGGGAAGAGACATAACCTTGGATGAGATCGTCCTTTCCAGCTGAGGGCAAGTTCCAAAGAGAGATTCAGCTGGGAGTGGTCTGTAGCCAACGATTTGGGCAACCAAGGGAATAAGTACCTTGGTCTTGAAAAGGGGATGTGGCTGGTGCACATTTGGTCCCTGCCTCTTCCTTTTCCTATAGACTTTGTTGGCCTTGGCCCTGTACCTTTTCTGAGGCTGAGTTATTTTCTAAGAAGATCCTCAAACCCTGGTAAGCTTTTTCCTCGGTTCACTTTGGGTCATCAGATAAATGATTGTTAATGTTCATCCTGGGACCACTTACACCATCCTGGTAGAAGCAGAATGAGAATACATTTCATTTTAAGTTCCAGAAAGTCAAGTGAGAGGCTCCCATGACCCAGGGAAGGTGAGAGCTAGGTCTGATGCCTGTCTCAACTCTTAGCCGACATTGAAAATCACTTCACAACCCTAGGCTGTTAAATCCAAGTTAGATTAGCTGGCTGCTAAAGTCAATTTCAGCTTTAGATTTTTCCAACAATATGCTCACATGGATGTCAAAGAAGCAAATGGCATGATTTATCTCTTGGAGAACATTAAAGCTTTATTGAAGTGGCAAAATAAAGCAATTAAGAAAAAACTAAGGGATTACCTGGGTGGCTCAGTCAGTTGAGCATCCGATTCTTGGTTTCAGCTCAGGTCATGATCTCAAGGTCCTGAGATGGAGCCCCATGATGGGCTCTGTGCTCACCATGGAGTCTGTTTGAGATTCTCTCTCTCCCTCTGCCACTCTCCTTGCTCTGTCTCTCTCTCTCAAATAAACAAATCATCCTTAAAAAGAAGAAAAGAAAAAATAAGAAAAAATAGAATAACAACCTGTACTTAATACAATCAGTAGTTAATACATTCAAATTCCAAATTAATTGCCCAAAGCAACTCACTTATATAGAGGAGTCAGCAAACTTTTTCTATGAAGGGACACAGGGCAAATATTTTTGGTTTTGCAGACATATACTCTCTGTTGCTACTAGTCTACTCTGCTATTATAATGGGAAATCAGTCATAGATAATATATAAATCTATGAGCATGGCTGTACTCCAATAAAATTTTATTTATAAACACAGGTGATCAATTATGGTTTGCCAGCCCTGCTACAGAATTAAAGAGAGGAAAGGAATCTTAATAATTATCTAATGCTCTGCTACTCGAAGAGTGAGTGTGGTTCATGGATGCTCAGCATTGGCCTCATCTGGGAGAGTATTAGAAATGCAGAACTTCAGACAGCACATCAGACCAACTGAATTATAACAGGCATTTCAAAACTATTCCCTGGTGATTTATATGCACAATAAAATTGGAGTAGCACTCATTTAATCTATTTTTTTCATTTTTATAGACAAATACACTGAGGCCCAGAATGATCAAATGACTATTCTGAAATCACACAGCTGATTTTAGATCAAAATGAAATTAGAGGTCTTCCAAGTTTTTCTTTATTCTTACAAGTATTTATTTATGGGGCGCCTGGGTGGCTCAGTGGATTAAAGCCTCTGCCTTCGGCTCAGGTCATGATCTCAGGATCCTGGGATCGAGCCCCGCATCAGGTTCTCTGCTCAGCAGGGAGCCTGCTTCCCCCTCTCCCTCTGCCTGCCTCTCTGCCTACTTGTGATCTCTCTCTCTGTCTGTCAAATAAATAAATAAAGTCTTTAAAAAAATATTTATTTATTTTTAAAGATTTTACTTATTTGAGAAGGAGAGAGAGTGGGAGTTGGGGGCAGAGAGAGAGGGAGAGAAGCATACTCTTCCAAGCACAGAGCCTGATTCAGGGCTCAATGTCACGACCCTGATATCACAAGCTGAGCCAAAATCAAGAGTTGGACACTTGACTGACTAAGCCACTGACGTACCCCTACAAATGTTTATTGAACATCTACGACATGTCAAGCAAAAATGTCTGCCTTCATAGAACCTACATATTTTGGAAGGGAAGTGGATGATATAAAATTTTCTAAATGAATCAATCACATGGCATGTTAGAAATCAGTAAATATGTTGGAGAAAAACAAATCCAGGATAAAGAATAGAGAGTATAGGAATGTGGGTATTATGATTTTACATAAGTTGGTCAAAGAAAACCTCATTAAGAAGGCAACATCTGAGCAATGAATTAAAGGAGACAAAGGAATGAGCACATAACTATCGAAGGGTATAACCTTGCAGACATAGGAAGCAGCTGGTACAAAGGTCCTCTACTGGGAGCATGACTAGTATGTTCAAGGAATAGGAAGGCAGCCCTGTGGCTTGGAGTAGAGTGAGAAGAACAGGGAGTTAGTTGGAAATAAGTTCATGAAGTCAGAGAGAGATGATGGCCCATCGGAAGGTAGAGGACAGAATTGTGTAGGGCCCTAGAGATTGCTGTAAAAATTTGCCTTTTATAAACAAAAACATTTTGAGCAGAAGACAATAAGATCCCTCTGAGTACTATGCTGAGAATAAAGAGCAGGTGAAGGATGCCAAAAGAGGGACCAGGGAGACAAGTTAGACCTTTGCGTTAATTCAAGGGGGGTATCATGGTGGCTCATACTGAAAGTGGTGAGAAGTGATTGGGTTAGGGAGATATTTAAGGCAAAGCAAGTATGTTTTCCTGAAAGATAGATAAATGTGGGGTGTAAAAGAAAGAGAGGAGTGAATGTTGAAGTTGACATCAACTGACATGGGGAGAAAATACAGGAGCAGGTAAAGGAGTGATGATCATGAATTTTCATTGTTGCCAGGATAAATTTGAGATGCCAATTAGACATCCAGTGGGAGCTGTCAAATAGGGAGCTGGGCACATGCATCTTGAGTTCACAGGAAAGATTGAGTTGGAGTTGCTAATACAATGTAGAGATGGTGTTTAAGGCCACAAGATTCAATGGGTTGTACCAAGGAAATGTTGTAAGTAAAGAAGGGAAGAGATCCAAGAACTAAGCTTTAAGACACTCCAATTTAAGAACTCAGAGAGTTGAAGAAGGACCCACAAAGCACACTGCATCTTGCTCTCTGTGTTATGATAAGGCCATGTAGAGGGAGCATGTCCCTGGTGTTAAGTGGGTCCTGAGAGCCTCAGCCACCGCTCTCTTCTCTTTTCCTAACAGCTTTCTGGCTGTTTCATATAGGCTTGATTTTCCACTTGATTCCTACCAGATGCCAGGTACTAGATTGAAAAAGATGTGAGTGCCTGGGAGTAAAGAAGAGCTAATTTGCTAGTTTCTGAAGATGGTTCTGCTAGTACATAGAGCTATTTCATTTTGTGTTTGTATTCCACAATAGAAAGGGGGAAAAGGCACCAGAGCTATTTTCTGGTGACAGAGTCCATCAAACTTGGCTGATTTCATTTGAATTAAGAATTCAAAGAAAAAGGAAATTAACACAGATAAGGAGCCCGTTATTTCCAGGCTGACTGAAAATTGTTTAGAAGCCTTCAGTCTGAGAATGGCATTAGAAAAAAAAACAGACAGGATAGAAATCAAAACTACATGTTAACTTCTGCTGTAGAACATGTTTGTGCCCTGTTCAGTTCCACTTTGCCGAGTCCTTTAGTTTTATTATCTGTGGTTATTTCTTCTTTGGGGAAAAATTAAGGCACAGATTGTGGCTTTAGATCATCCTATTTTAAAGAACCAGTGGGCTCAAGTGCAGAGGGTGGGGGGGAGGCAGTTTAAATAAATAAAAGATATGACACCATAATTAGTGATTTTAGGGTAGGAATAAAAATCTGAATTTTTGTGTGAAATTTCCCAACTTTAATATTGATAACTCAGATACTTTTCAGATGCAGTGAGAGCCAAAACATATACATATTCCCATACATAAACATTTGTTGCTCACAACTCGCTCATAAGCAGGCAATAATAATAAAGAATTTTCTAACAAACAATCTTGATAAATGCCAAAGGAATCTATCTCTTGGTTATATGCTTTTCTGCTAAAAAAAAAAAACACCCAACAATAATAAAGACATGTGAAACAGAATAAGACACATTAGTGCTGTGATATTCTGATGGTGGAATTTTAGGAATCACTCACTGTACTCATTCAGGAAAAACATTCTGTATCATGGGAACCTTTTTCTTATCACTGATCCACCAAGTCAGTAGTTACTTCCTTTGCCTACAAGTGAGGCTAGTTTTAATATTAAACCAAGTTAAAAATAAAAGTGAAATAGTGATGAGACCCTAAGGTCCTCAAAACAGAGATTCTGGAATATCTTTGTATTCTTTCCAGATAGAGGGTGATAGGAATTGACCTAAGCCAATGTGACCCATTAGCAGTGTTCAGGTATTTTGGTGAATATCAGAAGAGGTCACAAGTATATGGAAGCTATAAAGTCTCTTCACCAGATGGTATTTTACAAAACGAATCTTAGACCCAACTACAATAACCTATGAATGAGCAGTCACAACCTATTCTAGTTAAGTGTGGGGAAATCTCCTTCCCAGTCATAAAGCACTCTCACATGCCACTGCTGTGAAGGATTCACTTGGAGGTAGAAACCACAATTCTGGAATTCTAGCTCAGTCAGTCACAATATTCTCTAGAAAGGTCCAAATAGAGCAGGAACGTATGGCTTTTCTATACCTTTCTCATCCAACAGTCTTAGAGGCTGAATAGTCCTCTAGTCAATCATGTATTTGAATTCTCATTTTACCAATGACAACTGATCTCTTATACTAAGAAACTACTAGTATAGATACCCTTAATATTTGAAATTCTTACATAGCCATCTTTATATATGGATTATTGACTGGAGTCCTTGAAATGTCACCTAACCATTGGAATGAAAATTCTAGACAGAGTTCTTCAAATGTTAACAGGTCCAAAGGTGCAGATTAAAATTAATTCATACATTAGTACATTACATTGTGTATGCTAAAGCATAATACATGGGCGATATAACCATCATCCTAACTACCTTCTATCTATAGACAACAAATACCCCCTCATTTGGAATTCCTACCACCTGCACATTTATAACTCATGACTCTCATGTCACTGGCTTAGGAAATTATCTTCATTAAACAAGGAAATTTCTTCTGGAAATCGGTGTCAATATTTCCAAAGCCTGATTCTCTCAACAAAAAGTTATTTCTCTTCTGTGGGTTACTATATTCTTTACAGCTAGATGAAAGACACATATTATACATCTATGAAAACTAAAAAGCAAACAACAGTTGCCTATGTAAGGAGCTGGAAGTTACCACTCTGTCCTAATAACAGGTAAAAAGCTGAACAGACTGAAAATCAACAAAATGTGACAATATGCAGAAAATTTACCAGGAAAGATACAAGTATTTCCTGCCATATAGGGAAGGGGGTAAAAGAAGCACATGAAGAATGAACTGCAAATACAAGATTCTATAGTGAGAATGTATATTCTGTTGAGACTAGAAAATATAAGAAAAATTAGGAACATTTGTAGTAGCTTCTAGGCTTGATTAAATAAAGAAAATCTATTATGTTATGAGGTAGTATGAAACAGGATACCAAGATAACACTTGCTTGGCATGACTAGAAGGTAAGATAAACATTGAATTGTTCTAGTCTATGAACTGATTAGACCTGTGACCTAATTCTTACTCTTCACTAATAACCATCTGGGTGAAGTTCTCCCTGTAACTTAATTTCCTGAATCTCATACTCAACTTTTAGAAGAACAGTATAAAAATGGAGGACACTAATTATTTGTCTCATAAAAATATGTTGCACGTTTTGTTTCCATGGAATCTTTCATTGTAAGACAAGTAAACCAGAGTAAAGGCAATTTGGGGAAAACAAAAAGCAATAGTCTTATTTGCCTGATACCAAATCTCTTTTCATTTTGTTTTCTTCCCATTTTATCCATGATGATACATACCTCTATGTAGAATGATTATGATACACAATTTTTATTTTACTAATAATTTTTTTAAAGATTTTATTTGTTTGAGAGAGAGACTGAGAGCACAAGCAAGGGGAGTGGCAGAGAGAGAGGGAGAATCACGCTCCCTGCTTGGCAGGGGGCCTGATGCAGGGTTCAATTTCAGGACCCTGAGATCATGACCTGAGCCTAAGGCAGACCTTAACCAACTGACCCACCTAGGAAACCCTTATTGTACTAACAATTTTTATTTTCGATTTTACTAACCTGGCATTAAAATTTAAAGCCATTGTTTTGTAGATTTCATTATCATTTTTGGTGTCTTTCCATATTTTAAAATGATGTAAACATTTAGAATTAAATGAAATAATGTCTTCTAATTAGTTAAGTCCACCAGAGCCCAATCTTTTAATTAATAATATGCAGATTTAAAATTGCCCTCTGCATACTTTTAAAGATATAAATTGCCCCAAAATTATATGAATGTATTCTCATTTTGAAAGAGACATTTTGTAAGAATATAGAGATGTAAAGGAGACACAGAGACATAATAACAGAGTAAACTATATAATAGCCTCTCCTTTCCCTTACCTTTCTTTAGACACCATGGCAGTTTCAATTTTGATGTCCGTATTTCCAGTCTTTGTTTTTTAATTTTATTTATTTATTTGACAGAGAGCAAGAGAGGGAACACAAGCAGGGGGAGTAGGAGAGGAAGAAGCAGGCTTCTCGCTGAACTTCTTTAAATAAATTCAAATACAGGGGGCGCTGACTGGCTCAGTTGGTAGAGCATGCGATTCTTGATCTTAGGGTTGTGAGTTTGAGCCCCACACTGGGTGCAGAGATTACTCAAAAATAAATAAATAAAGTCAAATGGCACCTGGGTGGCTCAGTGGGTTAAGGCCTCTGCCTTCAGCTCAGGTCATGATCTCAGGGTCCTGGGATGGAGCCCCACATACCGCTCTCTGCTCAGCAGGGAGCCTGCTTACCCCTCTCTCTCTGCCTGCCTCTCTGCCTGCTTGTGATCTCTGTCAAATAAATAAATAAAATCTTTAAAAAAAAATAAAGTCAAGTATCAATGTGTATGTGCATTTGCATTTTGTTTTGCATAATTGTCACAATATCCAAATTATTGTGTAACTTGCTTTTCACACTTACATCATGGAGATTTTACATGTTTACATATTTATTTACAGCATTTTTTTTAACTTTTTTCTTTTTCTTTTAGTTCTGTATAGTTAACATACAGTGCTCTATTAGTTTCAGGTGTATAATATAGTGATGTAACAATTCCAGGTGTTTACCCAGTGCTCATCACAACAGGTGCGCCCCTTAATCCCCATCACCTGTTTCATCCATCCCCCCATCCACCTCCCCTCTGGTAACCAGCAGTTTGTTGGCTATAGTTAAGTGTATGTTTCTTGATTTGTCTCTTTTTTTCCTTGACTCATTTTGTTTCTTAAATTCCACATATGAATATATAATATGGTATTTATCTTTCCTTGACTTATTTCACTTTGCATTATAATCTCTAGCTCTGTTCATGTTATTGCAAATGGCAATATTTCATTCTTTTTTATGGCTGATAATATGTGTGTGTGTGTGTGTGTGTGTGTGTGTGTGTGTGTGTATACTATACCTTCTTTATTCATTCATTAATCACTGAACAGTTGGGCTGCTTCCATATCTTGTCTATTGTAGATAATGCTGCTATAAACATAGGGGTGCATTTATTCTTTTAAATTAGTGTTTTTGTACTTTAGGGGTAAATACCCAGCAGTGCAATTACTGGATCTTAAAGGTATTTCTATTTTTAACTTTTTGAGGAACGTCCATACTGTTTTCCACAGTGGCTGCACCAGTTTGTGTTCCCAGCAACAGAGGGTTTCCCTTTCTCCACACCCTTGTGAACACTTACTTTTCTTGTGGTTTTGATTTTAACCATTCTGACACGTGTGAGGTGATATCTCATTGTACTTTTGATTTACATTTCCCTGGTTATGAATGATGTTGAGCACCTTTTCATGTGTCTGTTGGCCACCTGCATATCTTTTTTGGGGAAATGTTTGTTAATGTGTTCTTCCCACTTTTAATTTAATTATTGTTTTTAGAGTGTTGACTTGTGTAAGTTCTTTATGTTTATTGGATATTAACCCTTTATCAGATATGTCATCTGCAAATATCTTCTCTCATTCCATAGGTTATCTTTTAATTTTGTTCATTTTTTTCACTGTGCAGAAGCTTTTTATTTTGATGTAATCCCAATAGTTTATTGTGCTTTTATTTTCCTTGCCTTAGGAGACATATCTAGAAAAATGTTGCTATGGCCAGTCCAATGTTAGAGAAATTACTGCCTGTGCTTTATTCCACGATTTTTTTATATGCATTATTTTTATTTATTTATTTTTATTAACATATAATGTATTATTTGCCCCAGGATATATGTCTGTGAGTTATCAGGCTTACATATTTCACAGCACATACCATAGCACATACCCTCCCCAGTGTCCATAACTCAGCCACCCCATCCCTACTTCCCCACTCCCCAGCCACCCTCAGTTTGTTTCATGAGTTTAGGAGTCTCTTATGGTTTGTCTCCTTCCTGATCCCATCTTATTTTATTTCCCTCCCCAACAGCCCCCACCAACCCTTGTCCTGCCTCTCAGATTCTTCATATCAGAGAGATCATATGATAATTGTCTTTCTCTGACTGACTTATTTTGCTTAGCATAATACCTTCTAGTTCCATCCACATCATTACAAATGGCAAGATTTCATTTCTCTTGATGGATGCATAGTATTCCACTGTATATATATATATCTTTATATATACTTTATCCATTTATTTATATTCTTATTTATATCTATTACCTATTCTTATCTATATCATTTATATTCTTTATCTATTCATCTATTGATCAATATCTAGGTTCTTTCCATAGATTGGCTATTGTGGACATTGCTGCTATTAACATTTTGGTGCAAGTGTCCCTTTGGATCACTACATTTGTATCTTTAGGGTAAATACCCAGTAGTGCGATTACTGGGTCGTAAGGTAGCCCTAGTTACAACTTTTTGAGGAACCTCCATACTGTTTTCCAGAGTGGCTGCACCAGCTTGCATTCCCACCAACAGTGTAGGAGGTGGTCCCCTTTCTCCGCATCCTCGCCAACATCTGTCGTTTCCTGACTTGCTAATTTTAGCCATTCTGACTGGTGTGAGGTGGTTTTGATTTGTATTTCTCTGATGCCGAGTGATGGTGAACATTTTTCATGTGTCTGTTGGCCATTTGGATGTTCTCTTGGCAGAAATGTTTGTTCATATCTTCTGCCCATTTCTTGATCAGATTATTTGTTCTTTGTGTGTTTAGTTTGAGAAATTCTTTGTAAATTTTGGATATTAACCCTTTATCTGACATGTCATTTGCGAATATCTTCTCCAATTCTGTCAGTTGTCTTTTGGTTTTGTTGACTGTTCCCTTTGCTGTGCAAAAGCTTTTGATCTTGATGAAGTCCCAATAGTTCCTTTTTGCCCTTATTTCCCTTGCCTTTGGAGATGTTTCTAGGAAGAAGTTGCAGTGGCTGAGGTTGAAGAGGTTGCTGCCTGTGTTCTCCTCCAGGATTTGGATGGAGTCCTGTCTCACATTGAGGTCTCTCCTCCATTTTGAGTCTATTTTTGTGTGCGGTGTAAGGAAATGGTCCAGTTTCATTCTTCTGCACGTGGCTTTCCAGTTTTCCCAACACCATTTGTTGAAGAGACTGTCTTTTTTCCACTGGATATTCTTTCCTGCCTTGTCAAAGATCAGTTGGCCATAGAGTTGGGGTCCATTTCTGGTCTCTCTATTCTGTTCCATTGATCTATGTGTCTGTTTTTGTGCCAGTACTACACAGTCTTGATGATTACAGCTTTGTAATAGAGCTTAAACTCTGGAATTGTGATGCCACCAACTTTGGTTTTCTTTTTCAACATTCCTCTGGCTGTTCAGGATCTTTTCTGGTTCCATATAAGTTTTAGGATTATTTGTTCCATTTCTTTGAAATAAATTGATGGTATATTGATAGGGATTGCATTAAATGTGTTGATTGCTTTATGTAGCATAGACATTTTCACAATATTTGTTCTTCCAGTCCATGAGCATGGAATGTTTTTCCATTTCTTTTTGTCTTCCTCAATTTCTTTCATTAGCACTTTGTAGTTTTCTGAGTACAGATTCTTTGCCTCTTTGGTTAGGTTTATTTCTAGGTATCTTATGGTTTTGGGTGCAATTGTAAATGGAATTGACTCTTAATTTCTCTTTCTTCTGTCTTGCTATTGGTGTATAGAAATGCAACTGATTTCTGTGCATTAATTTGATATCCTGACACTTGACTGAATTTCTGTATGAGTTCTAGCAGTCTTGGGGTGGAGTCTTTTGGGTTTTCCACACAAAGTATCATATCATCTGCAAAGAGTGAGAGTTTGACTTCTACTTTGCCAATTTGGATGCCTTTTATTTCTTTTTGTTGTCTGATTGCTGAGGCTAGTGGGCATCCCTGCATGTTCCTGATCTCAAGGGAAAAGGTCTCAGTTTTTCCCCATTGAGAATGATATTCGCTGTGGGTTTTTCATAGATGGCTTTGATGATGTTGAGGAATGTACCCTCTATGCCTATACTGTGAATAGTTTTGATCAAGAAAGGATGCTGTATCTTGTCAAATGCTTTTTCAGTATCTATTGAGAGTATCACATGGTTCTTGTTTTTTCTTTTAATAATGTATCACATTGGTTGATTTGCAGATGTCGAACCAAACTTGCAGCCCAGGAATAAATCCCACTTGGTTGTGGTGAATAATCCTTTTAATGTACTGTTGGATCCTATTGGCTAGGATTTTGGTGAGAACTTTTATGTCTGTGTTCATCAAGGATATTGGTCTGTAATTCTCTTTTTTGATGGGGTCTTTGTCTGGTTTTGGGATCAAGGTAATGCTGGCCTCATAAAATGAGTTTGGAAGTTTCCCTTCCATTTCTACTTTTTGGAACAATTTCAGGAGAATAGGTATTAATTTTTCTTTAAATGTTTGGTAGAATTCCCCTGGGAAGCCATCTGGTTCTGGGCTCTTGTTTGTTGGGAGATTTTTGATGACTGCTTCAGTCTCCTTACTGGATATGGGTCTATTCAGGTTTTCTATTTCTTCCTCATTCAGTTTTGGTAGTTTCTATGTCTCTAGGAATGCATCCATTTCTTCCAGATTGTCTGTAATTTGCTGGCGTATAGTTGCTCATAGTATGTTCTTATAATTGTATTTCTTTGGTGTTGGTTGTGATCTCTCCTCTTTCATTCATGGTCTTATTAATTTGAGTCCTTTCTCTTTTCTTTTTGATAAGTCTGGCCAAGGGCTTATCAATTTTATTAATTCTTTCAGAGAACCAACTCCTAGTTTTGTTGATTTGTTGTACTGTTCTTTTAATTTCTATTTCATTGATTTCTGCTCTGATCTTTATTATTTCTCTTCTTCTGCTGGGTTCGGGCTTTCTTTGCTGTTCTTTCTCCAGCTCCTTAAGGTGTAGGGTTAGGTTGTTTCTTTGAGATCTTTCTTATTTCTTGATAAAGGCTTGTATTTCCATATACTTTCCTCTCAGGACCGCCTTTGCTGTGTCCCAAAGATTTTGGACCGTTGTGTTTTCATTTTCGTTTGTTTCCATGAATTTTTTAAATTCTTCTTTAATTTCCGCTTAACCCATTCGTTCTTTAGTAGGATGCTCTTTTGCCTCCATGTATTTGAGTTCTTTCCAACTTTCCTCTTGTGATTGAGTTCTAGTTTTATGGCATTGTGGTCTGAAAATATGCAGGGAATGATTCCAATCTGTTGGTACCGATTGAGACCTGATTTGTGTCCCAGGATGTGATCTATTCTGGAGAATGTTCCATGTGCACTCGAGAAGAATGTGTATTCTGTTGCTTTGGGATGGAATGTTCTGAATATATCTGTGATGTCCATTTGGTCCAGTGTGTCATTTAGAGCCTTTTTTTTCTTGTTGATCTTTTGCTTAGATGATCTGTCCATTTCAGTAAGGGGGGTATTAAAGTCCCCTACTATTATTGTATTATTGTTGATGTGTTTCTTTGTTTTTGTCACTAATTGTTTATATAATCGGCTGCTCCCATGTTAGGGGCATCTGTATTTACAATTGTTAGATCTTCTTGTTGGACAGTCCCTTTAAGTATGATATAGTGTCCTTCCTCATCTCTTATTATAGTCTTTGGCTTAAAATCCAATTTATCTGATATAAGGATTGCCATCCCAGCTTTCTTTTGTTGTCCATATTGATTAGGTCCCTAGCTGTCGGTACTGCCTCTTGTTCTTTTTTTTTTTTTTTTTTTGTGGTGAGTTTTTCTGCCTTGTCATTTTGTTGAGATAAGAATAGATGAATGAGAGAGCAAAATACTAAAAGGGTTACAACGACCCCAGAAAAATCAGAAGAGAGCCGAAACCAGGGGTTGAAGAAAGAGGGGGAGGGGTGGGAGAAAAAAAGAGAAAAAAAAATTTAAATAAAATTAAAAAGAGAAAAAGAAAAAAATATATATATATATATTAGACTTGTGATTAGAACAGAGCCCCACACCTGATTTTGGGTCTTTTTGGTCTGTTAGATGAAACTACCTCCCAAAATTTTAAAGAAAGAAAAAACTTATAAGTATACAAAAATAAGGGCAAACACTATGAAGGGATGGAATATGAGTGTAAAGATGAAAATTAAAAAAGGTTCTAAAAAAAGGATTGATAAGAAGTTGGTTGGAAAAGAGGGGGGGAAAAGGAAAAAAAGAGGAAAGGAAAAAGAATAAATAGGAAAGAGGAAAAAAAAAAAGAATAAAAGAGGGAAGAATGTGATCAGGCTGGAGACTAGAACCAAGCTGTGTGCTAGACTTAGAGTATATTTTGATCTATTAGAAGAAATTGTATCCCAAAATTTTAAAGAAAAAAAGAAACCCTATATGTATACAAAAAATAAGGTTAAGTACAATAAGGGAATAAAATATGAATGTAACAGTAAAAATTAGAAAAGATTTTTAAAAAGGTATTGATAAGATACTAGTTAAAAAAATACCAAAATAGAAAAGAAGAAAAATAAAATAAAAAAATAAAATAAGAAAAAAACAAAATTTAGAAAGTTCAGCTCTGAAAGATTAAAGGATCATAAAGAAAAAAGTCATGAATTCTATATGTTGCTTTTGGTTTTTTTTCCTAATTCTGGAGTTCTGCAGTTTTCACTGATTGATGAACTTGGTCTTGGCTGGATATTCTCGCTGATATTCTGGGGTAGGAGCCTAGTGCTGTGATTCTCAAATGTCTTTGCCGGAGGCGAAATTGCACTGCCCCTGCCAGGGGCCGGGCTGGCAATCTTTTCAGGTTCGCTCTCTGGAGCTTTTGTTCCCTGAATGCTTCCCGTACTGCCCTGGAGGCCGGGAATGAAAATGGCGGCCTCCCAGTCTCTGGTCTGTAGGAGCCGAGAGCTCGGGACCCCCCTCCTCAGTGCACCCTCAGAGAAAAGCAGACACTCCCCTCTCCCTGGTCTCCAGCCACGCTCTGAGCTCATCCGGCCTGTGACTGAACGTTTCTGTCTCTGGCGCACGGTCCCGTCTGGTGTCTCCAAACTCAGCAGATTCCTGCCACCACTCCTCCCAGAGGAGAAAGGAAGGGGTCTCTCCTGAGCTGCCGCTTGTGGGGTCCCTGCTCGAAGAGCCATGGCCCGACTGTGCCTCAGATCACAGTCTAAGGTAAGCCCGAGCTAATAGCCCACTGCACGCCTTCGTCTCTGCCGTTGGCTTCCTCGATCTGATACTTGGGGAATCTGCCACCCTCTGCCACCCTTGGTCCCTCTGTGACCCCACAGGTCCTGAAACCACACTGTTCCCATGAGGGCTAAATCCCCCCCCCCCCCCCGCCACTTCTTAGCCTCTGGAGCGATGTCCCTCAGCAGAGCAGACTTCTAAAAGTTCCAATTTTGTGCTCTGCTGCTGCTGGGAGCTGGCCCCTCTGCCCGCGGTCTGTCTTCCCGTCACTTTGGATTCACTTTTCCACACGTCCTACCTTCTGGAAAGTGGTCAATTTTCTGCTCCTAGAATTGCTGTTCTTCTCTTTTATCTCCTGTTGAGTTTGCAGGTGTTTAGAATGGTTTGATAACTATCCAGCTGAACTTCTGGGATCTGACACTATCTCAGCCTCCTATTCCTCCACCATCTTGCTCCTCCCCCCACTTCTAGGATTTTTTTGGTTTCAGGTTTCACGATTTCGTCTTTAATCCATTTTGAATTTATTTTTGTGTATGGTGTAAAAAAGTAGTCCAGTTTCATTTTTTTGCCTGTAATTGACCAACACCATTTTTTGAAGAGATTGTGTTTTCCTCACTGGATATTCTTTCCTGTTTGTCAAAGATTGATTGTATAGTTGTGAGTTTATTTCTGAGTTTTCTACTCTTTTCCATTGACCTACGTGTTTGTTTATATGCCAATACCATATTGTTTTGATTACTATGGCTTTGTATTATAATTTCAGCTCCTAAAGTGTGACCTGTCTGGCTTGGTTCTTCTTTTTCAAGGTTGCTTTGGCTATTTGGAGTCTTTTTGGTTCCATACAAATTTTAGGCTTTTTTTTCTATTTCTGTGAAAAATGCCATTGGAATTTTGATCGGCATTGTATTGAATCTGCAGATTGCTTTGGCTGATATGAACATTTTAACATTATTAATTTTTTCATTCATTAATATGGGATATCTTTCTAATCGTGATGCTTCAACTTCTTTCACTAATGTGTTTCAGTTTTTAGCATACAGGTTATTGATCTCCTTGGTAAGGATTATGCTTATTTCTAAACATTTTGTTATTTTTTATATTATTGTAAATGGCATTCTGATAGTTGTTAGTGTACAGAAACACAACTGATTTTTTTAATACTGATTTTGTATCCTGCAATCTTACTGAATTTGTTTATCAGTCTAACCATGGCTTTTTGTTTTTATTTTTGTTTTTGTTTGGTACAGTCTTTAGAGTTTTCCACATAAAATATGTCATCCATAAACAGAGACTATTTTATTTCGATCTTTTGATTTTGATGGCTTTTATTCTTTTTTCTTAACTGATTGGTGGGTCTCAGATTTCCAGTACTATGTTGAATAAAAGTGGTGAGATGGGACATCCTTATCTTGTTTCTGATCTTAGAAGAAAAGCTTTCAGCTTTTCATCATTGTGTATGATGCTAACTCATATATGGCCCTTTTAAGGTTGAGATATACAATCATTCAGATTGTTTATTTCTTATTAAGTAGAATTTGGTAGTTTGTGTCTTACTATTTTCTTTTTAAGCCTGTGGATCATAGCTATTTTAGGGTTCATGTTTGCTAACGTCATTATTTGATTGCCCTGTGGATCTGTTTTATTTTTTCTTTCTTATTTTAGTTATTTCTTTTCTTTTCATATGTCTAGTTATTTTCTTTCTTTCCTCAGAATCCCAAAATTTGTATATGAATACTTGTAGAAATAATTTAAAGCTTAGGATTTTTTTCTTTCCTCTAATGAAGTTTCATTTTGCTTCTAATTGTTAACTATCTCAAATTATCTCAACTCTAAAAGGTTTAAGATTATTTGAACCTGAACTTTGTTTCCTGTTAGTGAAAGCCTCTTTCTGGTTCAATATTACTTTCTATATCACCTAAAGGTATGGGTATTTATACAAAGACCTTTTTATTTGACCAGCCCTGAATTCTAGTCTGGGGTCTCAGCCCTCTGAGCCTATCAAAAGCTCTACTCAACTTCACAATCTTATAGCCATTGCTTTTGGAATTGACAATCATCTTGAGAGAAACTGCCCAAAGTGCTTATTGTTGTCCCTTTATCAAGTCCTATAGTAGTATTTCATAATATTGATTCATCAGCACTTATATCTTGAAGGATGTTGAAGTCACAACTTTCAAAATAGGTAAAAATCAAATATATTGAAGATGGAATTTTTTTCTTAGAAATTTGCCATTTTTGTTTTATTTTTTCATATGCATTGTTGTCAAGGAGAAGTCTGATGCTAATATGATTCTCTTTTGTAGGGAAGTTATTCTTTTTTCTTTGGAACGTCTATCTTGGAAGTATTGTTTTTTAATTTTGGTTGTTGAATCACAATTCTGTTTTTTTAGCTCTGGATTTGTACTCATTCTCTAAGTGGGTAACTTTGAGTCTTCTGTTTGTAAAAAAAAATTCTATTATTTCATTGATTAAATGTTCAGTTTCCTAGTTTTCTTTTTCCTGATTCTCCTATTAAATGAATTTTGAGTCTAACTGATCTATTCTCTGCAACTCTTTATTTTTCATAGCTTCCATTTTTTCCTTGAATACCATGTTCTTTGAAGTTCTTTGGCATATTTGTCTAGTTCACTAATTTACTTTTAAGCCTAGTATGTTTTGCTATTTTCCCTTTTGAATTGATTTTCATTTCCATATTCTTCAGATTTTTTTCATAAAATACTCTTCTATTTTTGTAGAAACCATGAATGTATCCACACACTCTCATTACATACTTAGTCTGTTTGCTCCATTAAATATTTTTTCTATATATTAGTTTTCTACTTATTGAATTGGGGTTCTTTCTTTGGTAGCTTCACTTTTCCTCAGATATTTGCAGATTCTTAGTTTATACACTTATATTTTTCAGTAATGTTCCCTGTTTGGCTGCTTGTGGATGCATGTTTTGACTATAGAAGCTAGTCTTTGGAGAGATACAAATACTGCAAAATATGATGTTCTGGTGGCCTGGTTTGGGTTTTGAAAGCACTGCCTCCATTTTTATCTATACCTCAGCTGCCTGAAATTTTCTGCCTGCTTTATTCACTGATATCTTTTGGCAGCAAACTCAGTTACTTTGTCCTCTCAAGATAATTGTACAAAGTAATAGTTTGACTTGATAATTATCTAAAGTTCCATTTTTGTTAACTGTATCCTTTGATTAGAGTGTCCCCTAAAGCCACTCTGATCTCAAAACCATTTGCCATCTGTATTTGTATATTTTCATTACAATTTTATGTAGTCTTCAGTTCCTCTTTCATTCCTATTGGCTTTCTATTCTTCAGAAATTCATCAAAATTTTATATTCACTTAAGGTGACCTTTTTTTTTTGTTTCATTATAACATAAGATATTTTAAGCAGTTTTGTTTTACTTCAAAGGACTTGGGACTAGGATGAAAGTGATTGTGTGAGCTGAATCTACTCTACTTTAACAGCTTTGCAGTGAAAATCATAATTTTGTAGAACACAACTAATGAATAAAAATATTATATGTACTGTAAGAATATATTGTATATTATGAAATAATATATATTGTAGAGCAAAAACCTCAGAAGTAGTTCACACAGAAACACATTGGTGGTGGTTTTTGTTTACTTTTTGGATTGCTGTCGTAGTGAGGGGAGGGGTGCGTGCAATCTCGAGAGACTGATTTGTGTTCCATGTTGAGTATTGAATCTTTGGTCCTTGGTTATTCAAAAACAAAAGAAAAAAAAAAAAAGCCCACAGTGTAATAAAGCATGAACTAGAATACAAATCAGAGGAATGCTTCAGAACGAGTCAAACAAGCCTTAATATAAAACCCCTTCCCAAAACACAAGACACACATGAATATTTGATGGCAGGAAAGAGGTTTGAAAACAATAACCGTGTTAAAAAGCAGGATTTGTGTTAATTTCAGGGTACTGTTTATTGACAGTGACTGACATTTTATTGCATCTGAACCTAAAGCACTAGGCCAAGAATCTTCTACAGTATATAAATAATAATTGTTTTATTTCTTGAACTTTCTCAATGTATATATCCCCAGCCTAGCCTAGATAGTTTGTGAAATTCAGAAGCCACTAAAAATATATTCATAATTTTAAAAACCCCACAAAATTTCAACATATTTAAAATCAAGCATTTTATGCTGTTTTTGAAAGCCCATCATTGAAAAGTGCACATTGGCATTGTACAATGTGGAAGTAAGTCATTGTGGTCAATCCAATTTTAGGAATTTTTGAAGTTTGAATCCATCTATGTACATTTAAATTTGAAACTGAGTACCAAGAATAATAGAATGTTGTTAGCAAAAGGACCTGAGAACTCATTAGGCTAACATCACCAGCATTTTAATTATCTGGAATTTTAAAATAAATGTGGTTTGGGGCTTAAATTACATGTACGGTGATTGCTGAAGATGGCTGTGCACATCAGAATCACAGAGGGGATTTTTTTTTTTTTTTAAATGTGGAGCCCTGGGCCTTAGAGATCTCATTTCAGTTGGTTGTTCAGAGCACCTTGGGAATTTATAATATTAAAAATCTCCCTAGAGATATATGACATGTAGCAAGATACCAGAATCACTGATTCGGAAAGCTTCCTGGATTCTTCATGGTCCCTTCATTTATAAAATATGCAACATATATATTCTTTATTGTGTCTTTTTTTTTTAAATATTAGCTCTAGAATTTCCCTCAAAATGCTTCTAGATCCCAATTTTGGGCAAATGGGGCACACAAATGAATCAAGGGGGGAACCAACCTGTTTCTATGAAACCTAAATGGTGTTAAAGTGTCCCCCCTTTTTTTTTCAACAAATGTTGGAAACACCACCCAACAAAAAATAAACCCTCAAAAAAGAACAGCTTTTGTAACTCTCACTGCAAGTTTACAAAAACAGGAAACATCTGAGCTCTAGCAAATCCTCTGACGAAAACTTGCAAAACTAACTCCTCAAAAAAAGAACATAAGCTAGAGCTCTCATCTTCAACATGATCGTTGGCCAAGATCATTGCCATTCTCTTACAAAGCCCCACAAATCACCCACAGATTTTCATAGTGTCACTTGTGGTTATTAGTGGAGTATCAAAATTTGCCTGTAGTCTTGATACTCTTTTTCTATTCATTTTTAAACTTGCAACAAAACTGAAATACCTCACGCTGTTTTCTTTCTTTTCCTTTTTTTTTAACCCAATGACTAGCAATAACAAAATGTACATTTATGCTGTGGTCTTTTCACAAAATCTATAACAGAAGAGACCTAATTGGCCCAGTTTCACCACTTTACTCCCCCGGTTAAAATCTTTCAAAGGATTCCCATTTTCCTTAGGATGAAGTTTTAAAAGTCCAATATGCTGGCCATCCTCTATTGGCCATCTCTTCCTCCCCCAGTTTCCTTGTCCTTCTGTACTCTTCTCTGTGTCCCAAGAAAGACATAGGATAGGAGGCATTGGCCTGGCATGAGGAGAGAGGGTTTGGAGGTATTTCTCTCCTGCTGCCTCACTGTTTCTGCCTAACTCTCTGCCGGAAGTTGCAGGTATCTTTATTTCCATGGCTCCTGCTTTGAGAGGTCTTCAAAAGTTCTGACTATTCCCCTTACTCTTCAGGTGGTGGCAGCTTCCTGTTCTCTGGGAACAGCAGCTTGCTGTTCTCTGGGAGTCTGACCCTTTGTTCATTCCCAAAATGCTGCCTACACACCTGTAAGTATCCCTTTTATTAAAATCTCTGCTTGAAACCATCTGAGTGAATTTTGTTTCCTCTTAGGACCTTGACCAGTAGGATGAATTTATAAGGTCCTGCATAATCTAACTTCTGTGTTCCCCACATGTCACTCTGTATTCCAGCCAGGATTTCTGCCACTCAAGGTCATGTGCTTCTTCCTTTGCTGAGCTGTTCTTCCTCATTCTCTTTACCTGTAAGTCCCTCCCATCCTTCAGGTCTTCATGCATTTGAGTGATTTGTACGTCAGTGCTGAGAAGCTTCAACAAATATTTGACACTTACTATATGTTTTCTGGCTGAGGATAGCACCGTCCATGCAAATTGCTTCACCAACAATTTAGCCCAGGGAAATACCTATTGAAAATAGAGATGAGGGGCACCTGGGTGGCTTAGTGGGTTAAGCTTCTGCCTTCGGCTTAGGTCATGATCCCAGGGTCTTGGGATTGAGCCCCACATCGGGCTCTCTGCTCAGCATGGAGCCTGCTTTCCCCTCTCTTTCTCTGCCTGTCTCTCTGCCTACTTGTGATCTCTCTCACTCTGTCAAATAAATAAGTCTTTAGAAAAAGAAAATAGAGATGAAACTGCTGCCTCTTGTACATTTTTTTTTCACCATTTGGTTTTGTAGATTAGACATGCTCACAAAAAATCATTTTAACCTGGGGGAAAATCAAGCAAGTTTGATCCCAAGCTTTTTTTTTTTTTTTTTAGCATTTACTAGATATAAATATCCTTTCAAAATTTTACAGAAAATATATTGGCGGCTTAAGGAGGAGAATGCTTATGTATATTGTGCAAAAACTTAAATTCTTCTTAAGTACACAATATATTTTGTTTATAATTTTGAAAGGGTGCAGAATTTGTTGCTTTCTATCATACAGTATGTATAAGTAATGTGAGAAGTAAAGTGAAAGAAATGGAGTGATCTAGAATATTAATTGTTGCTGAGTTGGTTTTCATCTGCTTAGTTCTAAAGAAAATCTGACAGTATCAGGAGCAGAAAAAGTAAAACATTGATGATCATTATTTGCCTTAGGATGTGCACAGCCATACCTTCTTCATTCAGTGACCCTTCAGTTTGATCTCAATGAGTATTACCTGTGTTAATGAAAGTCCTAAATATTTCACTTCTACTGATCTCCTGAATGGAATAAAAGTCCTCCCACTTTATACTTGAATAGCACTTCACCTCTTCCTAATCTCCTGGACATGCTTTGCTTAATCTTGACCCAGTGAGGTACATAGAGACTCAGAATGTTAAATGTCTTGGGAAGACCTCAGAGATTGAACAGGGAAAAGTGTTGAAATAACTGTGGGTTTTCTGTCATCAAGTTTTTGGTCTTCCTTCGGCTGTTTCATGCACATACCCGTGATTATCAAAAATTTGGGCTGTTATCTTTTCCTCTGCTTCTGAAAACAGAGTTATTTAGAAAGGAAAAGGAAAAGCTGACAAAGTTGACCAAGGGAAAGAAAGATATATATCTCTTTGTGTAAAGTGCCTAACATTAATATCTGGTAAATAATGAGTATTCTACAAATATTAGTTCTCTTAGAACAGAACTCTGGAAAAAATGTTCTTCTAGAAACAAACACTTGAGAACAGAGTCTTGGTAAAAAAAAAAAAAAATGCCGTTGGTGTATGAGCACAGAGCAAAAGCTGCTTTTGCCCCAGATAATGGGGTTCATTAATACTGCTGTTAAATCTGATGTCTTTTCTGAATGAGAACTTAAAGAAGTTTGACTCTTTTAAGGTGATTTCTGTAAAGAGAATCTGAACCACCTTATTTCTTGCCACAGATTATCTGCTCACTGAAGGCTATCAGGTGCTTTGTGAACTCAATTAAACACAGCAAATGCATCTGTATGTCATTGCAGTAATTTGTCTGTGGTCCAAGAGAAGCCATCTCCAGTGGTCTATAGAAGCCAGCGTTAGAACATGATTCCAAGTGGTAGAGTTCTCTACCTATGGCTCACTTGGTAGCCAATTCCATAAATTGGTTGGATCTCCTTTTTTGGAAATACCACCTCCCATTTCAAGAGCAGTCGTTTGCCATCTCATGATTAAGATGAGCATGTCTTGGCCACCCATGACCTTTTGTCTTCCTGCAGATGCAAAGAGTACCCTTTTTCTTTGGTGGTAGCTCAGAGGTGGCCCACTAGTGGAGCCCCTCACTTCAACAATGAGATCAGGGGCTTGTTTTTAAAAGCCAGATCCCTCAGCCACTGGTAGTCCAAGGAGAAAAGCATTAATAAAGTGTAGAATGACAGGTTTTTTTCCCCTCCTCTGAAGCCAATTGAGACATTTAGCTCATTTGGTTTCTTAAAGAAGTGAAGGGAAAGAATCAGGGGAGGGGGAAGAGGGACAATCCTCTTGAATAAAAAAGCCAATCATCAGGTGACATCTCTGGCACTAACATTTAGTAACTGATAATTGCTGTAACTAGGGCCATTGAGCTTTGCAAATATTATCCAGTAAATTTTAATTAGCACCCGGGGGATTGAAGAGTTTTAGAATAAGCTCTTGGGAGAAGCTTCCCCAGCCAGTGGCGATGTGTGCTGAGTAATTTTAGATCAGCTGGCCTGTCAGAGCGGATCAGTATCATCGCACCACTTATCCTGAGGAAAATGCACCTGCTTCTACATGGAAATAAGGTGCATTATCTGCCAATTTGTGCTGCTTATTTCTACAGCTTCCCAGGTTTGATGAGTGGGGAATGTAAGGGCTAAATCAGGAGGCTTTGGAGGAGGAAGGAAGAAGAGTCTCACTGCCCTAGGAGGGCACATACTGTCACAGTCCCTGAGTGGCCCCTTTTTCCTCTTTTGGTTGCCTTGGGACCTCTCTTGGGGCTGAGTCAAAATGATAGGTATTCTGCAACGAAACCTGAAGATGCTGTTTTGGTAATAAAGAAAAAATATTCCATGTTATTTTCCTGTTATATGGGGAATTTTCAGTTACATTCTGAAGGGTAGAGTGAGAAGTTAGGAATAGAGGAACACTGATCCCCAACAAGGAATCTATTAGAGGCTAAATCGTAATATTGGCTGTAAGTGTTAAGAAGCAAATACGTGCAAATATAAAATGTACAACCTGATTTTTTTAATTGCACAGTACATGAAATATTCCCTAAATGTGAAAGAGTCAGTGAATACAGGAATATGGAGCGAATACTTATAAACAGACCGTCTAAAAGGCACTATGCTAAGCAAAGTATATATGCTATTTTACTCTCCCTACTTGTAGATAGGGAAAACAAATGTGGAGTAATTAATTGACTTGTTTCAGATCATTCAGGTATTATGTGGCATTGCCTGGATTTGACCTCAAGCCATTTAACTCGAGAGCCCATGCTTTCGATAGTTCTGGGTCATACACACTTACATGTACGTGCACACGTGCATGTGAGATGTACTGTGTGCCTGTGCGCGCGTGCGTGCACACAGATGTGCACATACACACACACACGCACACACACATTCATAGCAACTTAGTATGGATACACCCACTTCCTTTTCTCACTGATTTTCAACTGTTTAAGATCAAGGATTTTAGCACTGAATTAAATAATTTTACCAAATATTTAGGATGCATGTCCAGAAAAAGATTAGCTATCAGGAAATTGCAAATAGAAACCAAAATGAGGGGCGCTTGGGTGGCTCAGTGGGTTAAAGCCTCTGCCTTCCACTCAGGTCATGATCTCAGGGTCCTGGGATCAAGCCCCGCATCAGGCTCCCTGCTCAGGGGAACCTGCTTCCTCTTCTCTCTCTCTCTCTCTCTCTCTCTCTGCCTGCCTCTCTGCCTACTTGTGATCTCTCTTTCTCTCTGTGTCAAATAAATAAATAAAATATTTTAAAAAAAAAGAAACCAAAACGAGATACCCCTTCACCCCCACGAGGATAGCTATAATCAAAAAGTCAGACAGAAGCAAGTGTAGGTGTGGAGAAATGAGAACCTTCCTCCACCCAGGTGAAATGGTACAGCCACTCTGGACAACAGTCTGACAGTTTAACGTAGTGAAACTAACATTGTTACCAATGGACCTAGCAATTTCACTCCTGGGTATAGACCCAAGAGAAGTGCAAACATAGTCCACACAAAGAAATTATTCGTGAATATTCATAGCAGTCCTATTCAGAGTATCCAAAGGTGGAAACAAACGAAATGTCTACCAGCTGACGAATAGGTTAACAAATTGGGGCATATGTGTACAATGAACTATTATTCAGCCATACAAAGCAATGAATTACTAATACATGCCGCAACCTGACTGAACCTTGAAAACATTACACCTGTTGAAAGAAGTGGAAAGACCACATATTATATGACTCTGCTATATGAAATGTCCAGAATAGGAGAACATATGGAGCCAGAGGGCAAATAAGTGATTGCCTGGAGCTAGAGGGATGGGTGACCTGGGGGCTAGCACCTAAGGGGCGCAGTGAAATATTTTTGGGCTGGTGAAATGTTCTAAAATTGACTGTGTAGTGGTAGTATGGCTCTGTGAATATCAAAAAGCCACACAGTGGCATGCTTTAAATGAGCAATTTTCCCAAATTCCAATGTCCTCGTTTGCAAAATATGAAGTCATGTCTCTAATTCAGAGTTGTGAAAACTAAAGATAACACATGAGTGTGTTTGGAGTGCAGTGGATTTCTGCTACCTGTTAGTCGTTGGTGCCGCAGCTATTACTGATACTGAATTCTGTTTTGTGGCCGATCGAAGATGACTAGGTATAGAGAAAGAGGGAAAGTGCAGATCAAGGAGGTTGCAGACAAAGGAAAGGACAGCCATACAGAGTGAGGGGGAAGGAGAAGGAAAGTCTCATAGACTTTCAGAGAGGACAGGGATGGGGGGAGAGGGTAAAACTAGGAAGCAGAGGGCCCGGCAGGCGATAAGTGTCATCCAAGGGAGAAATCCTGACAAAACTTGTTGACCATGGATGTGCAAGACTTACCCCTGACTAGAAAATCTGAATTAGTTGATTAGCCACTTTTCAGCTCCTCTTTATTCTTGGTTCTTTATTTTTATTTTTTTAAGATTTTATTTATTTATTTGAGACAGAGCGAGAGTACAACTTCGAAGAGGGGCAGAAGGAGAAGTAGACTTCCCACTGAGCAGGGAGCCTGACACAGGGCTGGGTCCCAGGACCCTAGGATCATGACCTGAGCCGAAGGCAGACTCTTAACAACTGAGCCACTCAGGTACCCCAATTCTTGATTATTGAAAACTCCAAGGTTTCATCCCTCCCCTCACACCCAAGGTCCCCTGCACTCTATTAAGACATCTTGCTCTACTGGGGCATGAGAAGATTTTTTGAGCAGGCAATTTGATGGGCTCTGTGGACAGCCTGTGAAAAATAAAATCAAGGGCCTAAACAATATGTATGAGGGCAGATTAAATGAAACGAAGGGGTAGATGAGGCCCAGATGGGAATTTATCAGTTCTCAGTTTTATGCACAATCCCACTCTTTGCTTTTCTCTCACGTGGAAGCAGAATAGTAACAGCCAACGCTCATTTGCCCTGGTTAAGTGAGTTTGGGGGTAGAAAGTGGAGTAGTGATTTAAACACTAGACTTGGCCATCACATAGCTCTGTGTGCTCTCATGCAAATTATTTACCTGCTCTGGACTTATTTCCTCAATGTCTCTTCTGGCCGCTTCGCAGGGCTCTTGCTATTTTAAAAAGGAAAAAATATGAACTGATAACAGAGTCCTTGATTCACAGTTCTTTATTTTTTTTTTTAAGGTTTTATTTATTTATTTGACAGAGAGAGAGAGATCACAAGTAGGCAGAGAGGCAGGCGGGGGAGGGGGGTTGGGTGGGGGGAAGCAGGCAGAGAGCCCGATGCGAGGCTGGATTCCAGGACCCTGAGATCATGACCTGAGCCAAAGGCAGAGGCTTTAACCCACTGAGCCACCCAGGTGCCCCCACAGTTATTTCTTAAGCACTTATTTTGCTTTAACTTCTTTCTTTCCTGATTGATCACTCTGCACATTTAGGAATTCGCACTTTACCAAACAAAAATCACATCATCTGTGCTTCAGAGTAGGCAAGAATGAAGTGATTGATACAAATCAAGACTAAACTGGAAAGTAAAGTGAGATTTTTTTGCTCTGGAAAAAAAGTTCTTAATCATAGATAGTGGCATAGCTCCCTGCATTTGGCAGATATTGTTTTGTGTGTGTGTGAATAATATGCTTAATTTCCTCTGAAGTGCTGATACAAAAACAGAAATACAAAAATATCACATGGTATTTCCACTCTTACTGGAAGGACCAAGAATCTCAGAGGCTCCCATGTCAGCCCAGGAGATGTACTTATTTATATGAGGTATTTAGCCAATATCTATATTTTATTGAGCATCTTAGCAGCATTAGAATTCATCAAATCTGCTATAGAAATCAATTTACCTTGAGATTTCTCAGCCTAGGTTTGTGTCACACTTTGTTTTGAATGAAACCTTACAAATATGCATCTGTTGTCAGCGGTGGACTGAACTGTCTGTTGTGTCTTGCAAAAGCCACAGAAGAAATAGAAAGACCAGGATTCATCTCAAATTCTTCATTGTAATTGAGGAGACCAAAAAATGCATAAAATAGCTGGAAAACTATAAATTACATATAGGGCAGTCTTGACATTTTGGAAAGAAACGTTTTAGCTATGCTCAAGCAGGAGAGAAGCTAAGGTGGCAAGATTTGAGTAGATGGTTGAGAAATGAAGATTGGGGTTGATGGCATGTGCCAAGAGAAGGAGATTTTGTGCAGCCAGAGTGAGCATTTTATGGTGTTATTATTTTTCATTTTCTTCAGTAATTCTTCTCCCCTCCTCCCTTCTTTCTTTTTGAGAATGTGCTGTGCATCAATTTTAAAATACTTTAGGATTCCTCTAAGAGTTCAAATAGAGGATTGAAGTGTGTGCTGCTGTTTACTTGTCTCAGACCATATTCAGGGGTGTAGCTTTATCTACATTACCTACTGGTAGGCATTTTGTAAGCCTGAATTACTTTAATAACTGCCTCTAATTTCTACTTTACTCAGGTCATATTTAACATATAACTAATCTTTGAATAGCACTAAAAAGTTTACCTAAAATTCCCACAGATTATCTCATTTGATCTCATAATTATCATGTCAGGTAATTTCTTACTGGCTTGTTTTACATCTAATGTACTAAAACTTAGAGAGATTAGTACTTTTCCAGATTGTTCAATGATAAAGTTAGCAGTTCTAAAGTCCTAAGTATTCTACAGGCACTAAAAAAATTACATGCAAGAGAAAACAAGGTAAAATATAACAGAATGAGAATTTTTTTGTTGTCTTGGAAGTTCAGCAAAAGTCTAAAGCTGTAAAGGGTACAAAAGATAAAAAAAGTTTTCCAGCACACAAAAGAAAAGCGCTAAATGTAATCCCACAGGATTGGCTGGAAGTGGAAACCCAATTCAGCCACCATCCCTTCAATGGTCCAGGTAAGAAAAGGCCAGACATTTAAAAAAAAAAAAAAAAGTAGATTTGGAAACTTCCTGTGGAAGGAAACTGACAGCCCTCCTTCACTCCCTTAGGGAGGGGAGAGGGTACTTCCTCTTTCTAGACCAAGAGAGTGGGGCCCTCCAGCAAATTTATGGTGTCTGCAAAAAGCAGACTGGCCTCCCAGTGACTTGAAGAATGCTGGGATGGGACTTTTAGCTCTTCCTGGAATGAAAGACACAGTTATTCTTGAGAATGTTTGAAAAGTGTTCCTCGAAGTTTGGGGGAGGGACTCAGAGACTGGCATCTGCCTCTCACTGGAAAAAGTCTAAATGCCCAAGGCTGGTTGGAGGTGATTGCAAAAAAAGAGAGAAGAGATCCATAGTAAGGGGGCTGCCCTTCATCCATTTGGAAGAGCCAGGATCTGTGTTTTTCCACAGGACATGGTGAGAGGAAGCCAGGCTTTGGACATCTTGAAAGGATCTTGACTGAGAAGGGTCTGTGCGTCGATGTCTCCAAAAGCCAACTCTTATGCTGCAAAGCACATTTACAGATGTGCTTTTGGATATTTATGGACAGACAGAAGACGTTTACTTTCCAAGAAAAGGCCCAAAACTCTGGCCAGAGGCAGCAGGAGTGGTGGAAGACAAAAGGACAGTGAAAAGGGCAGGGATGATAGATATTTGAAATATTTCACAATTGGGGGCGGGAGGGCAGGCACGCTGACCAATCAGCAAGGAAGCCGGTCAGGGCTGGTGTAGGCTGGCAGAGAACATCAGCTTGCAAAAAGTTGGTTTTGTTTCCCCTTCTTCATTTCTACTCTCCAAACCTTAGGTTAGACTTGCGCTTGGGGAACAGACAAAAAGCTCTACACTGAATATAATAGGAAAATTTAGGTTTAGACTAAAGCAGATGTTTTAATACAGAAAGTGAACCTTTCCAAATCAACCTGCTGGAGGTGACATCTAGATGAGAGCAAGTTCTATCCTACAGTGTGTTGCCAAGCTCTGGTGGGAGAAAATTAAAACTAAAGCCGTGAATACCTTACCAAGTTCAGCAAGCTTACCAAATGGTTTATATTTAGCACATTTATTTTCATAAAACAATCATGAACTAGAGGTGGGGAGGTGAAAACTGACGTGACCCCAGCTAGCATTTTGTAAGTGAGATTTAGAACTGAGGTCTACACAGAAGAAGTTGTTTGGCCAAAATCACCCACACAGTTCAATAGCTGAAAACACTCACAAAAACACTGAATCCAGTACTGGGATTCAGGTTGGAGCAAGGTCAGGTTCTCCCTCTGCTAATGGGATGGCATGTTGAACTGCTTAACATTACACAACACACATATGTGATTTGTCCTGTAAACAACAGGGAAAGGATAATTTGTTGTAGCCCCCAGGAGTAAACAAGACATTTGGTAAGACTCTAAAGAAAGTAAGGATAAAAGGAGGAAAAGCCTTATCTTACATTGTTACAAGTTCACTTAGTTTGGGAGGAAATGCTGAAGGCTAGCAAGCAGCCAACAGAATCCAATTATTAAAGAAAGGAACCAGAGCCATACCAGAGAATTAGAGACCAGTTAGAGTAACAGTGATCTCCAAGGAATGGCCAGAGAAAATATTGTGGATGATCTAGCAGAACTGGAAACAAGCCTTTTTATCAAACTAAGCCAACAGGAAAGAAAGGCTTACGTGTGGAAAATGCTATTACTGAAGAGAACACTTTTTTCTTTTTTAAATTATTGATTCTGAACACTTCACTTTCCTCTAGTTTGTGCTTTTTCTATTGTGCTGTACTTTGATACATGACATAATCTCTTTTCCTTTGACAATAAGAAAGCTCTTGCCTTAGGGTTAGGTATCTTGTTTTGGAAGTTTAGGAAGAAATCTCAGTAGTTTAAGAAGGAACTACAGTGTTAGCGCTTCTCTCATGGAGCTCATGTTCTAATGCAAATAGAATAAAAAACGTGTGGTAAATTGTTGTGCACAAAAGAGAGGGCAAGGGAAGGAACTTTGGGAAGTCCAGGTGAGGCTCTGAGTCATTTTAAAGAGAGCCATGATTGACACGGAAAGGAGTATGTCAAGTTAGGCTTGATTGGGACCAGGAATTAGAGTTTAACCTGTGGCATACTCATCTGTTATGTCTTTTCTGCTACATAAAACAACAGATTTTCTGCTTTTAAAATACAAGTTCCTGGGGCGCCTGGGTGGCTCAGTGGGTTAAAGCCTCTGCCTTCAGCTCAGGTCATGATCTCAGGGTCCTGGGATCGAGCCCCGCATCGGGCTCTCTGCTCAGCAGGGAGCCTGCTTCCTCTCTCTCTCTCTGCCTGCCTCTCTGCCTTTCTATAAATAAATAAAATCTTTAAAAAAAAATAAAATACAAGTTCCTTTTCTCCTACTTACTCTTCTTCTCAGCCTTCTCTTAACATGTCACTTGTATGGGCCATGCACTTAGAGGCTGATAAAGTGGTTGGTGGCATCCATGAAGGTTAACATCGGTACTCCTTGTGTCTTGAATCAAAATGAACAAGGACCCCAAATGCCACCACAAAGGAATTATTGCTCGGTCTTTTTGCTTGTGGATCCTCACAGCTTTATTGGTGTCTTACCGGTACAAATGTGAGTATTGTTAACAGCTGGAAGATATGATAGGCTCTCTGGTCCAGAGTCAGTCCAGGGTTCTCAATTCTAGCTGTACATGGGAATTACCAAGGGAGCTTTGAAAGATGCAGATGCTAGGGCCTGGGGCCAGAGATGTTGATTTAATTGGCCTCTGTGGGGCCAGGTATTAGTGTTTTTAAATGCTGACCAGTGATGCTGAGGGTAGCAGCCAGAGCTGGGGCCCCGAAGGTGTGCCAGGCAGCCTGCTGATCCTTTCAGAGGGATGTGGGAGGAGTTTAATCTCACAATACTATAAAACAAAGGCATTGGGGATTCTCATTTTGCAGAGAAGGAGACTGTATTTCTGAGAGATGCCATGATTTTCCCAGAGCCACACCACTAGGGTGTAGAAGGGTGTATTTCATTTCTGACATCGTATTTGGAAATTGTGGGTTGGAAAAGCTAATTCAGTTCCACTCAAATAAAATGGTTTACTTGTGAAACGTTTTTCCACCATCTGCGCCTCTGAAAATAGAGTGGCAAGTTCCATTATGGAACTGCAGAAAGTTTGACCCCAAATGAACAACTGATAAAAAGTGAAATTAAATAACACACCCGATTTTGGAGAGTGGATCCCAAAATAGGTATCTTAAAATTATTTCTATTGTTTGCTTTTATATTTATACATTTCAAAGGAGAGTTTCAGCAAACTTTTTTTTTTTAATGTTTGAGACAGCATTTTTTTCATTATTTCTGAGCAAGATAAACCCAGACAACACCAGAAATTTCATGCAATAGATTTTTCTTCCTGATGACAACATTTGAGTATTGCAAAATAAAACAAAAACTCATTTTAAGAGATTTTAAATTATTGCTTTAGTTATAAATACTCTCCTAATATAGAGAGTCTCATTGCAGTGACATGGACAAACATGACAGCTTCCTGTATTGTCATCACATTGAACTCCTGCACACATGTGAGTCTTTGTATACAAATGACTACTTTCCATTTTTGTATGTGATAAAAAATACAGGAGGTTAAAAAAAAAAGGATGAGAGTGGAAATAAAGTACAGCCTAGGACCGTTGTTTCACTTCTCCCCAGACTTAACCATTTTTACCAGGCTTGTCCTTTCTTCGTGTAGCTATCCTTCCGGCAATACTTCCTGCCTCTCCAGACGTACAGCACATAGACTTCTCTTTTCTCATGAATAGCAGCAAACCAAAAATCCACACTGCTCTGCATCTTGTTATTTTCACCGGAGAGTTTTCCTTGGAAGTCATTCTCTGTCAGCATATGGAGCCGTCCTTCGTTATGTTTAATGACTGTAGAGCGTTAGATTTGATGGATGCACATAGTTTACCCACTCAGTACCCACTGATGGACATTTATGAGGTGCAAGTTTTATGGTATTATGAGCAGTACCACCACATGCTCTGAGAAGTGTTTAAACCAACCTGCATTTTGGCCCACAATGTATGTCTGTTTCTCTAAATTCTGGCCCATGCCACATTACCACATTTTAAAATTTTTGCCTATATCTAATAGGTGAAAAATGTTTGCTTATTGTTTCAATTTATATTTTGTACATGGAGTGATATGGACTCTGGATTCATACTTAAAAGCAATTTCTGTTTCCTTTCCTGTGAACTGCCTAAGGCTGCCCCTCCCTTTGAAAGGGGTATAAAGATAAATAACAAAGCAAATAAATATGTACCCATAACCTAGCTTCACACATAACACGTTAGCCATCCCCTTAAAAGCTTGTGGATGGTTCCCATCTCCTTTCTCATTACCCAAAGGCAGTGACCATCCTGATTGTCATTTACCATTTTCTTGCTTTTCTCATTGCTTATGTAATCTCTGGAGTCCCTAAACATTGGATTATTTAGTTCTATGTGCTTTTAAGTTGACTTATATGCAATCAAACTGTATATATTATTTGTGACTTGATTTTTTTTTTCACTCAAAAGTATTTTATAACATTCATCCATGTCCATACGTGAGTTTTGGTGTCTTTTAAGTGTTCCAAAATTTTTTCAGGTATCATCTCTTCAAAAGTTACACTCCAGGGTGCCTGACTGGTTCAATCAGTTGAGTGTCTGACTCTTGATTTTGGCTCAGGTCATGATCTTAAGGTTCTGGGATGGATCCCCACATCAGGTTCCACACTCAGCTCAGGTGGCTTGGGATTCTCTCCCTCTGCCTTTCCCCCATTCACACTTTCTCTATATCTTTCTAAAATAAATAAATAAAATCTTAAAAAAGTTATACTCCCTATCCTACAATTCCCCCATTCCATTCCCATGTCTTTTCATTTATTTGTAATATTTTTGTTCACTTTATTTTTTAAATATTTATTTATTTTAGAGGGGGGAGGGGCAGAGGGAGAGAGAGACAAAGAATCTCAAGCAGACTTCCCACTGAGTTCTGAGCCCAAGGTGGGGCTTGATCTCAGTATCTGGAGATCATCTGCAGATCATGACCTGAGTGGAAATCGACAGTTGGATGCTTAACCAACTAAGCCACCGAGGTGTCCTGTGACCTTATTTCTTTACGTTATGTTTTAGAAAATGATCCTATCCATCTTCTTGTACATGAAATCTCTCTTCAGCCATTTGATCTGCTCTTTAATTTAGCCTTTCAAATTCTTATATCCATTTTTAAATTGCTAGAATACGTATTTTTTTGTCCTATTTCCTTAGTCATTTTGTAGTCTTTTCTCCTTGCTTATATTTCAAGTCTTTAAATTTTTTTTTAAGTTTAGAAGTACAGTTATTTTACACTGTTTATTGGATCATTTTCATATCTGAAGTTCTGTTAAATCTGATTCTGTTCTGCTGTTTATCCTTGCTGTTACACATGGTGCCTCAGTATTTACTATTATAAACAGCAACTTCTTTACAATTCATCTTCCAATTGTTAGCTACCAGCATAATGACTTATAATTGAAGCTTGTTATAAAACTGATTTTTATTCAGTGTTCTTGCTAAATTCATGAGTTAATCCTAAGTCTTTAACTCTACATTCTTGAATTTTTCTATGTAACCAACCATTTGTAAATAATGGCAACTTTCCACTCTTCCTTCATTTGTACCTTTAGTTAAATCTTTTATTTCTATTCTTGCTTAATGTCATCAGCAACGATCTCTAGGGCAACATTTATAGAAATGGTAATAACAGACGTCCTCATCTCATTCCTACTCTCAGGTGCTTAGCTTTCAGTGTTTTCCCAATAACTACCATGTTTGCTATAAGGATTTATAGATATCCTTTAAAGGATTAAGTTAACTTTCTTTGATTACTGGTTTACAGAGAGGTCTTTCTTCCTTTATCATGAAAGAATATTTAATTTCATTATTATTTTATTTTGCATTCTCAGAAATATGGAATGATTTTCAGTTATTACTCAACCTAAACCCATCCACATTGTGATATATTATTATTTATACATAATAATGTTGGAATCAATTTTCTGATTTTTGGTTTAGGAATTTTGTATCCATGTTTACAAAAAAAAATCGGCCTGTAATTTTCACTTCTTGTGCCATTTTTTGGGTTGGTATAAAAGTTCTGCTGTCCTACAAAAACATTATTGAGGAAATATTTCCTATGTTTCTATTCTTTGTAAGAGTTTTTATAATATTTGGTGATATTTCTTTTTCAAATTTTTGGTTGAATTCACAGGGAAGCCATCTGGGCCTGCAGTTTTCTTTGTGGAAACATTTTTTTAAAACAGCTTTATTGAAGTATAATTTACATACCATAAAATTCACTCATTTTAAGTGTAAACTTCAATAATTTTTAGTAAACTTAGAGAATTTTGCAGCTATCATCAAAATCCAATTTTAGAATATTTTCATCAGCTTAAAAATATTCCTCATGCCAGTTTTTAGTCATTTTTAAACCCATCCCCCAGTTCTAGGCAACCACTAATCTACTTTCTGTCTCTGTAAATGTGCTTTTTCTGGCATTTGGTATAAATGGAATTATACAATATATGGCCTTTTGTCCTTAGCTGCTTCTACTCAACTGTTTTTGAGGCTTATCTATATTGTACCTACATGATGAGCAGTTTGCTGAATACTATTCTATAATATGCATATACCTTACATTTTTAATCTGTTCACCAGTTGGGTGCTTCCACATTTTGGCTATTTCTAATATGAACGTTTATGTGCAAGTCTGTGTACACATATGTTTTCATTACTAGGAGTGGAATTGCGGAGTTTCATGGTATAATTATGTTTAACATTTTTAGAAGATACCAAACTATTTTCCAAAGTGGTTGCACCATTTTACGTTCCTACAAGCACTGTTCCAGTTTTTCCACATCCTTCACAATACTTGTCATTATCTGTCTTTTTTACTATAGCCATCCAGGGGGTATGAAGTGTGGTATCTGATGGTTCTGATATGCAGTTCCCTCATGACAGATGGCATTGAGCGTCTTTTCATGTGCTTGTTTGCCATTTGTATATCTTCTTTAGAAGTCCATTACCAATTTTTAAATAGGGTCACTTGCCTTCTTAAAATAATAAGAGTCATTAGTGTTCTTTATATATTCTGGATACAAGTCCTTAATCAGATACATTATTTACAAATATTTTCTCCAAATCTGGGGCTTATTTATTCATTTACATAGTGATATCTGTTGAAGCATAAAACTTTTTGACTTTAATGAAGTCCGATTTTATTATTTTTTCCTTTTATGGATCGTGCCTTTGATGTTATGCCTAAGAAATCTTTACCTAACACAAGGTCACAAAGTTCTTCTTGTATTTTTTTTTCTATAGGTTTTATAGTTGTTATAGTAAGATTGAAGTCTGTGAGTTCATTGTTATCTGGTGTGAACTAAGGCTTAAATTAATCTTTTTATATGCAGATGTCTAATTGTAAGTTAAAAAGATTGGCAACACCAAATGTCACTGAGGATATGGAACAAATGGAACTTGTATAAATTATTGGTGGGAATATAGAATGGAAGAATAAATTTGGAAATAAATCTAGCAGTTTCCTATAAACTTTAGCATCTTACCCAAGAAATTCCATTTTTTTACCCAACAAATGGAAACATACATCCACAAAATGAGTTATACATGAATGTTGAAAGCAGTATTATGCATTATAGCCCACACTGGAAATGGCTGCAATGTTCATCATAGGAAAAATGGATAAATATACTGTGGTATATTTATATAATGGAATGCACTACTCAGTAATAAAAAGGGAAAATATTGTTAATACACCTATATGGTCAATTTCTTTTTTTTTTTTTGAACATTCAATGATTTTTATTTTGATTTGTTTGTTTTAATTTTATTTTTTCAGTGTTCCAAGATTCATTCTTCATGTACCATACCCAGTACTCCATGCAATATGTACCCTCCTCAATACCCACCACCAGGCCCGCCCGACCCCCCACCCTCACCCTCCAAAACCCTCAGTTTGTTGCTCAGAGTCCATAGTCTCTCATGGTTCATCTCCCCCTCTGATTTCCCCCAATTCACCCTTTCTTTCCTTCTCACAATATCCTCCATGTTTTTCCTTATGCTCCACACGTAAGTGAAACCATATGATAATTGACTCTCTCTGTTTGACTTATTTCACTCAGCATAATCTCTTCCAGTCCCATCCATGTTGACATAAAAGTTGGGTATTCATCCTTTCTGATGGAGGCATAATATTCCATTGTATATGTGTTCAATTTCTAAAACCATTATGCTGAATGTAAGAGATCATACAAAGCAGAGCACCTAATCTATTTAATTGACATACATTTTTAGCAAAGCAAGACAATATGAATTTCTAGAAAAGGCAATGATCTATGATGAGAGAAAATCAGAACAATATATGTCTCAAGTTTAGAGAAGGTGAGTATTGATTAGAGAGAGTGTATGAAAACTTTTTGCAGTGATGTGGTATTTTACATCCTGATATGGTTTAAAATATTACAATGCATGCATTTGTCAAAACTCAGTGGATATTCACTTAAGATCATTGCATTTCACTATGTGTAAATTTTATCTCCAAAGGAGGAGAACTATCAAAAAATTAAACTCTTGTTAACGATATGCATGCTGAATTTCCAATTGCATTAAACTATAAGATAGATTGATGGATTGATAGACACATGCCTGAATAGATAGATATGTAGTAAAGTAAGTATAGTAAAAAGTTAATGACAGAATTTAGGTGGTCACTGTTAAAATTTTTAACTTTGCTATAAGTCTGAAAATTTATAAAATAAAATAATTTGACGGGGGTCTGGGTAGCTCAGTCAGTTGATTGTCTGCCTTTGGCTCAGGTCATGATCCCAGGGTCTTAGGATTGAGCCCAAGTTGCACTCCCTACTCAGTGGGAAGTCTGCTTCTACCCCTCCCTCTATGTCTCCCCCTTGTCTATCCCTCCTTCCTGCTCAGGCTCTCACTCTCTCTCTCTCTCAATCTCTCTCTCTCAAAAAAAAAAAAAAAAAAAAACCTTAAAAAATTTTTTAAAAACAAAATAATTTGAAATAAAGGAAATCATACATTCCACTTCAAACCTAGAACTACTTCTTTTACTTTCTCATAAAGAAGGGAGAAAACCTTGGATTCACTTCGAGACATGTCCTAGAAAGGGCTCTTTTTCCTCAGACATTTGTCTGTATTGCATGAGGAAAGGATATGAACATTTAGTCAACATTTTATTTAAGTTAATTAATCTCTTTAGAGAGACTCCTTTGTTAATCACAATTGTATCCGGGGGGCTTTGAGAAGTATCTCAGTTAATTCATCCCTTTGACTTATTGAAGCCAGTCAGAAATACTGCTTTTATTTATTTTATTTTATTATTTTTTTTTTAGATTTCCTTTTTATACATATTGCAACAAGCTTTCCATAAGACAATCATTGGGGAAAAAAACATTGCTTTTAAGGAACTTAATGTCTTTATTTCAAAATTGTTGGTTATTGAGTTATCATGTAGAATATCCCAAAAGATCCTAAAACCCAAAGGAGTTATTTTCGCCATTCATTTGGTCTGAAGGCATTTATTTCTCATGGTTCAAATGATTCCACTCTCTTTCTATTTCATCATTCACAAAATGCTTTTTGAGATCCTGCCTTAAGCTGGGTTCAAGGGCCACAAAATCAGCAATCCATGATGAATTTAACATCTTCAGAGGAGAAGTCCCTTCCCTTTAATTTATTGTTAAACTACTAAATCATTAAATGAAAGATAAGTTCCACAAAACTTCTACAATAATGTCACAATTGTTTTCATTTTTCCACACTACAATTTATTTATGTCATTATTGATATAAATTTTTACATAATTGCTAATTTGTATACTTGACTTCATATCCGTAACATTTACTTACGTATACTACCCTCTAGTAAAATAGTTTAAGAGAGGCTGGGAAACAAAGAAATAAAGATGGGCATGAGCAAGTTTCTTTCCAAGAAAAATCAAGCAATGTAGTTGTAAAGACTTGACTTTCCAGGAACTGACAGCTTCTGCTCTCTTCCCTGTGTGATATCTAGGAATGTTTATCTTTCTTACTTTCATTTTTCTGCATTTCCTAAAAGGGCTACAGAAATCAAAGAATTTGTCATTGTAAGCCCTCCGAATATGTAGCAAAGGTAAGGCAGCTTGTTTTAAAATGTATTGATATACTTAAATAACAGATATTTTTCAGTTATTCAAACTGAAGAGAAAAATTAAATAGCTTCTAATTCTAACATAGGAAAACTGTATATCCTCTGTAGTCAAATGTTGTTAGGGCTTATCTTTTTGTTGATTCCTCAAGAGAAGAAGAGTCAAAGGTCCTATCAGAATTTGTGAGTCCAGAGTGTACAAAAAAGGCTTGAGGACTGAGAAGTTGTCTTAGAGTGAGCTGAATCCTTTTAATAAATTTTTAATTACTTAGCTTCTTGTCCATATTTGCTTTTTTTCAAAAACAAATGTTATTTATTCCAGAGATGGACAGCTGGATTTGTGGAATATGTGTGAAGTGTTGCTTGGGTTGGAAATATTTCAGATCAAAGAATATTGTCACAATATCTGTTGAACTAGCAGTCCTCTGAATGGAGCAGGAGTTATGAATGGCTCTATCTTCCCAATTTCTCAAAGAAATAGTCATTTGTGAAAGCAGGTGTTTTTATTATTAATTTACATATATGGTATTAAATATAATTCGTTCAAGACTAAAGTTAACTGAAGCATTTTGTTTACCACGGTTGATATTAGGCTAGATGAGTAGTAAAACTCTACAAAGAATTTTGCCTCCTGGCACGAAGGATCTCAAATCTAAGAAAGAAAGAAAAAAAAAGGAAAGGAAAAAGTAGAGGTGATGTGTTAGCGAAGTAGACACAGCAGGAATTAGAGATATGGAGAAGATCGAGTGTGATATTTTTGAGTGTGTCTTGGAAGCCTTCATTTGAGTTGGAACCCATGTATCAAGCCAGGTGAAGACTCTCGAGTTTGAGTACAGCAAAACATTGAGGCAGATAAAGGCAGAAGATGAGATAAAGGAAGAAAAACAAATGCCACTTCATTTCTTCATATGACACATTTTTACTGGGAGCTTGTTGCCACTAGCACTGCATATTCAATGGTGAGAAATATATGCGTAGTCTTTGTAGCTGTCAGAAACTCAGCAGCATTTGAGGAAAGCCTATTAAATGAATTAGTTATAGGTTTGGGCAACCAGCAAGGGACAGTGGTGGACTCCAAGGCTAGTAACAGTGACAAATCATTACCACCTCAGGTGGAAGGGGTGGCTGTTTGGAGAGGGCTATTTGATAGTAACACTGACATTGGTTTAAGTGTGCGGTCAAACCCTGATGACCTAGAATAAACAAGAAAGGACCCCCATCTCACTTCCTTCTTGTCCTTCAGTGTCCTGAGAATGCATCCTAACTGGAAGTGAGAAGAGAGACAAGCCTGCTGATACAGTCCATATGAGTCAAGCTCTCAGGGCAGAGAGAGGAGTGCAGGTTGGACAGGTATGTGGGCAGGTGGCAAGTGGAAGATAACCACTATGGTCCATCTCTTCATTGAGCTTTCCTTTTAGGACAGTGGTTCTCCATTGGAGGGAATTATGCTTCCTCAAAGGGCATTTGCCAATGTTTGGTGACTTTTTATTTTAATTGTCACGATTGAGAGGAGGGGACAGGTATTTGTGGCATTTTGTGGGTAGAGGCCAAGAATGCTGCTAAATATCATATAACACACAGACTGTGTACGCACATGCACACACACACTATTATCCAGCCTGAAATGCCCATAGTGCTGAGATTGAGGAACTCCGTTTTAGTGTAGGAAAAAAAAAATTGTCAAATGATCACATAGGTGAATATAAAATTATAAGCTGCAGTGTCCTATGAAAGAAAGTCACGTGCTACTATAATACAGAATCAGAGAAGGCTTCTGTGGAGATAGGATGATTAAACTCAGATGTGATCAGAGATAAGTCAATCAAAAGAAGGGGAGGGGAAGATAATCTTGGCAGAGGAGATATCCTATACAAGTGAATAAGACGATAAGCAGGATGGAATCTTCCAGGAAAAGGAAGGTAGGTGAGTTGGAATGCTGAGAAAAAGGGAGAGCTTGATACCCAACTGGCTGGCTAGGCCAGGTCCAGATCTTTCTGGGAATTGGGAGCCATTAAAGAGTTAAGTGTATTTGGGCCACACAGACTAGCCAAAGTAAATAGGAGCAAATAGGCTAAGTGGACACTTATCATAAAAGATAAATCAAGAGCCAGCAAAACCTTGCCACTGCTCAGGTGGTGGCCATTTAGGACAAAATGGAGATGAATAGGTAATTAGAATAGCCTTGGTCCAAATCCCACCCCACTCCTTCTCAAGAGGCAAAACAGTGCAGTGATTAAGAGTATTCGATCTTCGGAGCCAAATTGCCTGGGCATAAATTCTGGCCAACATTGATTATCTGTGTGACTGTATAGTGTTATGAGAAAATAAGATAAGTAACTCTAGAAGCCTGTTTCCCCTCTGACAAATAGGGGTAATAATAACAGGTTCCACCTAGTGTTATAAGAAAACCCTAGATAAGTTAAAAAGAGAGTTGAGCCCAGTGCTTGGCACATAGTAAAAATTTAATTATTAAAAATGATTGTCACGATGATGATTACTGTGGCTGGTGTTCCAGAAGAGAAGTCAGCGAATTATTGCCAGCCAGTCAAATGTGGTGGCTGCCTATTTTTGTAAATACATTTTTATGGAATATAGTCATGCCTATTCACTTGCTTATCATCTGTGGCTGCTTTCACGTGACAACCGCAATTAAGTAATTGGAATATAGGCTGCATGGCCCATAAAGCTGAAAATATTTCCTATCTGGCTCTTTTCAGAACAAGTTTGCAGACCCCTATTCTAGAAGGCTTGAAGCACTACTTGCCCCATGAAACTTATCCTTCCTGGGTTCTTTTAACAGTTTTCTGATGACATGGCAGCAACGCTCTTCAGATATTCTCAGTCCTTATTCCACTTTCTGAAAATGCATTTACCCTTGATTCCTAACCAGCTGCCAGCATATCTACTCTTTTCTAGTCAGCCTTAATGAGAGTTTCTTTTTTAAAATTATTTTTTACTGTTTTTATTTTTAAGATTTTGAGAGTGAGTGAGAGAGAGAGAGAGCATGGGGGGAGGGGACAGAGAGAGAAGGAGACTCTCAGCTGAGCAGGGAACCCGATGCAGGGCTCGATCCCAAGGTTCTGGCATCATAACCTGAGCCAAAGGTAGACGCTTAACCGACTGAGCCACCCAGGCATCTCCTTAATGAGAGTCTCTTAAGGAAGCCTCTTACCCTACTAACTTCTCCAATTCTTGGTTAAGAAAAATACTCAGCTTATAATTCTGCTGTGGTTATTGTGATGCTGCAGTCTTAGGTTTTATCAACCAGAAATTGATCCCACATGCCTCCCATCTCCCATGTGGTTGATGGACCCGTTCCCTGGTGGAATTCACCAGAACCATGGCACACCACTTTTGCCCTGATGCCGGTCTGCACACTGAAGGAGTGACATAAGTAATGTCTACAGTTATGGGAGACTCACTATGTGGCAGGCACTATTGTAAAGTTATTTTTTTTTTTTTAAAGATTTTATTTATTTGACAGAGAGAAACACAGCGAGAGAGGGAACACAAGCAGAGGGAATGGTAGCGGGAGAAGCAGGCTCCCTGCCGCGCAGAGAACCCGATGCGGGGCTCGATCCCAGGACCCTGGGATCTGACCTGGGCCGAAGGCAGACGCTTAACGACTGAGCCACCCAGGCGCCCCTACTATTGTAAAGTTATTAAATGGATTATGACATTTAATCTGCACTCAGGTTACCACCCCATATTGTAGATGAGGAGTTTAAGGCTCAGAAATGAAGCACCTGGTCCAGGGTCTCCCTGTTGGTCAGGGGTCTGAGCCCAGCCAGGGATTGTGGGGCCCTTGCTCTTCATCTCCTCATTGCAAGAGCTGTTGACTGCCCTCTAGGCACAGGTACGCAGAACAGGATATCCTCATGATTTGAGGAACAGAATGGACCAGGACAAAGAATAAGAGCTTAGTAACACAGATAAGGAGTCTGGTCTCTAGAGAGTTAAATCTCCATGTACACAGAAGCCCAGAGATCTGGTCTCTAGAGAGTTAAATCTCCATGTACACAGAAGCCCAGAGATCCAGAAAAATCCATCTAGCCTGCAGATTAAGGCAATGGCACCAAGAAGGCCCTCAAAATGGAGGTAGATTTAGCTTCAGCCAGAGATTGTTGTATGTTTTCAGCAAAAATCCATGAGAATAACTGGCTCAGCCCAGAGCTTGGAGAATAGAAATGGAGTTGTATTGATTGTGGTGCACACATGTATGTGCGTATGAGTGTGTGTGTGTACACACAAGAATGTTTACATGCACGTGCATGCACACACAGAAAGAAGTATATAGCTTCTAATAACTCCTTTGATCAGAGATGAATATGGCGGTGTTCAATTTTTTTCATTTCTGCTGGAGAACCATATATATTGCCTTGTGCAGAGAAACTCATTTGAACTAGTCAAATAGAGGAAAATGAATCTTCCTGCTTCTGCTTCCCTGTTGTGCCTGTTGATGGTAATTTGTACAGAGGTTTATCCCACATGGCGCTTAAAAATGCCACTAAAACTTGCTTGCAGTTTACCGTTCCAGGACCAGGAAACTCTGGTAATAGATTTCTTTAGACCTGAAGATGAAGGTGTTTAATTTTCTGAACTTATGTCATATTTTTGTCCTGTCACTCTGACAAGCCTTTAAAAGTTTTTGTGGAGGTGATGGCTCTCCAGATTCCAGTCATATGAGTGTGTATTTGGTTCAAGTACAACGAATCAATGATCCTGAGATCTGTTTGTCCAGGAGTTCACTAGGCACAATGGGGAGATAAAGTCATCATTGGAGATGAAGTAGCATCTATAATTTAAGCAGAGACCCTTCGGGCACAAATCAGAATAATACTGAATATAAGGGCTGTATGAGTTTAGAGGGAAAAAATAAGACAATAGAAGCTTACTTTGTAATGTTTGCGGAGGTTTTAATTTTAAATAGCAAACATTTATGGAGAAAAGGCAGCTCAAGAAACAGGAATGTACATTGAATTTGGTAAGCAGTAGTGGGGTAGCTATAATTACAGTCATAAATCCATAGACGTTATCCCCAAATGGCATTTAAAAATTACTATGTCTCTTGCTACTGATTTTGTCAGCTATAACCAGCTTTGCCATTTCGTTGGTTCAAGATATGTTTCCTTTTGGTGTTGGAATCTCCTTGAATGATTGTTTTATAACTTTATGCTTTCTACTTAATTACTTTTAAAAAGTTCAATTCCTGCACAAACTAGGGGTTTACCCAAGCAGGCTATATCAGAGGCAAAGCCATGAACCTCCAGAGCTATCCAATTCAGTCAAGTGGTCAGAGGTGAGCAGGAAGCCACAAGGTAATTTGTTATGATGCAAAGAACAGGTTAAGCTTTAAAATGAGGAATGAGAGAGGCTGCCTTGTGACCTCATATACTGCAGCTCTATGGATTCCCCCAGATTCCCGTAGCTGGGCAAACTAGAATCTATGGAGCTCTTAGATGAAAAACCCTCTGTGTTACTTAATCTCCCCCATGTAGCAGGGGGATAGGGGGATTCTTGAGGTGACTGTATTTTTCAATCCAGCAGGAAACCAATAGAAACAAATTTCCCCTGGCAGAAGCTTATATTAATACTCTCGGAAAATGAGAACTAAGGTTTGCTTACATATTATAGATGAAAATACTTAGAGTCCAATATTTCTAAATAAAAAAACCCCTCTAAAATGTATTTATTCTTAAAAGAACAGCAGCTAGAGCTTTGTCCTATGCTTTTAATTACTTAAAATAACGTAGCCATTTATTTCCCTGCAAAAATCACCTTGTGTTTTGACAAAAAGCAATTAAACACTGATCTAGGGGGGAAATTGATCAACTTCACTACGTAAATGTTACTTAGGGCCAATATAGCCTGATTTCGAAGAGAAAAGACAAAAATATTTGCAACACATATGATTGTGTTTAGGCTTAAAATTTTTAGCATATAAATCAATTTAAAAACAGAAAAAAGGGGAAAGAACACAAAGACAATACAAAAAAAGAAAATACAAAAAGCTTAGGAACATATGAATAGATGCTCCATTTCACTCCTAATTTAATATTAAAATTTATAACAACTGTGAACTACAATTTTCACTTTTATATTGGCAAAAAATGGTGATTCATATCATTGGTGAAAGTGTGGGGAATATACAGTTCCAAATAATGTTAATAAAAATGTACATTAGTATGATATCTTTGAAGCACAATTTAGAAATATCTCTGAGAATTTCAAATTCAGATATTATTTAACCTGGCTATTCCATTTCTAGGAATTTATCTTATGGTTATGCTTAGCATGTGTATGAAAGATATGTGTCCATTGTTATTAATAATTAGAGTCTAGAAATATTCTTTTTTTAAAAGATTTTTATTTATTTGTCAGAAAGAGAAAGCACAAGCAGGGGGAGCAGCAGGCAGAGGGAGAAGCAGGCTCCCTGCTGAGCAAGGACCCTGATGTGGGATTCCATCCCAGGAACCCAGGATCATGACTTGAGCCCAAAGCAGACACTTAACCAACTGAGCCACCCAGGCACCCCAGGAGTCTAGAAATGTTTTAATGGAACGTTATTAATGTTACTAATATGTTAATAAATAAAAAATAAAATAAATAAAAAATAAAAAATAAAATGTTAACTATTAATGGAAAAATGATTGGGTAAATCATGGGATATTCGTGTAATGGATCACCTTGCAGCCATTTTTTTTAAAATGACTCACCTCTCTAGGTACTGATACACTGACATAGAACTCTAAGGTATTAAGAGGGGGGTAAAAAAAGGAAGCTGTCTTAAGCTGTGTAGAAAAGTCCAGAAATATGTTTAAGAAGCTTTAAATAGCAGTTCCCCATGGGACAGTGTGCAGTGGGAGGGATAATATTGAATACGTAAAAAGGAAATTACATGAGAAACGAATACATGGATGCATCCAGGATGCATGTCACTCTCAAATCCAGGCATGCAAAGCATTTCACAAATATCTTCAGGCAGCCAATATATTTACCAGTCTCAGTCACTAGTTCCCTTTTCATGCGATTCATGTCAGCTCCTTACACATTGGGTTAAAAGAACACCATTATTGCTAAAGAATTAATGGAAATAGTCCTAAAAATTTTGTGAGTGTAAAAGGAAGATTATGAAATTCTCTCCTGTATTGCCAAATTGTTTTTTAGGTCTCATTTATATAGGTGTTTAGTTTCATAGTTTCCCCAGCTGCTGTCAGTTGCAACATGTTTGCTTATTGTAATAATACATAGTTATCTGTTAGCACTTTCATAACCCAGTCTTAGCATATATGGTGGGTACTTGATTTACTTGACATTTTGCTTAAGCTGTTTAAAGGTTGGTGGTTGTTTTTCTCAAGTCACACCAATTCATGGGAGTTGTAACATCCCTGTGGCTTTGTGGTTTCTGCTTTTCTCCTCACTGAGGTTTCCACTGAGTTCCAAAGAACCAGCTGTTTATTGGAAGTTCATGACTGTTTACCGGAAATAATCACTGCTAGTGGACTTCTACAGAGTCCCCTTGAAATGAGATGCATTTAAAATGCACCCAGCTGAATAGACACAGAGTCCATCACCTGCCACTTGTTTTCCTGTCTGTGTTGACTTTAGCTGATTTCTAGTCTATGACTTGAACATACACTGAGTCCAAAATCTACTTTCTTTTCTGTTTTCAACATGGACAATAAAGGCCAGTGCAGTTGGATTGTATACTCCAAGGTCCTCTTGTCTTACTGAATAAAAGTTGAGTTGAGTATTCCTAGACCACAGAGCTCCATCTCTTGCTCTCCCTCTCTCTAGCTAGAAGTTACACAACCAAGATGAGCTTCATGAACAGAAAACCATGTACATAATGAATATTTTAAAAACTTTTTCTTGCCAAAACAGGGCCTTTTGATGTTATAGCTCTGTTCATATTCTCTTTCCTTTCTCGAATTCAGTATCTAAATCAATAAGGGATCATAGCTACTTAACATTCTTTGTCCAGAAACCTTACATATATAATTTGGTATCCAGTTTCACAAAAATAAAACCACTGTCCTTGTGCAAGGAAACTAAAAACTAGTATGCTGATTTTAAATAAAGTGCTGGTTCCAACCCAAACTGTGAAAAGTAAAGCAATGCATTGAAAGCAAAAAAGACTTCGTTGTTAGAACACACCTTGAAAGATAGCTATCCCCCTCCTTTTTTTTTTTTTTCAGGGCTTATTTTTAAGAGTGAATAAGACTCGTGTATAGTTTTGTGATTGCCGTAGAAATGAATGAGGGATGAGGTTTTGGGGCATGCAATGAGCATGGGTCAAATAAACAGCATTTCTTTTTACAATTAGGCCCTTTGAGGTCTAGGATAAGAGGCCAAATATTGAATGTTTTTCGGATAAATGTGTCTCTCATCACAAGAAGTAGCCAGGAACACAGCCACGAGGCACTGCCCTAACAGCATCCAGAAGGCTGAAGGGCCAATGTCCACCGTGAACTTGTGTGAGAGTCCCTGGTGTTCTCAATCTGCAGGTTTTTCGAGAAGACACAAATTGAAAAATAAAATGACATAACATAAAGAGTAAAGTAAGAAAACAAAAATAAAAATAGCATGAAATACAAACCCAGCCAACATTGCCTAGGGGAAAATGGGGTCTGAATGTATGGGCTGCAAAATAACTTTTGCTTATTTAAACAGAGCCAGTTTTTTCGGATGCCTGGGTGGCTCAGCCTGTTGAGCGTCTGCCTTTGGCTCAGGTCATGATCCCAGGGTCCTGGGATCAAGTCCTGCATCAGGCTTCTTGCTCAATGGGGAGTCTGCTTCTCCCTCTGCCTGCTTCTCCCCCTGCTGTGCTCTCTCTCTGTGACAAATTTTAAAAACTTTAAAAAATTAATAAATAAAAATAAACAGAACCAGATTTCAAAATCACTTTCTGTGGGCTTTGATGCCCAAAAGTAAAAATGCCCAACCTTTTTACTTTTTCAATTTCAGAATTCCTTATCTTAAATGAATTTGTTATTTTTGTGTTTTGGAACTCAGGTTATTTTTTTCAGATTGTACAATGGTCATACATTGCATACACATATGTATCATATTATATAATGACCTTCGATGGGGTCTAGTGAGGCTCCCCATAATCAAACATATTGATTTTTATGATGAAAAGCATAGATATTCACATTAAGGAAGGTAAATAGGTTTCAAGTAAGGTCATATCAGGGCAAGTCAGGTTTTGCCACTAAATGAATACGCTGCTAGTTTTTTTTTTTTAATTTGATTTTTAGAGTTTTTGTATTTTCTAGTTGTGGATAAGGAATAATGGAATTGGATTAAGCTGACACTACACAGCACACAAGATTATGGAAAAGCCTTTTTCAATGTCACCAACAAAATTAATTACCAAGTCTTCTTTTCCCATAACTTGGAATAACACACTTGGTAATGAGTTACAGTTCAGGAAGAACACAATGAATCAGAGGCATTGGCACCAAAAATTTAAGCATACCACTCAAGTAGAATTCTCTGTTCTAGAAGCTGCGAAAACACAGGGGGCCAGAAAGCCACATCAGCTGATTTGAACTGGATACCATTTCTGTGAAAAAGTAAGCCCCATGCTTCTCATTGAATTTGTGAGCTATAATTGATATAATTGAACTTCGACCTTGAGGGTTAAAATGTGGCCAAGACACTGGACGTTATGTAGCCATTAGTGATCATTATCCTAGTAGCTCCCATCTGACATTTTTAGAAACCATGAGTGGTTTAGAATGGTGACCGTTTTAATGAACAACGCTGGATTCGATGTTTCTGGTGACCTCATTGATTAACTGGAATCAGCTACCTGACAGAAATTCATTATTAATTGGCCAGAAATTTTAAAAAGAGATGCTGGCCTAATGAACTTAGAACATAATAAAAGTTGTACATTGAAATGGGCTCCTCGAGCATAGGAGAAAAAAAAGGCCTTACATGTGCAGACCGTTCTGTAAATTAAACCCACTTACTTTTTCTTAGGTTTGAATGCATCAGCTGTTGCTTTCTGGTAGTGAAGTAAAAGTATTGGACCGCAGTGGAAAGCCCTGTTCAGAACACAGGGTACTTTCACGACCCAGCAGAAGTGGGAAACTTCCCAGGTAAATGTGCTCGGGAAGTCCCCACATGGCCACATGACAGAGATTAGTGAACCTTGTTAATGAAACCCACCCTCTCCCCACCCCACGACCGTCAGCCCTCACGTAGATGCACCTGACATGCAAAGCTATTGTCCCTAGACCTTCTTTTAGACCGTCCTGACAAAGAACCATCACTTCCTGATATTCAGCCTTCTGCTTTGTTTCTGTATGAGTGTCCAGCTCCTGCTTCCCCGCCCTCCCCACCCACATCAGCTTCATCTGGTTATCAGGTATTTAATATCTTCAAACTTATTTCTGCTGAAGCCAAAGTTTTGGTCCCTGCGGTGTCATCAGATTCTTCCCCATCCTCTCCAAATGTCTGAATGAATTCCCATAGTAAGGCAAAACAAACTGAAGCCCACGTAGATTCTGTTATCTTCTGGGTCCATCTCGAAAAGAGGCAGTTGGGCTTCTGTAGTCAGAAATAGTAGAAGGGACTCTTCACAGAAAGCAGAATCTCTGGGTCCAAAGCCTGGCTTGCTCACTTCCCAGTCATCTCATTCTCAGCAAGCCACATCCCTTCTCCAGACTTGAAATTCCCCTCTACTGAAATGGGAGATTATTGAATTAAATGGCCGCCAAGTCTTCTTTCAACTTTAAAAGCTTATTAGACTTTGATTCTTCCGTGTTTTGGCAGATCTGTTATCTTAGCTTTGTTGGCCTCTCTCACTTTGAAATAACAAAGCAGACCTTTCTGAGTTGATTCCTTGTCTTTCCTATCAAGTTATTATCTACTTGCTCATCATGCCAGCCAAGAGCCTTTCCTTCTTTGGCCTCTCCCCCAGACTAAGTGATGACCAGTTGTGCATGTACTCAGGGTGGAGTGATAGCAGACATGAGATTATCTGTATGTTTTTCCTACGCCGGAATCTTCAGCAGTAATGTTTACTTGTTTCAGGCTTACACTTGAGAATTGGTCAAAAGAGTCATTTACCTGGCAAAGCCATAACTCAGTGGGAAATCATATTCATTTGAATGTTTTCTAAAACACATTTCTTGCTTCTTGGCTCTTAATCGCACAATTTTGTTTCTCCGATTCTTCCTATGAGAGTAATTACTGGTGCTTGGTGGGCTCACCTTTAAAAAGAGGAAGAAAGAAATATTTGTAAAATTTTATTTTTTCTCTGATATTGTCATTAAAAACTGTGCAGGGACAGTTCAGTATTTAGTATTAGTTTGTGATTTGTTTTTTTTTTTTTTCTCTCCCTGCCTGACCCTACTCCCTACATCAGATTTGGAAGAAAAATAGATTAAGTCAATGAACAATGAAAACATCGGTATTTTAGCAATATTTTCTGATATAAATTTCATGTCCAACATGAAATTTAAGCAAAATGGATATGTGTTATTTAAGTAAATGAACCCCCAATGGCACCAGCATCTGTGATTTTTGTTATAAAATTTTATTTGTTATAAAATATGCCATCCATTTTATAAAATATATATTTAAACATATCACAACTAAGCATTTGTTACACTCTGTAAGAAAGGAAGCAACTGCTGTTGTATTTCAGAGCTATATCTTTTTTCGTAATGTAATAGGTGTTCATAGACTCTAACCAGTATTTTATTTTTTATTTTTATTTTTTTAAATTTTTAAAAAAGGTTTTATTTATTTATTTATAAAAAGAATTTATTTATTTATTTGACAGAGAGAGAGAGAGATCACAAAAAGGCAGAGAGAGAGAGAAGCAGGCTCCCCGCCGAGCAGAGAGCCCAATGCCAGGCTCGATCCCAGGACCCCAAGATCATGACCTGAGCCAAAGGCAGAGGCTTTAACCCACTGAGCCACCCAGGCGCCCTCTAACCAGTATTTTAAAACATAGAATCTCTCTGGAAGAAAATGGCCAACTAAAGATAAGAGATAACTTTTATGTGAGTTACCAGATTTTAAAATTAAAATCATCTTTGAAATTTTCACAGCACAACATGAAATAGAAATTTGCAAACTTCCTTCCAGAGCAGTATAATCTTTAGTCTTGAGTGAAACGTTCAATAACACATCATCGATCTTCCACATATCTATTTGAAGTATTTAAATACTTTAATACCCTTAAAGTATTTGTTGACAAAAAGGAATGTTCCCACTCAAGGCATTTGGAAAATGAAAAATTCCATCTGATGTATGTCCTCAAGAAAAAAACAACTGAACATTAGTTCTGAGATGCCTCAGGCAGGAGAAAGGAAAACAATCATAGTTGACTGTATTTTAAGGGAAATCATGCCAGATGCCATTTTAAATATCTGAATAATTAGTCTGAAATCATCCAGTGCAGCCCCAGCCAATTTGAAATCTGGAACAAAAGCAGAGATTATAATTTGGCAATTGCTTGAACATATTGAAATAGGGAATTCGTGCTTAGGGAAAAATTACCCAGAGGATTTAGTGTTTAGAATTTTGACCTTTAGAAGCTTCATTAATCTCTTCAGCACTCCATTTTTCAGTCAATAGAATGGGATATTTGCCAACTACCCTACATGAGATTTGTGATATGAATGTAAGTAAATCTTTTAGAAATATAGAGAAAAGTCATACGTGCAAAAACCATGGTCATTTCCTCTTAATTTCTTTTTGTTGATTTAAAAATAACAAAAGTGGTTCATACTTATTGAAGACAATTTAGAAAATAAATGTGGGTAGATCTATCCCGGAACTTACATTTCTAAGAATATTTCAAGTTTAAATGGGCCTCAGAGTCTTTTACCCTTTAGATGACAGGAAATCCAATTTTCCTTAGATCTCCTTTCCTAATTAATTCCCTCTGGGAATCTTTGATGTGAATGGAGGGCAGAAAGAGAGTTCTACCCACAGTTCCCTACTCCCCCTGCTCTGGAGGCTGATGTTGCTCTGTTTTGTTCCCCTTCTGTTCCTAGGATGGCCCACTATCAGTTCCTTTCAGCCCCTGGTGTCCTCTGTGCTCTTCTTCCTTCCTTCATCCATCAAGGTCTTCAGGGTGTTGCAGAACTGAGGTGTGGGGAGATGATAGCTCTGAGTTTGGCCCAGACTCACCCTGTGACATCATTCATGATGATTATTTCTCAGGGACTCCCTTGTCTTTCCTAACACTGCAGTCCCTGGGGTCACAGTCTGGCCCATCCAACAGGAACTTGGGCCTTGGGATGGCTACGGGGAGGCTGCTGCCCAGAGACAAAAATGGAGAAGACTGTCCAACCTTGGACAGAGATTGCCCCACAGCTTTCTGACACTGAATCCCACCTGGTAAGGACCCAATTTGTCCTTTTCCTTTTGTTTCACAAAACACATGACCTGGCTCTGTTTCTATGACAGGACGTTTTGGGAACAACCTATAGGATGGTTATGAGGCTGCTCCCCCCAACCCCTCCCAGAACACACCCAGCTTTGCCTGCCATGTTAATCTAACATGGTCTCACTGTTAACAAACTGAGGGCCTGAACAGTCTTTCCAACTCTTCTCAAGCCTCTTCCTTCTGTATCTGAGCTCTGCTAAAATTCTTTGCAGCTTTTTCTTAGGTTGTATTCTTTTCTCTTTTCTCACTCCTTTTTGAGGTGGTCATATCCATTCCTAAGGCTTTCCGATACATCAGCTTGCTGTTGTCTCCCTCCTGTGTCAATCTAGTCAGACCTCTCTTCTGACATCCAAGGTGCTGGGGTCTTGAGGAGTGGGGGTGATGGAAGTGACCGTGTAGGTCTGGATCTGTTTTGAAGGTAGAGACAGTAGAATGTCTTGATTGCTGTGAGAAAGAGAAAAGTGTCAGCAGTAATCCTTAGATTTTTGGCTCGAACAAATGGTTGAATGGAGCTTCCATTTGAGATGGGGAAGACTGTGGAAACATCAGGGAATATCAAGATTGTGGAAACATTAGGGAACATTTGAGATATCTGTTAGTCATGCAAAAGATGTTGAGAAGGCAGGTCTCTACTGAAACAAGAAGGTAGAAGAGAGGTCTGAAAGTTGTCAACACTGAATTTGCAAAATAGGACAAGGTCACCAGTAGGATAATATTTCTGGCATTTTCAGATACATAATGCATAGTGCATATCTGTGCTATGTTTGTGCATTTTAAATATTTTCTATTAATTATATTTATATAAATATGTATATTAATATAATGTTGACACATAAAATATGTTACTAATATTTCTAAGTCTTTGGTCACATTGCACCATTACTTTGCAAAATGGCTGTACAATTTATATTCCCTTCATCTATCTACAAATGTATCCATTTCTTCATAGAATGTTGTTTTTACTTAGACATCACATCCCAACTGGGTATAAAATCACCAGGAACTAGTGACGTGCTGTATTTATCTGCAGGTCAAAAGATGGCACTTCTCCAAGATTATGAGCAGTTCAGAGACATTTAGTCTCATATATATGAGATGAGTAAGGGGATTTTGGCTTTCAGTTTAAAAGATTAACTCCAAGGGAACTATCCTGGTTCAAACAGCTAGCTACTGTGAAAATCTGATGGAGATTGAGATGACTGATCCTTTCTGAGGCATAAGGAGGAGAATCAGGCTGCCTGACATTGGCACATGCCAAATTGGGTTGGGTCCTTGCAGCAGTAAGAAAGCCAGCAAATGAAACAAATTCCTTTAAGAAGATGATTTTCCATTTAAGAACGGATAATGGAGTTTTGTAAGCCCATGTTTTTGTTATTACTACACCAACTATTGGTAAGGCCATACTTACAACTGATAAGACTTGAAAATAGATTATTGTCACGTTTTGGGAGCTATTTTCCCTGTCCTTTACCCCAGCGACCCCAATCCTCCATTTTCAGGACATCTGAGAGTTAGGTCGGTTTCCCACTAGCTTGGGAAATGAGCCAACACCTGATAAGTGATCATTCTCACCAGGACAGCATTTTCAAGCAAGGGGAAGTGGTTGAAATTTATAGTAATACTATATCTTTAGAGAACATCTTTCTCTTAGGAGCTTGTTGTATTTTTACAGGCTTTCAGCTTAATTCTTCCTAGGACCCAGGAGAAACCAGTGACAGTAATGACACACACAAATACCTATAAACCTTAATGATAGATGCCCCATTGCCCTAGGAAGGAAACATCTACTTTGAGTGTGGCCTTTCTCCTTAATGCAAAACTTTGCCAAGAGAGATTCCATTGCTGCCACCTGACTGCCTCCTCCAACCCTGAAAGGTTGAGCTGCTTCTTGGGTTGAGTGGATTTCCCCTTCCAAAAACTAGAGGAAAAATCATGTTCATTACTATCCCAGTATGGGAAATATCACTATAAAAATTGATGGTTCAGCAATTCAGTTCATCAACTGTTTGTTGAGTGGCAGGCCTTTTGGGACAGGCACAGTCCATGGCCAAAAGTTTAGAGTCTGTCCAAGACATGGTTCCCAACCACAGGCCAAGAAGAGCCATGCCAGGTAGGTTGCATTTGAATTAGCTGGGGAGGTATTTTAACAGAGATTCCTGAATCCTGCCTAAAGACAGCCTGACACAGCATATCTCCAGTGGGCTCTAGGGTTCTGCCTTTTTAATAAAATCCATTTTGACTTAAAGGGTGTTTTCCGGAGCTATCAAATCTGGGAGTCATTGTTCTCATCAATTAGCTACGTGATGACAGGATGATATTTTAAACAATTGGAGAAAATAAGCTGTAGAAGTAGAATATTGTTGAACTGGTGTGGGACAGTATTGTGTGGTAGCTAAAGATAGAGTTTGCTGTCCGTCTGTTTGAATCTCTTCTCTCCCTCATCCTGACTCTGAGACATTTGGCACACTTCTTAGACGTGTTAGCATTCAGTTTGTGCACACAGTTGTCTTCTGTAAAATAGACACCATAAGTCCTGATTTTACAGGTTGTCTTGCTAATTAAATAAGACACTGCGTGCCAAGTGTGACAGAGTGTGTACTCTGTTCATGGTAGATACTATTGTTGTTGCCATCATCACCAGCAAAACTCAAAACAAAAGCCAAACCATCCATATTCACTCCCTTCATTAGAATATTGAACCTCTCTGTCATCAGCTTTGTAATGACAGATACCAGACATGTGCACGCACACACAGTTGATGTGTATAGCCTCCAGAAGTAGAAGGTTGACCAATAGCCCCTCTCAAATAGCATTCCATTGTAGTCTTAATCAAATTTTTTTGTTTTGAGGAATAAGTTAAAAGAAAATAGTCTTGTTTTCATGTGGATTCCTTGGTAATTTTTCTTCTAAGCAAATGTTGGCATTGTTAGTTTTGAATTCTTCTGGTTTCTTATGTAAGGACCTTATCCATAAATATATTCAGCATTGGTATGGAAGGACTGATCAGACCATACATTCTATGTGAGGACTCTAGATTTTCTCCCAAAGGCGACAGGAAATGTGCTGGGGCACTTCCTGAAAAACCAATGAACAGCACGTAGAAACTGTAAGAGAGAAGTCCCTTAAGGCCTTTATGATATGTAGCTTGCTGCCTGGCAGTTTTAGACAGCACCAGTTAAGACAAGACGTGCCCCCCTAGGGGAAGAAAAGAATGTAAATTCTATGACCAGATGCAGAACAGAGCCACTGCCAAGCCAGGAAGGAGAGGGTTAACAAAGCCAGAGGTTAGTTACCAGTTAACATTTGTGAGAATGTTTTATGGACCCAGCAAGTAAAACAGGCTGGATTCCAGATGTCACAGCTGAGGTTACCAGCCTCTGGAGGGATCTCCAAATAAGCCCTCTTAATTCTGCTTTCTTCAAAAGGCAGAAGGAAGAGGGGACGAGTTGGAGAGAGCAATCAGGGAGGCAGGGGTGGAAAAGCTGGAAAGGGAAGACTTGCATGTAAACAGTAAGAACTATGTACTAATCATTTATCAACACATCTCAAAAACTAGATCTACAGATGTTTGCTTAAGGGTACGAAACAGGCATTTTTTAGTATTCCTGTAACCATGTCATTGAGACATAATGATTCTAATATTGTTTAATGTCTATGATATTATTCCTTAAAATATCGAAAACTTCATTCATTCATGTATTCCAGCATTCATCTGTGTATTTACCCAAAAGTCCACGAGGCATATTCTATAAGCCAAACAAAGAGACATGTAGGTATATTCATGCCCTTGAAAGCTTGCTCTATTTGGGAGGTGGAGACAGGGCCGCATTATGATCCTGTGACAAGAAAGTTAAGTGTAAGAATGAACGTGAGTGCAGGGTGCGTGGAGCATGGAGACAGGACCAAAGGCCATGGAGGTCCAGGAAGAATTCTAAGAAAGCATAATATACATAACCACATCTTAAAGGACTGTGATTCTTGAAGCTGCACTGAAGAGAATGGACAAGCTGGGCAGGGAGCAGGAATTACTGGGCCTGGGGATGGAAGTAACATGAAATTACTTGAGGAAAGTGAAGGATAATTTCATGTAGCTAGTCCACTGGGCCCATTAGTTGGGTGGGAGGGGGCAGCTGACTGGGATCACCCTGGGAGGGTAGACTATCTCGTGAAAATAAAGGCATACTGAATGTCATTAAGAATGTGGTAAGCTCATTCGGAATTTTGCATATGTATCATGAAGAAAGGAAAGGAGATGATGGAGGTAGGGGCAAAGAAGGAATTAATTAAAAGGGTATGAACATGAACTAGAAATTTGCTATCCTCCAGGCATAATGCTCGGGTGCTTCCATAGACTATTTGCTTGTAGAATCCACACATCCACACACACAACCCATGTTGTAGCAATGATCCTCTCCGGTTTCCAGATAAAGGGACTGAGGTTTATCAAGTTGATGTACCTTGCCCAGGCTGCCATGCCCACAAATGGCAGATATAGTATTCAAACCCAAAGTTTGGCAAAAGGCCATGCTCTGTCCACTTTATTTATTTATTTTAAAGATTTTATTTATTTACTTGACAGAGAGAGATCACAAGCAGGCAGAGGGAGAGAGGGAAGCAGGCTCCCTGCTGAGCAGAGGGCCTGATGCGGGGCTGGATCCCAGGACCCTGAGGTCATGACCTGAGCTGAAGGCAGAGGCTTTAACCCACTGAGCCACCCAGGCGCCCCTCTCTCCACTTTATACCATGCTGCCTTGGAGGACATAACTCTGGGTCAGGATGTCACTGGGCTTGAGGGGATAATGATGAGAATCTGTCGGTAACTTAAAAGAAGACTCGAAACAATCAAGTGAAATAGAGTCTAACTGCAACAACTGAATAAGACCCTGAATCTTAATCTTCCTGTCATAAAAGACAAAGAAGGATGGTCAGGATTAACGCAGTTGGCAATCTCAGCAACCCACCATCAGCAGTACACTCTGAGCACACGCTGAATAGCACTTAGTCCTACCCAAGCCATTGTGACTGACAAGAGAAGTGTGCTGTCTTCTGAACATGCACAACACGGACGATTTTTCCAAATGAATTATTCATTCAAAGCTTCCAACAAAAAACGCGTTGCTTTTCATTCAGTGAGGGGGTTGTGAGGAGGGGGATTAGAAGTGCTGAGGTGACAGGAAGGATGTTGACGTTATTTAACAGATGGAGGTGCTATAATAATAAGCTTTAAGGTAACAGTTGCTAAATAAAGGCAAGCCTAGTGAAATATGCAATTAAAAAAGAATAGAAATTGATTGGTGGAAACAAGTCAGGGATCACAAATGCAAGTTGGTTTGGTACCTAAGTTATGAGAAGAATGTAAAGAAGAAACATATTTTCTGAAAATAGTTGTGGTTTCTTAAAAAGTCAAGTAATTATTAGAGATTCAAATGAACTCTTTGATGAATCCTGAAATGTATGTGCTAATTTTATTAGGAAATTTACTATCCACAGGAAATCTCAGGCAGATGGTACTTTAAAATTGATTTTTCCCCCAGAGGACAGTGGAAATTTGGGAATTGTCTTTCAAGGATCTCCTTAGGACACATAAATAAAACAGAAGAAAAACATAAATCAGAAAAATTAAGGACACAATAAGCAAAGATCTTAATATTTGGAATTCTTACAAATCAGTGAGAAAACTATAAACATTCCAGTTAAAATGGGGTAAGAACATTAGCAAGCAATTCACAAAAAGAGGAAATCAAATGGTCAATATAATTTCCCATGAAAACATCCCCAAAAGCAATCGTCGCAAAAATTCAAATGAAAAGAATAATTTCAGATTCTCTTTATTTAGTAACTCGTTTGGCAATGTTAAAATGATGTGGAGTCTTGGCAAGTTTGTTGAGGAAATGGGTATCATCATACATTGTAGTTAGGAGTGAAATTGGTATATATATTTCTGGAAGCTATTTTGGTAATAGTTCTAAACAGGAATTGGGAAATTTATAAACATATTCATTCAACAATTCATGCCTAGGAATTTATTCAAAGGAGTAATGGAAACAGTATGCAAATATCTGTGATTGACAGAACAGTTATCCAATGAAGACCTTTTCCAGCAAGACCTACTTCAGTACTTACCACTACACCTTGAGGTACATAGTATTTTAGCCCTTGCTAACTTCTTAGTCATTAATTAATTTACCAACTTGCAAGGCGTGAAGGAGAAGGAATCAGAACTTGAGTCTGATCCTTTATTTTAGTGTTCATTTTATTGTCTGTAGGAGAGTGGAAGCTTTCTTTAAAAACTTCCACCCAACTGGTTTGCCAGATTAATGGACAATCTCCATTCCTTCCACAAAACACACAGATGGGTGTTCATGGCATGCTGTGAGCTGTCACCAATAGACGTTCCTCTATTGAGCCCAGTGGCTTCTGCTTCTCCAGCTGAGTTATATGTTTACCAACAGTCAGTTGTGTTTCTCCCCATGCATTTCTCCCAGGTATAATTATCTCTGTCATTATGTAATTTAATTAAATACCATGTAAATTCCTGTCCGCATATGAGTGTGAAAAGACAGGAGTTTTTGTTTCTGTGAAAGCTACGTTAAGCACTTTGAACACACTCCCTACATTTGAGCTGCTAAAAAAAAAAATAAAAGAACCCAAAACCAAAAAACACTGTTGCTGTGAAATTACATGGGAATGTGATCAAAGTAAAGTAATAGGAAAATTTTATTAACCAGTATTAATCATTTCATAATTAATGGTGTCATGTTTCTTTAAGTTCTTACTCCACTTAAAGTAATAATGAATAATATTTATGGAGCACTACAATAAGCGGGATAATGGTCCCCCAAAGATGAACATGTCCTTGTCCCCAGAACCTGCGAATATGTTAGGTTGTGTGTCAGAGGCAAATTACAGTTGCTAACAGTTTATCATATGACAGGGCACTTATCCTGATTGGGTGGGCCCAGTGTAATCAGGAGGATCCTTAAAAGTAGAAGAGGGAGGTAGAAGGGAAAAGAATCAAGAAAGAGGTGATAAAAGCTCCACATTCACCATGTAAGGACTCCACCTGCCCTTGCTGGCTTTAAGGGTGAAGAAAGTGGCTCAAAGTCCAGGAACAAGGACAATCTCTAGCAACTGGAAAAAAGAAACAAATTCTCCCTTGGAGCTTCCAGAAAAAACAAAAACAAAAAACACAGCTCTGCTAGAACCTCAGTTTCAGCCCAGTGAAACCCATGGTGAACCTCAGACCCATAGCCCAGTAAGATAGTAAGTTTGAGTTGTTTTATGCTCCTGAGTTTGTGGTAATTGGTTACATTCGCAACAATATGCTCTTGTTGATGTATTTTTTAAACTGAATGACCCTTTCCAATTTGCCTCTTTCAATATTACTTCTGTCATGAGATCTCAGAACAGAGAAAAAGAGTAGAATTCAACCTTCTCATAACAGTTGCCATTATTGTTAGGAGAAGAGAGGGGGAGTGTTGCTAAGCTCCGTTAAGGGAACTGATACAGAGTGCAGTGGTTAGGAGACAGAGATCTAGAATCAGTCTCCCTGCCAGAGACCAGGTTTGGCAGCTCTATGCACCAAAGCACTTCTAAATGTCCTGGTGCTTAGGAAGTACTCAGTAACTGTTAGCTATTTCTTATGACACAGTGGTACATCAGAAGGGCAAGACCTTCTAGAACATCCAAAGGCAAAGCCTTATTACAGATCTAGGTGAATTTTGCAGACCTGCCCACACCCTTCCCCTATTTGCATCTCCTACTTGGTTCAGTTTGGTGGTTTGCTATACAGTCCGAGTCTTTTTCTTCTTCTTGGTAACTTCTCATTTCTCTTAGAAAAACACTTTAGTTTTTCTTTCTTTTTGCCAAGTCCTATTCATCTCTTAAGTTTTGCTCAAATTTCTTTTCTAGGAAATCATCCCAGGGAACTGCAGTCTGTGGTAGTAATCTCTCCATTAAATCTTTTGCATGGTTATGGAGTTGGAATTCATGCTTCCAAGGACCGGTGTCAGAAATTCTCTCTGGGGGGCGCCTGGGTGGCTCAGTGGGTTAAAGCCTCTGCCTTCGGCTCAGGCCATGATCCCAGGGTCCTGAGATTGAGCCCCGCATCAGGCTCTCTGCTCAGCAGGGAGCCTGCCTCCCCCCCTCTCTCTGCCTGCCTTTCTGCCTACTTGTGATCTCTCTCCTTCTCTATGTCAAATAAATAAATAAATAAAATCTTTAAAAAAAAAAAAAAAAGAAAAGAAATTCTCTCTGGGGCAAATAAAAGGATGAGATCAGGGGAGAAGGGATGAAGTATCCCAAAGATAGGAGACTACTCAGCTGATAATTCCATAAGAATGCCAAGGTCCCTGAAGTCAGAAAGGGCATCTTCAGGTGATGAAAACTACAGAAAGAGTAATAGGCATGAACTTTGGGCCCAGGGAGACAGAAACAAGGACAGTGGGGATCGTTTCCTAAAAATTGTTATTGCTCTATGTTGATGAAAACGCTGGAATGGGGCTCATGGGCCTGTCTTCTACATCACTGATGACTACATTGCTTGAGGATAGAAATGAAACAGCACACATGCATTCCTACAGCATCCACCACAGTATAGTGCCTTGCACACGGGTCTCATGAACAACTGTTTCAATTGTTGTCCACAACAATTCTGAATTCTGGATTCTGAATGCTACACACATTGGAATGGTCCATCGGAGGTAAGTACATAATAAGAATGCAGGAATTTATATAATAACTGGGAAAATATAGCAGAGAATAATAAAAAGATAATATATTTATTATATGTAGTATATAATAAATAAAATATAATAAAATATAGCAGAGAATAAGAAGACAAGACACAAATTGGGAGAAAATATTTACAAATGACATATTTTAGACTATTATCTAAAAATATAGAATGAACCCTTAAAACTCGACAATAAGAAGGTGAACAACCTTAGTAAAAACTGAGCCAAAGACTCAGAGACCTCATCAAAGAAGACATACAGATTGCCAATAAACGGATGAAAAGATACTTGACATCATACATCATGAGGGAATTTTAAATTAAAGGACACTGAAATACTGCTACACACTTAAAAGAATGGACAAAATCCACAACGCTGACAAGGACATTGAACAACAGGAACTCTCATTCTTTGCTGGAGGGAATGCAAAATGGTAGTCACTTTGGGAGACAGTTTGGCAGTTTCTTAGAAACTAGACACACTCTTACCTTACGATCCAGTAAAAATGCTTCTAGATGTTTATCCAATGAGATGAGAACGTGTGCATACACACATGCATGTTTATAACAGCTTTATTCATCAGACTTGGATAGAACCAAGATGTCCTTTCCTAGGTGAATGGATAAGTAAACTGGGGTACATCTGGACAATGGAATATTGTTCAGCACTGAAAAGAAAGAAACTATCAAGCCACAAAAAAATATGAAGGAAACGTAAATGAATATTACTAAGTGAAAGAAGCCAGTCTGAAAAAGTTACATACTGTATGATTCCAACTGTGAGATTGAGTGAAGGGCAAAACTGAGGAGGCAGTAAAAAGACAAGTGGTTGCTGGAGTGGGGTTGTGGATGTGCAGAATGAATAAGTGAAGCACAGAGGGTTTGTAGGACAGTGAAATTACTCTCGGTGATACTGTAATGTAAACTATGGGCTTTGGGTAATGATAATGATGTGTCAGTGTAGATTCATCGACCGTAACAATTGATGGCTGATGCTAATGGTAGGAGATGCTGTGGGGGGAATGGGCAGGGAATATACAGAGCCTTCTGTACTTACTGCACAATTCTGCTCTGAACCTAAAACTGCTCTAAAAAATAAAGTCTAGGGGCGCCTGGGGGTGGCTTCGTCGTAGCCTTAGTCATTAAACATTCAGCTCAGGTCATGATCCCGGGGTCCTGGGATGAGCCTCACATCAGGCTCCCTGCTGAGCAGGAAGCCTGCTTTTCCTTCTCCCACTCCCCCTGCCTGTGATCCCTCTCTCACTGTCTCTCTCTCTGTCAAATAAATAAAATAAAATAAAATAAAATAAATAAATAAATAAATATATTTATATATATTTATTTATTTATTATTTATATATTTATTATAAATAAATAAAAATAAAAAAACAAATAAAATAAAAATAAATAAAAAAATAAAGAAATTTGGAAAAAAATAGTCTTTTTTTTAAAGATTTGTTTATTTTATTTATTCATTTATTTAGAGAACATGTGCATTTGCAAGCAGAGGGAAGGGCAGAGGGAGAGAGAATCCTCAAGTAGATTCCCACGGTGAGCCTGGATCCAGACTCAGGGTTCAGTCTCAGGACTCCAAATCATGACCTGAGCCGAAATCAAAAGTCAGCTGCTTAACCAACTAAGCCACCCAGGTGTCCCCACAATAAATCTATTAATTGTATATACATAGATGTATGTATACACATAAACATGTGTTTTATACGTACATAAAACAAGTCCTTGTCTCTAACTGCCTTACTTGTGTAGGGTACCCTAGGGTACTTGGCCCTTTAATGCATAAGTAAAAAGATCACAGCTTGTCATTTTCCTTCTGTCCTTCCTCAGCAGTGTCCCTCATGCATTGAAAAAAGCTTTAGACCTTTAATCTCCAACGTCCTTTGCCCATTAGTGACTGAAACCTAAGTAAGTAATGAACTTTGGGTTTTCACTTCCCATTGCTTCAAACGTTCCCATTTTGTCCTTGGAATACATTCCCAAGTCTTTGTAGGACTGATAAAACCCTCTGTACTCTGGCCCCTGTCTACCTGGAAAGCCTTCCCTCTTGCTTCTCCTCACTTCCGTGCGTTGTGCTCTAATCTTAGAGAAATCTAGTCCATTACTTGAGAATGCCACTTTGACTGTTTTCCCCCACAAGGCCCTTCGCACTTGCTGCTCCCTTCCCATGCTATTCCCTCTCTCACCCATTTATTGTCCTCTGTTTTCTCAACTATATAGGCCCTTTGTGTTTCCTTGACTATTCAGGAGATTACAAATCAAATAAATATGTAATGACAGGCTTTCTTTAAAAAGGAGTCCTTTATATTTGCAGAGCTCTAGTTCTGGAAGCCTGTTACTCTAGGATGAGTGAAGCCACCCCTGAAGAGGTTCAGCGGACACAGGAAAGGGTCACTAGGACAAATTATGTACGTGAAAGGGGAAGAGGAAGGGGAGCATGGGGATAGTGATTAAAAACAGAGACCGTTCAGACAGACTGAGGTCCAAAGCCTATGACCTTGATAATTGACATATCCAAGCTCCAGTGTTGTCTTCTGTAAATGTGGGATTATTATAGTCTCCAACCTGATAGGATTTTTTGGTAAAAATTATGAATGTAAACATTAAATCCTACCAGCACTATTATAGCTTGCTTTTGGGATATGTTGAATCCAAGTGCCAGTGAGATATCTAGTGTCCTAAAAAGCAGTTGCTTGCATGCTTCTGAATTTCGGGAGTGAGATCTGGGTGGATGATTTTGGTTTGGGTTATGAACATATACATAGAACTTGCAGTCCTGGGACACAATAAGGGGACCTAGGGACAGTGTGAAGAATGAGAAGCTAACAGTCTTGGACTTCAGCATTTGCAGATGGGCCCAGGAAAGGAGACTGAGAAAATGTCAGGGAAGTGAAGGTTTATTATATTTGAAGAAGACAGATAATCAGTGTGGTAGAATCAGTAACTATGGAACACACCTCTGCATTGCAGATCCACCATGCCTATGAATAAACTTTTGCTTTAAAAAAATGACAAATGATTACATGTCACAGACCTCCAAGGATTTCTGAGAACGTCAAATTTCTGCCTATGATACCTGCGAAAGTCACGAGTCTCAGAACTTTTGGGAGCCCTGAGATGATCGGAACACAAACCTTAGTCATCTTTGTAGGATGGCACCGTTCATGACATCATTGGTAATAAAATTACCCAAGCTTTAAAAATAAATTTAAAATACGGAATTTTTCTTGACTACTGGTTCCTGCAGCCGTAATATATACGCTTTGAGTTACATCGAGTTGTGGATGGTTTAATTAAAAGCTAGCACTCCATGAATATTACAGAGATAAGGGAACTGCAGCCAAGGGTGAGGTGTCTTATCTGCAAATGCAAACATAACAAGTGGTAATTTTATCTTCTGGATTGGATTTTTAAATAGAGTGGCTGTAATGCCCCATAAAGCAATACTCTCAATTTTTTAAACTTGAGTTGTACCCCTCCTCTGCATCCCTTTGCTGGATTTTAGTTCTGGCTGAGAAAAAGAGGATGTGAAACCCAAAATAAGATCTTTGCAGAACAAACACATAGGATTCATACCTGATGGCAAAGGGCAATCGGCAAATAACCATCTATGAATGGCCTAGCCATTTGTTAACACCTCACAGGTGGACCTAGATTTAATCATACATAGAAGAGCAAAGTGTTTCTGTTCTCAAAGGGAATTGCCAGCGTCCACCAGCTAATGTGTACGCAGTTACAGATAATTGCCATTTTGTAGTGCTTTGGGTAGGTGGGGTCATTCACTTAGTATCGCCAAGCAGTCTCGATTACACCTGGTCGGGATCAAAATTGCACCTGGTCAGGATCAAAAGGTGCTTTAAGCTTGAAGGGAAATGAGTGAAATTGAGAAACAGAAAGCCAGAATCTCACCCCTCCTGGGCTACTAACACTGCTTTCCTAGGCTTGCAGTGTTTTGAAAGCTGCTCTGTCTGGCTTTGAAATTGCATTCAAATCCTTCTCTGAAAGTCCTCTGACAGTAACCAATCTCGTATGGTGAGGGCAGCTTGAGACTGAAAAAGGAACACATAACTGTGATGGGTCTATTGAATATAGTAGAAGGCATCTTAAAGTGGAATAATACAATTGGTTTCAAAAGCTACACTTCCCCCCCAAAAGTCACCAGCAAGGGTAAATTGGATGGGAATGCGTAAAAATTGAAGTTTTTTTTTTTCCTCACCGTGACTTGATACTAGTAAATTTTCCTCAATCTCCTTTTATTTCCTGGCTTACTCTTCTCTCATTCATATACTGGAGTAGAATATAAACAGCTGGTTCATTTGCAATCCATTATGACATTTATAATACTGTCATTCTCATAAAGACAAGGTTTATTGTTAGGGATATGCTATTTCCAGAGTCTAACAACTTGTTATCTGGCAGATTGTATATCCGGCTTTTTAATTTATAATTCATCACAGTTTGGTCCATTTGAAACTGACCCAAAATGTGCAAACACGGGGATGGTTTGGTTTTTTGTGGTTGTTTTTTGTGTTTGTTTGTTCGTTTTGTTTTTTGGGTTTTTTTGTTTTGTTTTTTGTTTTTTTGTTTTATTTCTTTTTTTGCTTTGAAGAATAACAATTGAAACATGACTAATTACTCAAGATGAACCCAGCTCCCTTTGTCTCTTTGGGGTGAAAAATATTATTTTTACCAAGTTCCTAGGTTTACGTGAGCTATAGGTTTTGATTCAGATACTTCCCTCCTGCTATTTATACTTTTAGTCATAAACTTGGAAATTGACAAGGTATTGTAAATGGTCTTTCAAGAATCCTTTTTTGGGAACTGTACACCAAAGAGGGAAAGATCAGTTGTTTCCACCTAATAGGTTTAAACCACAGTCACGGGGGGTGGGGAGGGTTAGGGAGGAAGTATGTCTTTTTAACTAATACTGTGTCATCTTCTTAATCATGCTGATTCTGAATAATTCGGCCTCTATGGAAGTTGCAGAGCTGGAATCTATAGCTCTCTCTCGAGGGGGGTGGGGCAGTTTATTATTACGGAGCCTGACAGGAGAGAGCTCTGGCAGGTTAATTGCTACAGCAAGACTAGCTGGGAGTTTGCTGGTGATATATAGCAACTAAAGGGACTGAGGGGGATTGACTCTGCCTGTTAGAGCACAAATATCTTCATGCGCCTCAGGTTTCTCAGAAAGATATGAGAAATAAATGTTCGCTGTTCATTTTCTGTCTGCACAATACAAATAGCCTCCGGCTGAACATGGCGACTACAGCAGAGACTTAAAAAAAAAAAAAAAGAAGAGGAAATTTGCAAATTAACATTATTAGAAACATTCCTGCCTGAAAGTGCTGAAAATCAATTTCAATATATTTTGCATTTTAATGAATTGCCAAAGAGATAAATCAGCTGTGTTTGAGGAATGCTTGCCTGGCAATGATGTTTTCTTATCACATCTTGTCTTAACTGATAGCATTTAAAATGAAACCAGTGTTAATTGAAGGCGTGGGAAATGTAACTGCTAGTTAATGAAGTAAATGCATGCTAGTTATGCAGAATTAGAAATTTGCTTTAATGTACTGACTCTAACACTGTCTTCCTGCTCTATAGCCCCTAATTCCAAAGTAGTAGTTCTCAATATTATAAATGGTTGAAAGGCAAAGCCACATTGTTGCCTGAACTATAGCTAAAGGCCACTATGTTTTAATTCCCATGTGGAAACAGAATGCAAATACTGTTGTTTTTGTTTTATACCATAAACAACAAATTTCAACTCCTGAGCCTTCGGGAGCCTTAGCTGAAGGCAGAATCTCACACTTCTTTCCTATTAAGAAAATAAACAACATAACTTTTCAATCTATCAGCTGTTTCCCCTGTTTAAAATTACCTAGCTGGAAGAGGAAGTGGGTTTGTGTTCATATTTCTGAGGTTGTAGCTTCTCCACGTCCAGTCAGTGTTCACTCAACACAGAGTGTGTGCTCACTCAAATAGGAATGAATGAATGAATGGTGCCCTCCTTTGATCTCTCTGTCTTGGAACCACAAAGAAATAATCACATTTCTCACTGGGCATGTATACATGTTTAGCAAATATAACACTCATTATATACCCACACTCTGTATTAGCATATCTAGAATGTACAGGCGTTTTTTTTTTAGTATGCCCCTGCAAGAATACAATCCATCTCCAACTTGTATTGTTCTTACTAATTGCATTTCACTCTCCCATAGGTCGTATGTTTTCTTCCTTTTTTTCCCCCTAAATTACGTAAAACAAAATAAACAAGTCAATCTCTTTCTTGGGAAATAATTTCTTGAGAAGTAACAAATTATATATCATTTGGCAAACTAAAATTAGGTAGCAACAAAGGAGGAAATTTATATTATATCATGCACCAAAGAGTGTTTCAAGTCTGGAGGTCACTGAAGGATCCTGTTTTCTATCAATGAAATGGAAAACCCAACCTTATGAAATGTTTTGGTCAATGTGAGACTTGCTCTCCATGCAAGGAGGTTTTCTTTCTTCTTAAATTTTTAATATCATCACTGAGAGTGATGTCAAATTACTCTGGTAAGCTGGGACTTGGGTCCCCTTGGGTACCCAAAAGGGTAATTTGAGGGTGGTACTTAGGGTGTCAAATAACTTATTAGAATTTTATTTATTTTATGGTTTTTTTTAAGATTTTATTTATTTATTTGACACAGAGAGATCACAAGCAGGCAGAGAAGCAGGCAGAGAGAGAGGGGGAAGCAGGCTCCCTGCTGAGCAGGGAGCCCGATGCGGGGCTCGATCCCAGGACCCTGAGATCATGACCTGAGCCGAAGGCAGAGGCTTTAACCCACCCAGGCGCCCCACTAAACATCAGAATTTTAATCACGAGGAATTCATAATTATTTAACTTCATGTAACCATTAATGAGAAACAGACTTCCCAACGGATAGAAAATATGCCCACTAGATATTGATCATCGGAAAACCGGAAGATCTGATACAGCGTGTCATCTGCTGAATAAAGTGGATCTTGTAGGCAAGTTATCAGGGATAAAACATGGCTTAGTTTTGATAACTAAGAATAAAGTGAGAAACGATTTTGATGCCTAATTGTTCATGTGTGATTTAGAATCACTTTGATTTGTGGGATCTTTCAAAGTCAGTCATTTACCCAAAGCTCATTTCTAGTCAGAAAATACCTTTCTGTTTTTACAAGTCTCTTTGGTACCACCTTGATGCTCTCTGCCTTATTGTTCAACCCCAGAGCAAGGAGGTCTCTGTGAAGCAGGAAGGGAGGAAAGAGTGAATCATCCCAGTGAATCATTTCTGGTCCTTTGCTGAATGACAAGGGAAGTGGCTAATTGCTGAGGCCACAGACTTGAGTTATTTAGCAAGTGAATTTCAAAAACAAAGAGCCTGTGTATTTCAAAGGATGCGCTTATGTGTCTTGAAGGATTGTTCTTGCTTTCCTCGGTGGTATACCCCCAACACTGGAAAAAAGTGGCCACAGTTCTGCTGTGCTGGCCATCTGTGCTCCCACTCAAATCAGTAACATCTTCGGGTGCATCCTCAGTGCAAGTGACTGCACTTGGAGCTTTGGAGCACAGCACAGCCCCTGAGGATATGACCGGGGTGTAGCTGACAAGACCCTGGCCTTCAGACACAAAGCCTCAAGTCCCACCTCTACCATTCACTCATTGTATGTTCCCCAGCAACAATCTGGTATGTTCTGGGCCTCAGTTTCTTTGTAACAGGTACCATAATGCCTGCTTTGTAACTCCTAGAAGGTTGTTCTGTGGGATAGAAATGTATGTCACTTGGATACAATTTAGACACTGAGAGCAGCAGTAATAGAAATATTAATAGTCATGCATTCATAAAGAGTGGAGTTTTAGGTTAAATTTGAAGAGTCAAGAAAGGTTTTTTTGTAAGATGTGATATTGAGCTATGATGTCCACTCTCTGAAGATTGATTTCATGTTTATGTAAAAATTCTTTGTGATCATAGCTTATAGAATTAAACACCTTGCTTTCATTAATTTTTTTAAATATTTGGACAAAAGCATATATAGCATAGAATTAACTCTCAATAGTATCAGGGCTCTATCCGTTAATTTGTTAACATCTTCTCACCCTGATTGTCTCATACAGCCATGGAATGAGTCAAATATAAATCCCTCACACAACCAAATTTTATGAACATCATATATAAAACATGGGAGTCACTTAATAAACATGAGGTGTTAAAGTGATGAATTCTTACTGTAAACCCAAGGGTAAAGAGCCTTTAAAAATTAATCTAATTCCTCCTGATACACTTTTCTAGAGAGATCATGACATGGTCTGCAGCCAAGCTGGCTTTGAAAAATCATCACTAGCAGCTATTTTTTCTGATCATTTAAAATGCTGATTGCAGATGTCAGAAGGATAATTGGCCTGGGCCTATATTAGAAAGCCTTATTGCCTAAAAGGCTCAGGACTTTTTCCTTTTATTGATTTCATTCAATTTAATATAAGCAGTATTTTAAAGTAGGTACCAAAAAAATAAACAATACTTCAAACTTATCTAGCACCCTACATATGTCTAATTAAAACAATACACATAGTATTTTTTAGACATTTTATTGAGGTATAACTGATATTTTAAAATAAGTATATTAATTGAATCATAGTTTGATGAGTTTGGAAATTTGCATATACCTGGGAAATCATCTCCATGATCAAGGTTAAAAAAAAAACATATCCATCGCCCCCAAGAGTGTCCGCCTGCTGCTTTGGGTTTTGTTTGCTTGTTTATTTGTTTGTGTCTGTTTTGGAGTAAGAACTCCTAACATGAGATCTGTACTTCCGACAAAATTTGAAGTGTGCAATACCAAATTGTTATCTACAGACATTATGTCATACAGCAGATCTCTAGAACTTATTCATCTTGCAAACTGAAACTTTATGCCTGTCAAACAAATCCCTATTGCACCCCTTCCCCCAGCTCCTGGTCACCACCATTCTACTCTCCCTTTCTACGAGTTTGACTATTTTAGACACCGCACATAAGTGAAATTATGTAGTATCTATCCTTCCATGACTGGCTTACTTCACTGCACTGTAATGTCTTCCAGGTTCATCCATATCACATATGGTAAGATTTTCTTCTTTTTTAAGGCCAAATAATATCCCATTGTATGTATATACCATATTTTCTTCATCTGTTCATCCATCTATGGACATTTGATTTGATCCTCTATCCTGGCCATTGTGAGTAATGCTGCGATGAAAATGGGATTGCAAGTATCTCTTTTGGATTCTCTTTCAATTCTTCTAGATGTATGCCTAGAAGTGGGATTACTGGATCATATGGTAGTTCCACTTTTAATTCTTTAACCCACTGAACCACCCAGGTGCCCCCCCTTTTTAATTCTTGAGGAACTTCCATACTGTTTTCCATAGCTGATAAACCATTTATATTCCTGCTCACAGTGCATAAGGGTCCCAGTGTGTCCACATGCTCATCAATACTTGTTACCTTTTTCTTTTGATAATAGCCATCTTAACAGATGGGGGATGATATCTCATTGTGACTTTGATTTGCATTTCTCTGGTAATGAAACAAAGAGGAGTGCCTCAGTAGCTCAGTTGGTTAAGCATCTGACTCTTGATTTTGGTTCAGGTCATGATCTCAGGGTCATGAGATAGAGTCCCGCATTGGTTCTGCCGTGAGCATGGAGCCTGCTTAAGATTCTCTCTCTCACTTTCTCTCTGCCCCTCCCCCACCTCTCTCTTCCCTTCTCTGAAAAAAAGAAAAAGAAACAGAGTTCATATCCATGTTGCAGTTTTAGTTTTGTTTAAGAATATTTCCAAAGTATCCGCTTTCTTTTTCTCCCTCCCTCCCCCAAATTTCTTTCTTCAAAAATAACCGTATACCTTCCTGTTGTAGTGTATTTTTTAAAACTTGGCTAGGGAAGGGCTACATAATGTTTATTACTATATTTAAAGAATGGTAAAAGAGGGAAGAAATTGCCTTTTTCAAAG
>CM053615.1:16078545-16102089 GCA_028646535.1 Procyon lotor
GGAAGGGAAGGGAAGGGAAGGGAAGGGAAGGGAAGGGAAGGGAAAGGAAGGGAAAGGAAGGGAAAGGAAAGGAGAAAGGAAAGGAAAGGAAAGGAAAGGAAAGGAAAGGAAAGGAAAGGAAAGGAAAGGAAAGGAAAGGAAAGGAAAGGAAAGGATAGGATGAAGGAAGGAAAGAGAAAAGAGGAAGGAAGGAAGGAAGGGAGGAAGGAAGCTGAAATTTTACATCTCCAATGCTGCCATGCTTTTAATATTGGTTTCCAAAACAGGTGATGACAAAGTCCTACTAAAAAACCATGCCTATAGTATTAAATGGTAAACAGACATTTATTCAGGATCCTCTGGGTGGGACTTATTTTGCAGGTTAGCCAACAATGAATCAACTGTAGTTGATGACTCATCTCCCTTATAAAATGACAAAAGCATTAGATTTACCAAGAAGAGAAATATTCATTTATACAGAGTCATTGATTGTCAAGTAAAATAGAGATTTTTTGGAAGGCTACTGTGAGCCACATATGTTTTATATATAGGATTAATACCTTTAGGAATGACTTCAAAATTATTTCCCCTTGTTTCTTCTTTTTGGCATCTGGTTGGTAGTAGCTTGAATGAATGTCTCTAATTCCTCCTTCCTCCACATCTACATTCCTACTATGCTCTCACTGTGGGCAGATTGCTCTTCCCCAACCCTTGAATTTGGGCTTGGTCATAGGACTCTCTTCATCTCATGATGTGGTCAGAATTGACAGTGTGCCGGTTTTGAGCTTAGTTCTGAAGAAGGCCTGTGTGTCTACTGATCTTGTTTACCTTTGTCATCATCATGAGAAAAACAATCTTGGTTTGCTTGCCTGTGCAAGATGCATGAAACACAGACCTGCAGTAGGTATCACCTGTCCTGTCAATCCATGAGAATCAGTGATTGGTATGTAAGCCACTGAGATTTTGGGGGGTTGCTTGTTACACAGCATTATTACAGCAATTGTTGACCAATACAAGGACTTTCTGATGGACCAAAGCTTGTTTTTGAAAGGGCTAATTACAGAATGTTGGACTTGGCTTCATATATTGTCATTGTCTTCAGTTTTAATATTAAATGTTATTCTTTGCTGTGTAATATTTTCAGTTCCCAGGTTACATAGCTGGGGTAGTTACTGATTTCATCTTTTATGCAATTTCATTGTCTGTTAATAGGAAGAAGTATAAAGCACCAAGAGAAAGAGGACTTTGATTAGCGATGACTAAAATAGGCATATATACTACATATTTTATATACCTGTCAAAATACTAATACTGGCTCTGATTTTTCTCTTAGATCCTCAAATCCAGAGTTGCATTTCATCAGTTGTATGGGGTGGTCTCATAAACCATAGATCAGAGGATCAAGGCATGACAGGCTAATTCTGTTTTGAAAAAACAAAATACAGAGCATTAGACTGGGAGAAGGTCTGGGACCTACCATTTGTTATGCCACCAATTACTAGGTCTATCTAGGAAAAGCCTCTTAATAACTACTGAGGCACAGATCCCATAAGACTATAAAATTCTACAGTTTTCTGATTCCAGACTTTCTATTTGGTTGTCAATCACAGTGACATCCAAAAATGAAATTCTGACAATAATATCATTAATTGGTAAGGGTGGGAGAAACCGAGGAGGTGTCTGTAGAGACTTTCATGGCTGCTCAAGTATCTCTCCAATAAGATTGACTTAAGAGGGTGCCTGGGTGGCTCAGTTGGTTGAATGACTGCCTTCAACTTGGGTCATGATCCTGGAGTCCCAGGATTGAGTCCTGCATCAGGCTCCCCACTCAGCAGGGAGTTTGCCTCTCCCTCTGACCTTCCCCCTCTCATGCTTGCTCACTTTCATTCTCTCTCTCTCTCAAATAAATAAATAAAATCTTAAAATAAAAAGATTGACTTAAGAAAGGACATGTATGAAAGATGAAAAGAGAGCCATGTGACAAAAGGGAAATGACACTAATAAAGCTAAAACTCAGAATGAGATGAAACTTCTGAGAAATGGTAAGTTTAAAATATTATGAGTTATGATGTGATGAGAATCAGAACAAAATGTATTGACTGGTTGACTGGAGCACTAAAGACCCAGGCAAGTATGGCCAGCCTTGCCATGGACCTTGTGCTTTTAGAGGGTCCCACTTTAGTAGGTCTCTTAGAGTAAGGAGACCATGAGATTTAGAGGATGTGCCCATATGGACCAGACTCCTTGTTCCTAGACCATGATTCAGGTAGCGTGGAACTCTAAAATTTCCTGCCCCAAAGCCTCAAGCCTGCTTTCAGTCCATATGCAGGCTTCTTCTCTAAATCTGTCCTCACAAGGGTAAATGGCCAATACAACTGTTTGCAGGAGATGAGGCCTCATTTGGATGTGTGGGTTAAAGTATGTGTGAAGCTGTACAGGATCAGAGCCAGAGCTGAGAAGAGAAGTGAGGTGGGCCCAGGGCCAGCTCCAGGGTTGTATTACCTGGGTAGTCACAAAACCCTGCACAGAAAAGGATCCTTCACTTAGTTTAGTGCTCTGCTACCAATGTCTTAATGATTTCATCCTTGAATTTGTGTTTCAAAAGGGAGATCTAATAGGACCATGGAACATGCATGTAAGCAAAGAAGATACATGCAGTATGCACGTTCACCACTGTTCCCTGCCACACTATGTGCATACAACTTCCTAACGCCCCATGAGCACAGAAGCCCAAGGGACCCACAATGCATGGGAGCTCAGTGAGACTTGGTAAGCGTGTTATGTCTGTGATGACATGGGAGCACTGCCAGTCCTAAGAGGTCATGCTTTCCATTTGAACCAGAACTTGCTTTGAACACAGAAAGGAAGAATTGGTGTTCTAAGAAACACAAATGATCAAGGAACCCTATCATATTCTTTCTTATTCATGTTACATCTCTTTATTAGCCAAACACTTAGACTGAAAATGATGGAGTAGAAAGAGAAAGAGAGGGTGATCAATACAGTTTCTTTCCTTTTTTTTTTTTTTTAAGATTTTATTTATTTGACAGAAACACAGCAAGAGAGGGAACACAAGCAGAGAGAATGGTAGTGGGAGAAGCAGGCTTCCTGTGAGCAGGGAGCCTGATGCGGGGCTCAATCCCAGGACTCTGGGATCATGACCTGAGCCAAAGGCAGATGCTTAAGGACTGAGCCACCCAGGTGCCCCGAGTTTCTTTCCTTTTTAACCCTTTCTTACTTCAGTAAGTTGCAAACCCAATTGGGTTTGGGCAGCATGTAGGTGAGTTCAAGCAAATATCATTGCTTGGGACCCATCCACTCTGAGGCAAATTTCTCTCAAAGTCACTGAGAGGGTCACAAAATAGAGCCTGGGCTTTACCCTCCCTCCCTGAATACACATTAACAATCTAGGCAAGTCATACACAAGGCTACTTAGTGAGAACCTGTAAGCAGGATGACCATATAATTTATCACCTAAATCAGGATACTTTTGAGCATGAAAGGAGGGGGATTAATAACTACTTTGGCTCAGTGCCTATGAACTGCATATGTCCCAGGCCAACGAGGATACTTGCAAACCTACCCATAAATTTCATTTGTATAAATTTTTAAAAAGCACATTTCTGGGTGAACAGATTTGAAAAAAGTACTCCCCACAAGATGGACAAATTATCTGAAAAAAAAATTTTAAGGCACCATATCTGGGCAGAAAAATTAGAAAAATGCATTCAGGATAGCACTATATGACCTTGCTTGGTTTGATAAGGTGATGGCATCTTTGAGTAAAGAGAAGTTCACTTTGACTTCTGAAATGATGCACCTATGCCAGGGCATCAACTTGGTGCTGGAATACAGATGTCTGTCAGGCCCCTTGGTCCCATCAACCAGGTCTGTTTATGCAATATTCAGTTGGCATCCTCAGATATGGAAGTCCTGCTTGTGACCACAGGAGAATATGAGCTCTAGGAAATATACGGAGATATGGAAGAGGACATATAAGAAACACATATAAAAAATACAATATACTGAAATAATATATTTAGTTTTAATTAAAAATAAACAGTGCCTAGGGCACTTGGGTGACTCAGTTGGTTAAGCATCTGCCTTTGGCTCAGGTCATGATCTTGGGGCCCTGAGATCAAGCCCCCTGCCAGGCTTCCTGCTCCATGGGGAGTCTGCTTTTCCCTCTTGCTCTTCTCCCACTCATGCTTTCTCTATCCCTCTCTCTAATAAATAAATATAAATCTTAGAAAAATAAAATAAAGTAAAATAAACAGTGCCACATTTTTAAAGTTAATATACTAAATATGTGTGTAGAAATATGGGAGAATGTCCATAATACAAATCAGGAACAAGTAGTTTAAAGAAAAAAAAATTGTGATTATGAAAGGCTCCAAGATTGAGTCCATGAAGTGTGCCAAACAAAATAGAAAAGAGAAAAAAATTTAGAAAATGTATAAGACAAATTAAGACTGTCACAAAAAGGAAAAAAGGGGGCACTTGGGTGGCTCAGTTGCTTAGATGTCTGCTCAGGTCATGATCTCAGAGTCCTGGGATCAAGCCTCATGTAAGGCTCCTTCCTCATCAGGGGAGCCTGTTTAACCCTCTCCCTCTGTCCCTCCCCCAACTCACAGCACAAGTGCTCTCTCTCTCTTTCTCTGTCAAATAAATAAATCTTTTTTAAAAAGAGTTAATGGAGTAATAATTACAAACTTTTGAAGCAGGTAAGTGTGAACCTAGAATTTTATATACTGCTAAACTATCATTTGAACATGAAATCACAGTGAAGATACTTTCACGCACACAAAGCATCAGAAGCATTATCATATAAAAACCTCCTTTGAGGGACACCTGGGTGGCTCAGTCGTTAAGTGTCTGCCTTTGGCTCGGGTCGTGGTCCCGGGGTCCTGGGATCGAGCCCCGCATCGGGCTCCGTGCTCGGTGGGGAGCCTGCTTCTCCCACTGCCATTCCCTCTGCTTGTGTTCCCTCTCTTGCTGTGTTTCTTGCTGTCAAATAAATAAAATCTTAAAAAAAAAAAAAAACTCCTTTGAAAACTCTTACGAAAAGTATGTCTTTCATAACTAAGTGAATAAATAAATTCAGTAATATTCTATGAAACATATAGGAATTATAGTAATAATAATTTATTTTCTTAAAAAAACTCAAAGATCAGATCAATGGGGAATATACCTATCAATTCAGTACTAAAATTCTTAATGAGGGCAGGTATGTGAATAGGTAAGGGGAGGCCAGAGAAAGGAAAAAGCATGTTAGATTATTTTTTATTTGAAGAACATTATAGATTGATGCTTGAAATATTTATAGGAAGAAATGAATGTAAGTATAAGTCCTTATAAATTGCATTTAATCACCAGAAGAAAAAAAAACTAGAATGTATAACTTTCAAATTAAAAAAAAAGTCTCTCTAGAGTGCCTGCATGGCTCAGTTGGTTGGGTGACCAACTCTTTATTTCTGCTGAGGTCATGATTTCAGGGTCATGAGATTGAGCCCCACATGGGGTTCCACAATGGGAAAAATCCCTACTTTGGAATTCTCTCTCTCTCTCTCCCCCCAACCTCCACCTCTTAAGAAAGAAAATCTGTCCAATGGAACAAATGGAAGGCAACATAGGAGGGGAAATAAAACAAGATGAAATGAAAGTGTGAGAAATAGAAAATATAAAGTTAAATTATCAAAATAAATCCTAATATATTAATTACCGTAAATATAAATAAGTTGAATTCGATTGCCAGAGTACTAGATTAAAAATACAAATTCTAACAATATGCTGTCTACATAATTCATCCTTAAAACAGTAGGATGAAAAAGTTGACAATAAAAAATAAAAATGATATACAACAACATGAGCTATAAGAAGCCCAGCATAGTGATTTAAAACTAAATAAAGTAGAATTTATGGTAAAATATATCATAAGACATAAAGAGATTATATATTCTGGTAAAACGAATAATAGATTAAGAAAATACAACACGCACGAATATATATTTATCTAAATAGAGTATAAAATATGTGCTAAAATAACTGCTAGAAATATAAGGTAAAATTAAAAATTAAAAAGTTAAAAAATTAATATTTTGATGCAAATTTCTCAGAACCAGATGAACCAAGCAGACAAAAAAAAAAAAAGCAAAAATGACATTTTGAATAGATCTATTAATAAGTTTAAACTAAGTTATTCAGGCAGAATTTACATTCAACAAAAACCCCACACTTTTCCAAATTATATGACAGTTTCATAAAAAGGTATGAGAAAGAATATACACATTATTTTAAAGAAACAATAACATATATAAAATATATTCTGCTATAATAATGGCATATGCATAAAATTAATAACAAAAGAACTGATATAGTTTTGTGTATCTGATTATTAAAAGCAAATTTTTTTGTTTTTAATCCTATGCAATGATTCTTGAGTTAAAAAGAAAATCAAGAAAATTCTTACATACCTAAGATGACAATGAAAACACTATAAGTCAAAATCTGTATGACTCAGTTAAAGTAGTACTCAGGTTTAAACACATGCTTGTTAAGAAATAACATATTTTAAACAAATGGCATAAATCTTCTGCCCTAGAAACTAGGTGAACAGTATAGTCATTTTTTAAAAGAATTTGGTAAGTTATAAATGTCAGAACAGAATTCTCTAAATCTCTATTCTCACCTAAATACCAAAACCAAACAAAAACCCTTGCTGTATCTTTGAAAATTTCATAAGATAGAAAAAACTCTGGCAAGACTGTTGAAGAAATCCAAAAGGGAGAATCAAACAATCAAGATATCAAATGGAAAATGCAAAAAACACTATATATAATATGTGTGTATTTACCCTAAAATGAATATAATACCCAAATGAAGAAAAATTTAAACTGTGAAAGGAAAAAATTTTAAATAAGAGATAGACTTTATTCATGGACCCTGTAACCTAACATCTTATAGTATCATATATACCCAGCTAGCCTGTAGATTCAGTTCACACACAATGAAAATGCCAGCTCAAATTCTGAGGAATTGGAGAAATTAACACCCATAAGTAGCTTTCAAGAGAGAGGCTTATGAGTAAGTTAAAAAAAAAAAATTAAAGAAGATGAAATTGCCCAACATGACAATGATACAATATTTTAGTAATAAAGCCAGTATGGCATACTGACACATACTATGCCAAAATCGCATATAGCTTTGCAGTCCAGTAGAAATGGAACTGTGAACTCCACATATGTGACTTTATTTTTTTGCATACCTTTCAAAAAAAAAAAAAGAAACATGACATAAATCTTAATATATCTTGCTTAACACAATGTAACCAAATGCTATCATTTTAACATGCAATTCATGTGAAAAAATGAATACAGTTTTTTCATTTAAGTCTTTGAAATAGGTAATGTTGTCCTACAGCACATCTCCATTGTTCAGAAGCTGTAAGAGGCTAGTTACTACCAATGCGTTGGATGGTATGAATGAAATTGACGGACATAATCATGAAAACTACAAAAAAATGTGAAAAGTCCAAATTATTTAGGAAGGAATATTGGGGAAAATAATGTGTTTTATGGAGAAAAATAAACCTGGATGCCTACCTCACCTTATATACAAAAGTAAACTCAAGTAGAAATGAAATAGAGAAATTCATGTTAATGGCAACACTATAAACTTAAAGAACAAAACAGGAAAGGTTTTTGCGCCCTTATGAGTTTATCCTTTGATAGAACTTAAGGAAGAAAAAAAAAATAAATCATGAAGTAAGCAATATCCTAACTTGATTATATAAAAATAAAAATTTTCTACTCAACAAAGAACTTCACAATTAAAATTAAGAATCAGTTGCCGGGGTGCCTGGGTGGCTCAGTCAGTTAAGCATCTGCCTTCGGATCCCGTAATGATCCCGGAGTCCCAGGATGGAGCCCCACATCAGGCTCCCTGCTCAGCAGGGAGTCTCCTTCTCCCTCTGCCCCTCCCCCTGCTTGTGCTCTGTATTTCTCTCTCTCTTTCAGGTAAATAAATAAAATCTTTAAAGAACAGAGGCAATTACCAAACAGGCTGGGAAAGAAATGTATAATGTTAAAACAGACAAAAATTCCAGCAAATCAAAAAAGAGACAGGAAACCCAAAGGAAAAAGGATATGTATAAGCAATTGGAGACAGTCAGAACAACACTGATTCTATTTCATATATCCTTCCTGGACTTTTAAGACCAAATGTCCTGATGACGTTACACCCACTTTTCCAATTGCTCTGTGCACAGCTGCAGTATTAAACATGCCCCGAGACCAATGAATGTAGGCGCCAGGTGATGCTGCTGTGTTTCTTTCTCTAGTTGGCTGTCTCCGCAGTGGGACACTTGGTTTTTCTCCTGTAATGTAGGGCTTTCATCAGCACAAAGTGGGATTATTTTCTTTTCCCATTGAGTACTGTCAATGTATTTTTTTAATCGTATGCCCCTTTCACACTGACCTCTTTCAGTAAATGACTTTGTAATAAATTCTCAGAAGAGAAGAAAAATGAGAAAGGCAGAAGAGTGATTAGTATTGAAACAACAAAATCTATTTTATGCTGAAAGATTATGTTCTTTAAAGAGGGATGAGTCAATAGTGTGAGTGTGTTACATTGAGTATAAGTACATTATTTCAAATGCATTGTGTATGTGTGTTTGCCTAAGAGTTTGATTATGTCTCAGGTGGAATGGTATTCACTTAATATATATTATTAAGCATTTTCCAATGGTCGTATTTAACTAGTGTGACCAGAGACTTTAAGGAACTATTTTATTTTATTTTATTTTATTTTACTCTACAATGTTTCAGAGACCAGAGTTTGTGTAGATCGTCACAATATCCTGGTGGATATGCATCATGTACATGCCTGAGTTGAAAATAAACACAAATTATATTGTCTTTTAAATTTTATTTGAGTACTCATTTTATACTATTACTTTAAGTTAGAGTAGATATTTTTGCAGTGCTCCTTCCAGCAAATTATTAAACCAAAAAGCTCTTGTGTGGAAAATTCAAAGTGAATGTGAATTTTTTTTTTAACTTCTCTGTTGAGGGAAAAAAGAGAAAAGCTGGGTAGTAAATTAAACACAGGTATTTCATGGAAGTCTCTGCACCCTTAGGGTCCAGAGGATGACCCGAAAAGAAGAAAGCAAAAATTGAAGGGGAAAAAAAAGTTGAAAGTTGTTTAGAATGAGCCACATATAATGAGCTTAAGTAAGGGCAATATCAATAAAGCTACATATTATATATATGTGCACGTAGCAAACCGAAGGTTAGTTATCAAATGTCAACAGTGTAAGGGGCTTTTACACTTTCTATTGTTTATCCTAAATTTGGTTGTTTTTCAGAATCACTTGAATATAAACAAATATAAATTTGAATATAAACAAATAAAAAGCTTTGCAAACAAATAAAATTCGGATGCCCAAGTCCCATCTCTAAAGATTCTCATTCAATGGAGTCTGGATTTCCTCTGTGTTTGCAAACCTCTGTAGGTGATTCTGATGGGATGCACAGCCACAACTTAAAGCCTCTGCTGTAAAGTAAATAGTATCTAATTATATTGTCATTTTATAGTTTTATTAATAGGTCATATGCTTGATGGATATGTCTAATGTCAAATGCACTCCCCACTAGAAAAAAAATAAATAGTACTTTCTACTGCCACTTGGTGGCAGCATACATATATTTCAAGGGCAATTATAGTAGGAGGCCAATTTAATAAAACATTTTAGAATTGGAAGACCATATACAGATCATCTAGTCAAGCTTCCAACTTTTATTGTGAAACTAAGGCCCATGTAGATGAAATCATTCATCTCCAGTCAAAGAGAGTTAGTGAAATTATGAAATAAAAAATAACTCTGAAATTTAATTTAGTGCGATTTCTATTCATCTCAAATAATAGCTCAAACTTCAGTGTGATAGAATGGGGATTAATTCTTGCTCACATTTACTGGTTGTGTGCCTTTTGGTAAGTCACTAAAATACTTTGAACCTCACTTTTCACATATGTAAAATAGTGAGCCTTGACTGATACAGAGTATGAGAGAGCCTAGCACTGTTCTTAACATATATAAGTACTTAAAATTTTTTGGCTCTCATCCTTCTTAAACAACCTCTGGCCACTTAGCAATAAAAGTGTCTTTCAGCTAACAAACCGCCCCAGAGATGACAATGTTTTGGCAAGAGATACAAATTTTTTTTTTCCTTACTGGGTTTCCTTAGACCTGACATTTGAACTGCACTTACATCTCTTGTTTATGTCATACTGATGAATTTGATAGAAGAATTCTTACAAGAAATGGCAGGAATTAAGTTGTCCGACTCTCAAGAAATATGATTTGATAGTTGGTGGCTAGAATCACAAACAGTATTTTGACAGGAAGTCCATATTGGATATTAGATACCTGGACTCTTCTATTAAGAATAATTAGAATCATTTTCAAATTTGTTTTAAAGGGCAGTTATTTTCTTCTGACTCATTTAAGCAAACTGACAAGAAAAAAAAATCCTGAATCCTTTTTTTTAAAGGCTTTTAAAAGTAAAGCAAATAACTTTTTTTGCAACATTTCCCAAACCTTCATTATTGAATTGGGTGAGGTTTATCAGTGATAATCATTTCACAACATTATCTCCTTTATTGCCTTCTTTTTTAAAATTTTTTACTTTTTAAAGATTTATTTATTTATTAGAGAGAGAGAAAGCATGAGTGGGAGGGCCAGAGGGAGAGGGAGAGAGAATCTCAAGCAGACTCCACACTAAGCCAGGAGCCCAACATGTGGCTTGATTCCATGACCCTGAGATCAACACTTGAGCCTAAACCAAGAATCCAAAGCTCAACCAACTGTGCCACCAGGCGCCCCGCCATTATCACCTTATTAAATGAATGGGCCTAATAGATGTGCAGTTAAGACACAGCTTCGCTGTCAACATATTTTTAATTTTGTATGCAAACAATATGAAGAAAGCAGGTTCGGGGAATTCAGGCATAAAAATGTATTACTAATATATGCTACAACATGGATGGAAGTGGAGACACTCTGTTAAGTGAAAGAAGTCAGACACAAAGACCACATATGGTATGGTTCCATTTATATGAAATGTCCAGGAGAGGCAAATCTGTAGTAACAGAGTCTGAGTGGTTGCCAGGGTTTGGGGGCAGGGAGGAAATAGGAAACGACTATTCAAGGGCTTATATAAGTTTTCCGTTTAGGGTCATGAAAATGTTCTGGAACTAGATAGAGGTAATAGTTGCACAACATTTTGAATGTACTAATTCCACTGAATTCTACATTTAATTGTAAAAATGACCAAAACAATGAGTTTTATGTGATACATATTTTATTACAATAAAAGAGATAGAAATAGGGCAAGATTTTGTGTTTGGGCACATAAGAAGAACTGAGCCAGAAAAAAAAAAAAAATCAGCTCTACTATTCAATCTTCTCTCCATTTTCCCAGTGCACTGGTCCTCAGCAAAGAGTAAGTTGAGCCTGTAGATGGTATTCATTCAACACAATCACGGGGAAAGTAGATAAATAAAATCCAGCCATTCCTCCTTAGCACATATGTGACACCTGTTTCGTTAACCTCCTACTCAGCCATATGGGCATCCAGGTGCCCATTGCAATTTAGCTTTCCTCTACTTTAGTATTTTTCCCGAAGCTCACTCGCACATGTAGGTAACAGTATTCCTGATTTTAATGGACCCTCCAGGGCTGGTTGTGTTCTTTCTCAGGGAAGGAAAGGAAAGGAGGAAAAAGCCTCCCATTGGCCTGGTGAACTTGGGACAAAAGGAATGTAAAAGAGGGCTTGATTGTCAAACTGAAACATTTTATTTTTTCCTCTTCCTTTTCTTTTTATTCTTTCTATTGGGTCTTCTGTTCACATTTTCCCCCACTGTCTTCCAAACAGGAAAGACAGTAATTAGCTGCATTATTTTTATTTTTGTTTGTGTTTGTTTTGTGAAATTATTGTTTTAGGTTTGGTGAATGTTACTATTTTTATTGCCAAATGAGCTTTGGTGGTTGATGTAGGGGTCCCTTGGGAACTTAACTTTTTCAATTTTAAGGATAAAAGCTCTTTGTTTGAATTGGCTTTTACTGGGTGCTTCAACCTTTGCTCTTGGCTCTTTGACAAGGGACTGAATAATACCACATTTCCTTTGAGGTTCCAATAAATAAAAGATCCCAGTTTCTCCTGGGGTCTTTTAGAGGATTTTGCTGTGCTCTCTAATAGCCAGATGGGGCTCCAGGAAGATGACATATAAATGAATATAAATGGTCTGATATATTTAGAATTTGCTTTGGCTATGTTCCTGGTCCCATTCCACTTCTTGTAACAGATGGCTTTAGAGGGCATTAGTTGTGTATATATATATGCACATATATATATAAAATGTATCAATATTTTAGTACATATTATACAAACATACAACACAAACATAGCCATTAATTATTAATGTATAGATTAATATTAACATTATATTATATCATTCAATTAAACTACATAATTTTATATAATGCATATTTGTATCATTTATATTTATATATTAGATAGCATTGCATATTTATTATATTTACAATGAATTGTAATTATTAATAAATTTTTAATATATGCATAATTTATATAAATAAATATATTAATGTATTATTTTTAATATTATACATGTACATATTATATTGCATATTTACATAGTGTAGTCATATATTTATCATTAATACATTCTAATTTGTTGCATTGTTTTTAATAAATATATTATGATACAATTATAGCATAATTTATATAACATGTTATATTAATATGTTATTATAAAAATACTAATATAATACATAAAATACATAATATATTATAATAGGATATATTTATTATATTTAATATAGCCCATATAAGATAATATAGAGTATGATTAATTAGAATATAATTATGCGGAGTGAAATAAGTCAAGCAGAGAGATCCAATTACCTTATGGTCTCACTTACCTGCTGAGAATAAAAAAAAACATGGAGGGCATTGTGAGAAGGAAGGGAAAAGTGAATAGGGGGAAATCAGAGGGGGAGATGAACCATAAGAGACTGTGGACTCTGAGCAACAAACTGAAGGTTTAGGAGGGGTGGGGGTGGGGGGTTGGGCGAGTCTGGTGGTGGGTATTGACGAGGGCACGTATTGCATGGAGCACTGGATGTGATGCATGAACAATAAATCTTGTAACATTGAAAAAATAAAATAAACATATTTGGGGGAAAAAGAATATAATTATATTACACAGTATAAACAATGTATTTATAATATACATATATTTATATATTTTAATTACACATCACACTGTAAGTATGCATAGATATCTAAAATTTTATTTATGTAGGAGCACCTGGCTGGCTCAGGGGATTATGTGTCTGCCTTCAGCTCAGGTCATGATCCTGGGGTCCTGGTATGAAGCCCTGTATCCTGCTCCTTGCTCAACGGGGAGTCTGCTCCTCCCTCTCTCTCTGCTGCTAACCCCCCATTTGTCTGTTCTCTCAATTAAATAAAATCTTTAAAAATATTATTTATATAAAAAACCTACTCACCATAAAATATAAAAATAAGCAATATTTTAAATCAAATGGGCTCTAATCCCGTTACCTAGAGTTAATGGGATCATTTTTAACAAGGCACAGAAAGAGCTCAGAAAGTGGAGGTGCCAGGGATTGATGCCAGGGCCTCATGCTGCACGTGCTCTACCACTGAGCTACACCCCCAGGTAGAGGTAATTACTTTTAAACTGTTGAACCCTGTCTGAATCATAGCTATATTATCTCTCAACTTATTTTTTATACATGCACATATACACATTTATGCATTATATATATATATTGCATATATATACACACATACACACACACCCAGTTTTCTTTTTCAGTGTATATAAATATATGATATAGAAGTATATTTCTGTGTATGTATATATGTCATGTTTTTATATATGTATATAAATGTATGTATTCGATATATTCATAATATAAATGTATGTATTTCATATATTCATATAAATATACAAATAAGATACATCTAGAAATACATGAATATATACATACATACACAGAAATATACTTACTTAAAGAGAAAGTACCAAAATGAACATAGTTCTTTAAGAATAAAAATAGTTATGCTTTACTATTTCAATAACTTTGTAGTTTTCTACTGTATGGGCTTCTATAATTTTTATGAATAATTCCCTTGATTGAATGTTAACATTTTAATTTTGGGTCATTATTAATGATACTGTGTAGAATATGGTGGGCAAGTCTGTTTGAAAACTTTTCCAAAAGAAAACACTTAGATATGCTTGATTATACATAAAATTTTTGTTTTTAAGTGCGTGGCTGATTTGGAAGTGTGTAATAGAAATCCCTGGGATCTGGAAATGAAGAGGAGGACACTGATGCGACAGTTGTAGCTATCTTGAGAATGGATTATAGACCTCTACAGCCTAGAACACGAGCTGACAAACTTTTCTTTAAGGAGCCAACAGTACACATTTTAGGCTTTGTGGGCCAAGAGGCAAAATTGAGGGTGTTATTTAGGTACTTACATAACCAATTAAAATGTCACCACTTCAAAAAGTGAAAACTGTTCACAGCTCATAGGCCATAAAATATAGGCAGCTGGCTGGATTTGGACCCTGGGCCATAATTATATATTGTTCAACTAGAATCTTGGTTATAATCGCCATGACCACATAGGGCAGGAGGTAAGACTTGATCTTAGATGGGAAGGTAAAACCTGTCCCTAGGTTTTAATGAAATGATGGACTAGAAAAAATATCTTTTGGCAAAAGGAGACTAACAAATTCTCTTAGTCTTGCTCAGGATAGGAAGAAGGTAAAAAATCTTGGAAATTTCAAACTTCAAATCTGCATTCACAGTGTTTGGGTTGCAAATTTAATTATAATCTTGAAAAGAGATGCTAAGGAATTAAGTTAAAGGGCTCTCAGGTGGGTTGTACCCTACACACAAAAGTAAATCCTCTCTGTAGAAGTAGACTTTTATCCCTGACCTACAGGATTCCTACAGATAAACCGTAGGTAAGCCCAAGTTCATGTTCTATATTTATATAATAATGAGAAAATCAGCTACAATGAGAGAGAATCAGCAAAAACAATACCAGAATTAGATTTCCAAGGCCATCAAATATTGGAATTATCATTATATATATTTTTAAGATTTTATTTATTTATTTGACAGAGAGAGACAGTGAGAGAGGGAAAAGAAGCAAGAGGAGTGGGAGAGGGAGAAGCAGGCTTCCTGCTGAGCAGGGAGCCCAAAGCGGTGCTCAGGCCCAGGACTCTGGGATCATGACCTGAGCTGAAGGCAGACGCTTAATGACTGAGCCAAGTCATTGGATCCCCAAGGCTACGTAAAAATCTTAATAAAAATTTAAAAAATACATATCATTGATAAAACTTAAAACTCAATGATTGTGTAAAAAAGCAGATTAAATGTGTAAGGAAAGAGTGAAAAGATGCTGTTTTTACCTAATTATATAATAGATCAAGCCTAAAAAAAATTACACAGTATTTTTAATGATTTATTGGCTCTATAGTAAGGAAAAAAAAATTCAAGGGGTTTCTCTCCAAAGAAAAGTGAGAAGTAACAAAAGACAGGATAGTCTGGGGGGGCGGGGGGCAGGCAGTGTCACTATATTCCTTGCTATTAGGTGAATTAAACCCTGGGCCAGCAACAATGTGGAGGATCTGCCCCTTAAATGTTTACAGTAAGTTGGAACCTTCAGAAAGGTTTAAATATTTATAATTAAAAAGATTAAAATTAATGACCAAGTATTCCATTTGACATCAGAAGAGAACTTAGGAGGTAGTAGATAATAAACACATGAGCAGAACTAAATAAAACAGAAAAAAAGTATAAAATTGAGATGATCTAGTAGGTCAAAATTATATTCTTTAAAAAGATTTAAGGGGTACCTGGGTGGCTCAGTTGATTAAGTGTCTGACTCTTGATTTCAGCTCAGGTCATGGTCCCAGGGTCCTGAGATCCAGCCCCGTATCTGGCTCTATGCTCAGCATGGAGCCTGCTTGAGATTCTCTGTCTCCCTCTCCCTCTGCCCCACCTCCTGCTGTCTCTCTCTTGCTCTCTCTCTCTCTCTCAAGTAAAGAAGTACATCTTTAAAAGAAAAGATGTAAAAACAGATAAGCACTTTAAGAAAAAAAATATAAATAAATACTATGCAGAAAGAATGGAGACAAAGTTACAGCAAAGATTACAAAGTATGTGAAATACTAGTCAATTTGAACATTTGTGTAAAATGGGCAATTTCCTAGCACCTAAAGTTTACCAAAAATGACACCAGAGAAAATATAGAGGCAGAAGTTTCCTTTAACCTATAAAGGAATTAAATCAATAGTTTACAATCTTCCACCAAGAAAATATCACATCCAAACCTTGGGAGGTGAATTATATCAAACTTCCACAAACAGACAATGACCGTCCTAACAAAGAAAAAACTTCTAGAGAGAGCAGAAAAAGAAAGAATGTTCCTTCATCCATCTTATAAAGTCTATATACTCTTGATATGGAAAATAGGTAAAGGCTCTAGGAAAAAAGAAATTTACAGGTCAGATTTTCTTGTGACTATAAAAGCAAAAATTTTAAACTATTATATTAGCTATCCAAGTTCACTAGAGGAAGAAAAAGCTTCACAAAGTTAGGTCATTCAACAAATGCAAAGATGGTTTAATGTCAAGGATGTATAGATTTGACCCACCATGTTTTAATTCTCTCATTAAAAAAAATAAACATCAATACGACACTTAAATTGAACTCTCTTATACTAGGCATTGCTCTAAGTGGTTTACATATTTACTTCATTGAACCTCCTACCATCTCTGGGAAAAGATCCCATTTTGCTAGCATATTTAGGTAAGTACTCCAACACCTCTAAAGATGAGGTGACATTCACAAGACTATGTGGATGGTCTCTGGTGGAATCAGGACAGGAGTTCGAATATGTGCTCAGAATCAGTGCCCCATACTAACACTCACATTATAGGCTAGAGGAAAAAGGACCATGTTCTTCTCTCAAAAGATATACAGAAGGAAAGCACATATATTTTTAAGTGTATCTCCTAATTTCCTTTGCTTGTTTTCTGATCTTCTTTTTAATGAGTTTCACCATGGAGAAAATTTAATTTATATGTAATTAAATGTATCATTTTTATCTTTGTAGCTTCAAAAGGTATGTCTCATGAATAATTTTTTCTCAAAGCTCCCAAGTTTCTAGTGATAGTTTTAGAGTTTCATTTTTTAAACATCTAAATAGTTGATATATCTATAATTTATTAATGATTAGCCATATTGGGGCTCCTGGGTGGCTCAGTCGTTAAGCGTCTGCCTTCGGCTCAGGTCCTGATCCCGGAATCCTGGGATCGAGCCCCACATCGGGCTCCTTGCTCGGCAGGAAGCCTGCTTCTCCTGCTACCATTCCCTCTGCTTGTGTTCCCTCTCTTGCTGTGTTTCTCTCTGTCAAAAAATAAAATCTTTAAAAAAAAATGATTAGCCATATTTTCCCACTTTTGTTAGATAATTTTTGCTACTGGTCCAAAATGTCAAGTTTATTATAATCTCAATTCCCTTATGCTCTTGGATCTCATTTTAATTTAAGATGCTTCCTATTCCACTGATTGCCTTGTCTATTCCTGAAACAAAAATACTACTTTGATTATATTATAATAAGTGTAGTATAGTAACCATAATATGACATATAATAGATGACAATGTAATGTAACAATATAGCTTAACCATGTAACAAGGTCAAGAGAGAACAAAGCTATATAATCATTTTAAACATGCCCAAAAGATATTTTATAAAATTCAATATTCATTTCCAATTTAAAAAATAGTAAAATAAGGGGTGCCTGAGTGGCTCAGTGGGTTAAAGCCTCTGCCTTCAGCACGGGTCATGATCTCAGGGTCCTGGGATGGAGCCCTGCATCGGGCTCTCTGCTCAGCAGGGGGCCTGCTCCCCACCCCCACCCGCCTGCCTCTCTGCCTACTTGTGATCTCTCTCCTCTCTGTCAAATAAATAAATAAAATCTTAAAAAAATAAAAAATAGTAAAATAAGAGTAGATGTATGCTTCCGCAATATGAAGAAATTATATAATCTAAATAAGAAAGAGGTAAATGGTAAAACTTTAGTAACACTGGTAATAAATGCAGGACAAGACGAGGATGCAAGATATAATGTGAAAAAAAACCCTGCCATATCACATCATTAAACTATTTTTTAAGGTTTATTTCATGAATAAATAAAATTAGACAAAGGAGAGGAAGAGGGAGAGAGAGAATGTCAAGAGACTCCATGCTGAGCACAGAGCACCACACAGAGCTCAATTGTAGGACTCTGAGATCAAGACCTGAGCTGAAACCAAGAGTCAGGCACTTAACTCACGGGGCCACCCAGGCGCTCCTAAACTATTATGTAACGTTGTTTTTCAAGCACTGATGTGTTCAGTTAGAAAAGAGAATCTCATTCTTCTTAATGTCTGTATAGTTTTCCATTGCATGAATATAACCATTTATGTAACCAATCCATTACTGATATTTATCTAGGTTTTTAGGTTTTTATGGAATTTTATTTTGCAAAATTGACTCCAAGACTTTCTTCTGTGTTTTATATCTTTTAAAAGAAATGATATCTCCATAGATTATTTATCTGTGCTTGCTATGTTAGCCACCAGAAGATTGGCTACCTCTCAATGCTTCCCTTTTTATTCCTAGTCGAGACTACAAAATGAAAATAGTAGGCAAGCAGGTTTTCTCCTTTGAGATTGTAGAGATGAGTCTTACTGATAAAAATTTGGTAACAGGGGTGCCTGGGTGGCTCAGTGGGTTAAGCGCCTGCCTTCAGCTCAAGTCATGATCCCAGGGTCCTGGGACTGAGCCCCATGTTGGGCTCCCTTCTCACTGGGGAGCCTGCTTCTCCCTCATCCTCTGCCCCTTCCCCGACTTGTGTTCGCATGCTCTCTCTCTTTCAAATAAATAAACAAATTCTTTAAAAAATTTTTGGTAACAGTTAAAAATATCAGCTCAGCACAGGAGCATCTGGGTGGTACAGCTGGTTAAGCCTCTTGGTTTAAGCTCAGGTCATGATTGCATGTTCGTGAGATTGAGCCCCATGAGGGGCTGTGTGCTAATCTGCTTGAGATTCTCTCTACTTCTGCCCCTCCCGCTCATGCTCTCTCTCTCTCAAATAATTTTTTTTTTTTTTTTTTACAAAATCAACTCAGCACAAATATTTTTCCAGCTATATGTGAGTCCCTTGACTTGATCCTGTAGAGAAACAAGACAAGATTCTACAGGATTGGCACTCCGTTGCTTCCGGTAGGATAAATTAAAGTGTGGCTGGGTGTCTAATCCAAGACAAAATATAACAGCTACTTTTCAATCAGGGCAAAGTTTAGTGGAGTAATATAGAAATGACTATGGGTTTTTAATCAAAGGAACACAGTAAATCTTGTGTTGGAAGGCGATCTTTCTGGTTTCTTTGTGGAGGTGAATTGGAAGGTGTCTACAAGAAGGGAAATTAACCAAAGTTAAACTCATAAATATTTGAACATTAATCAAATATTTGTGATCTGTGTTTCTCTGATCATAGCTTATTCCAATTTATATGCTTCTTTGATACTTGATTAATCCTTTTCAAAGATACAGTTACCAGTGATTATTATTGTATGCATGGGTTTTGTCTGGGCCCTAAAGAAACTATCCTAAATTACCAGCTATGATTTTCACTTGATTTCCTTACAAAGAACAATTGGAATTTCTGGTTGTAAGCAGATTAGAATGTGAAGCTAAGAAGTCTCTTACATTTCATTAGAGGATCCCACAGAGCCCATTGCTGAAAGTTTGAAAAACACTGGGCTTCTTGAAACTGATTCTTGTAGAGCTTGGGGAAAGATCACTTAACGGAAAGAATGACAATGTTTCTTGTTCTGTTATTTCCCTTTTAAAGGGAAACATTGCTGAAGTTTCTGGACTCAATTTCCTTCCCCATGTATGAATTTCACTAACAATACCCAACTCCATTCTATCCCCATATAATTTCTGAAATTAAGCAAAATGAAGACTCAAAATTCATTTCAAAAAATAAACTTAATGCATAACATAGAATAGTTAATGAGCAGATCCTTTGGGAAGTGGATATCGTTTCTCATGGTAAGATGTGTTTCCAAACAAAAAGAGTTTGGAAATAGAAATTACATGGTTTGAATTATGGAGTTAGGAATATATAATTCTGGGTGAGTTGCTCAATTTTGCTCTATTTTATTTAATGTCCACCTCACAGGATGTTATGATTAATTTAAAATCACTTGCATAATGTACATTGTTATGTAAATCCTTGCTCATAACTGTTGTTCTTAAAACAATTTGTACCTTAAGACTTGGAAGTCTTAGTTACTGGAAGACTTAGTTACTTATTTGTTTAAATTACTTTTACGTTATTGGCTGAATGGTGTCCCCCACAGATGTGGAAATCTAATGCCCAGTATCTCATGTTATGACTGAATTTGGAGATAGTGCTTTTTAAGAAGTAACTAAGGTCAAATGAGGTCATATGGATGGGCCCTAATCCAATGTGACTACTGTCCTTATAAAGAGAGAACGTTAGGACAAAGACACGAACAGAGGGAAGACCGTATGAAGATCCAGGGAGTAGACAGCCATCTACAAGCTAAGGGGAGGCCTCAGAAGAAATCAGCTCTGCTGATACTGGATCTCAGACTTCCAGCCTTCAGAACCATGAGAAATAAATTTCTGCTCTTTAACTCATTCAGTCTATGGTACCTGGTCATGCCAATCCTTGCAAACTAATACATCTTTTTACAACCTCCTTGTCTTAAGTTGAAAATTGAATATTTGACATCATAGCTAGAAAACAAAAATAACAACTGAATTCCTTGTTGTGGTTTTTCTTCACTATTCTCATTGCTATTGATTTCCATATTTGGATTTATTTTCTGTAACTTGTAAACAGAATATTATGCTCATTTCTAGCCTTACTTCTAAGATACAATAAATGTGCAGATACTGAATAGATTTTGGAGAAATGCCACAAACAGTATATTATGTGTGTGTGTGTGTGTGTGTGTGTGTGTGTGTGTGTGTGTATGAGTTCATATACTTATACCTTTCCCCTCTATTTTATTTTCTTACTGTGATCTAAGGGTCTGCTTTTGTGATTTGTACTATTGAATACTAATCATGGAGTTTAATAAACCAAAAGTTGTCTATAATAATAATGATATGGGGAAATATAAGGCAGAGTGATAGAAGGAGGAAGAAGAAATAATCAGGGAAGGCCAATACTGTAAAGTATTAGGATGATATTAATAAGATTAATTTAGTCTATAGGGAATGATAATCAATATCACCAATGAGCCCAACTGGTAAAGTCAGTAAAGACTGATTGCCAGAGACATCCCTGAGTTCTGTCCTTGGTCTCCATCCATATGATTATCAGTGTCTGGAAATTTCATTTGAGCAACTACAATCGCTGGGAAAGGAATATGTTTTTAGAGAATCAACAGTAATTTTTCTATCTGATTAAAAAGCACTGTTGACAGACTCTTTGGAAATCCTAGTTATATTCAAAAGCAGGAAAGCATTAGGTATTAAAAGTAAGTGATGGGAAGAGAAGAGCTAAAGTTTTGGAGATATCTCTGGGTTTAATTCTCACTGCTACCACTTATTAGCTGGATAACCTTGGGCAAGTTTTATACAATTCCCTTACTTCAGTATGTTAGATGGACATAATGATAGATGACAGCATTCTTTTAGGAATGTTAAATCAGTTATTGAACAAAAGTATGCAATATATAGAAAATTATAGGTTCCTCAATAGGTATTTGATTTTTCATTTTTCTTTACTATCCTAGCCTCCACTGAAAAAAGAAAAATACACTTTTATCTCCTTTTTGTTCACAACAAATACTTTATTGTTCTGAAATTGAAGCATTAAATAGAAGATAATCAACTGGCCTTATTATCATAGGATTAGAAGGAAAAACAGGTATTTATGAGAAATCCAAATTATTATACAAATTTTCATTAGGCAACCATTTATGTTTGCTGCTCTGCTGTTTACAATAAAAAATTAAATTTATTTATTTATTTATTAAAGATTTTATTTCTTTATTTGACAGAGAGAGAGATCACAAACAGGCAGAGAGGCAGGCAGAGAGAGAGGGGGAATCAGGCTCCCTGCTGAGCAGAGAGCCCGATGCGGGGCTCGATCCCAGGACCCTGAGATCATGACGTGAGCCAAAGGCAGAAGCTTTAACCCACTGAGCTACCCAGGTGCCCCAAAAAATTAAATTTAAAAAATATAGTTCTTCACTTCTAAGACTTTATAGTATTAGTTTAATATATGTATATATTTGCATATGTGTGTGTATAAACTTTCAGAATTGAAGATACTGCCTTTTGACATTTTCATTCAAATCCCTAAAGGCAAAAGGAGCAATGACTTCAGTGCAGAAAACATGAAACACTGCACATAAGCAAACTACATATGTATTTTACTTACATGCACTCATATCCTACCATGCTTCATAAAGCATTATGGTAGCTTATTGATATATATACAATCTGATATCATTGCTAAAATATTTAATACAAATAGTACTAGGAGAAATGTAGCTAACACATGAAGAAAAGAGTAGGAACATGTGGATAAGAGGAAGTATATTTTTTTCAGGAGGAAGAATAAGATCACTATTTTGTCTTTGAGATTCTCTGCATATATAATGACATGGTAAACATAATTAGTTACAAAAACCACATTATTTGCTGGTGCCAGACTGCACATTAACAGTCTGACACCAAGGGACGGCACAGATAAATGATTCAAAGATAAAGATTTTTAAATCTTTGCACCTTGAAACCTTCTAGAGCAGGTATAATGAGCCAGACACACACTTCAACATTGAACATATTGTTAATCACATATTCAAATGGTGTCTCAAAGTCACTGGAAATAGTTTGGTGTCCCTGACCCTGACATGTAAAACTGATCTGTGATATGTAAAACTAAAGAGGTATCGATGTCCATGTTTCAACATCTGACGGGGAAAACCAAGTCATCTCATAGTGATAATGAAGAATGAAGTAAAAGGCAGAAGGATACAAAAGCCAAATAAAGTGGTAGAGAGATGTCTCAAAACAAAACAAAAAAGTTCTGGGGACCTGTGGCCTTGGTTTGCACACACTCCACGGAAATATCCCAGCCTAAATACTGGCATGATGGGAAGATTACTGCCAAGCCCACCATAGTGGGATCCTTTTAAATGTCAGTTTCATGTTGGCTCCACTCCACAATTAAAGGAAATCTTTCTATCAGACGGAATCCTAGACTTCCCAAAGGTTAGCCAAAAAATTTGTACACTAATGAATAGAGGGTGCTTATAATTAACTGGTCCCATCATTTCCCTCCCTAGCCCTGTCCCATGGGAAAGAGAAGACACTCTGTATCAATGACAGGTGTGATAGG